>CM057449.1:623785000-624210000 GCA_016271365.2 Neoceratodus forsteri
CTTTGGAAGGGGCCCCTCCCACAGGCTGCTTAGGCGGTGGTTCCAACACAGTCTGTGAAGAGACTGATTTAGTCCAAAGAGTTGGTCTCGCCAGCCCCGCAGGTGGGGAAACTAAAGATTTCGGCTCCAGAGAGGTCGGCTTCGACCTAGGAGGCGAAGGCCAAGTAATGGCCGGGGTAGGAGCCGGAGTAGGCTTGTGCCCGGACAAGATCAGGTGCTGCCACATGAGGTCCTCATAGCGTCAGAGTTTCTGCCAGAGCCGCTCCTCATCAGGACGACAAGGACGACAGATGGTGTCGCCTCTTTTTAAAGCGCTTATGGCTCTTCCTCGGCCTTTCGGTTGAGGGGGTTCTAGAGCTCGACCGAGATCGGGCGGGCTGACTGATGCTCTGGAGACACCGGCGGGACCAGTGAGTTCCGGGAGTCCGGAAGCGGATCCGTGATGGGTACACCAGAGGGCTGAGTGTCCACAAAGGGGAAGACAAAGACCAGAGTCCTCGCTAAGGAGTTGTCAACCAGAGTTGGTGACAGCAGGTCAATGGGGTCACTAACAATTTTGACCTCGTCGATTGCATCCTTGGTTGACGGAAGATCCGAGGGGCCAGAGGCCGAAGAAGCAATCTCGACCGAGGTCGAGACCGCATGTTCCTGGGACTGGGACCTCTCTCGGTCCCAAAAACGCCTTCATCGTGGCGAAGACTTTCTCTGTTCCTTCTCCCGCTTATGGGATCGAGAGGAGTGCGAGCCCGCAGGCACCTCTCCCCGAGTGGGAAGAGAACTGGCACAACTCACGGAAGGAGTCAGAGAAGGCGGACTCCAGATTGAGCAGAACGAAGATGCCCCGAGAGTCGGCAGCACGAGTCGCTCCTTCCTCGAACCCCTGCATGCATTCCAACTGCTTGGCAAAGCCCACAGCCACGGAAACCACCCACCTAGCCTCCTTGGACTTCACCACAGGGTTCCTTTTCTCCGTCTCCCCAATTTCAAACATGCAAAGCGGTCGTCCAGAACACTGGGATGGAAGGCCAAGTAAGCACATGCAGGCCGAGGTGTCATGGCAGACACCTAGGCAGCAGGCATGCGTGGTGGGGATCGACGCATGGCATTTCTGGCATAGGGCACCGGTAATCAGGGAAGATTTTTCATTCATAATCGAAGACGCAAAAATGCGATCACTAACTCGAGCGATTTTTTATTTCGTTAAAACCGAAGTTTTGAAAGCCAGGGCTTACAACAACATGCGTGAGCACGAGTGAGGCAACCCGAATCTTCCAGTGGAAAAGAAGATCTGGCATCATGAGGCGGAGGCGAGGTATATACCACCCGGGTGGGTGGGAGGAACCAGCTTAAAGACTTCCTGTGATCCTTAAAGGGGAAAGGGACATGCTGAAGTGTGTGTATGAACAGCATAGCCATGATCCTAGAACCAATCTTATCCTTTTTGCCACAAAGGATCTGGCAATCACCGGCCCTTTTGATGCCCTCCATCAGGCTGAATGAGGTCTTATTTCAAGCAGAACCATTCCAGAGGGCCAGTAGCTGTAACAGAAGCAAGGAGAGCTATGACAAAAGTTCTTAATGCCTTCTAAAGGTGCACTGGCCCTCTTTCTGCAAATCACCAAAGAAGACTGACAGGTTTTACAGAAGCATGGGCCAAGCTTTGTCCAGATAGTAAGGTGCGAGAAATTACTTCAATCAAATACCAGTCTTCCACCACAAGAGACAACAGAAACGTTTCTTCTGGTACAATGTTCATGCTTGATGGCGAGAGCAAAAGAACTGATGTGAATGGTGTAGGATACGCAATACAAGAGAACTATGTGCCATCAGATGGCAGTCCTGTCATAAAGGCTTCCCATTCTTGACACCAACAGTTTACAGTCCAATGAATTACTGCTCTGTGGAGTAGAAACTCTAAGAAGATATTCCCTGGTTCCTGCTACTACCTCTAAGATACTGATTGCTGGGGTTATAGAAACAGAGGATACAGGACTTCTTGCCTATTAAGTTTCCAGCTTGAATTGTGCCAGCGATCTTTGAATGACATTCCAGTTCCTTCATGATGAGCTGCCTCTGCTCATCAGCATTCTTTATCCATGAATTCCATCCCCAAGTCTCCCTTCACTCTGAGGAATAAAAAATCTCAAGGAGATTGAGACCTGATTTTCTTAAGACTCATCTTCATCTCCTTAATCCAAAGATAAGGGTACATTTCTTCTTACCTTTTCAGTGACCCCTTAGCCCTCAAGTTGGTTGGCTGACTTCTCAGGTTCGACCCTGGTATATCAAACTTGGTAAGAGTTGGCTGGCCCACTGGCACAATGGTAGCGCTACCACTTGCAGTGCCAGCAACCCAGGTTCAGTTGCAGACACAGGTTGTCAGGGGCCAGCCAGGGAGAGGAAGATGGAGCATCACAGGGACCGCTCTCCTCAGGGGTGGGAGGACTGCCATCCCCACTGCAATCCCACCTGGATGACCACAGGTGGAGGTGCAGTTTAGGGATGCCATGGATGGGGAGGAAGCCAGCAGAGTTGCAGTGCAGCCTCACACTCTGCATGCTTCTGTTCCTTAGTCCTCCTAGCAAGCCGGCTTCCTCAGGGACAGGGTGTAACCAAGGTGGAAAAACCCTGCAGCTAAGCCAGACAACAGCCTCTGGTACCTTGCCCTAGAGAGGAACAAAACCAAACGATCCTGGATGCCACCTGATGAGGACAAATAGCAGGCTCAGGTGGCTGTCTCTGGATGCTCGCCTCTCCTACCCAACCCTCTGCCTTACATTCAAGCTACTGGGTCCCTCACCTCCCCCCAGCCTGGATGGGCTCGTCAGGGTGAAACCCAACCCACAGTGCCTGCGCTCATCAGGCCAAACTCTCCTCACTGTTCCCAGGATTAGGACTAAAGCCGGTCTAGGTCCTTTGCGACACAGCCCCTTCCACCTGGAACAACCTCCCCTTGGAGGTACGGGAGGCTGAGACTCCTACCAGCTTCCGGACTAAGCTTAAGGACACCTGCTCAACAAGAGCATATGTCTTTGCTACAGTACCTGACCACATACTGCCACCTGGGTAGCTCAATAGACCCTCCCTACCTCCATCCTGGCAGTATAACAGTCCTCCCCTTTCAGACTGGGTGCACTTATGTCCCAAATCTATCCCCCTTCCAACTTGTCCACGCAGCAGTTAACCTTAGGTCTTTAGCTGCTGCTCACTATTCCAGAGCACTTTTAATCTAATCAATAATTAGTGATGTTTAATGGTCTCATTATTTGTAAATTATATGTCCTTACAGCCTGCATGTCTTCCACTACCTGCTGCCCGTAAACATATTATCCTTACTGTTAAAAACTATTCAATCTCCTGACTGTACTGATCTGTTACCTGTATGTTGTTGTTTCACCTGGTCGCCTCAAAAAAAGGGACCTTAGGGCCCAGCGGCCTACCCGTCATCAAAATTCAATAAATAAATAATAATAGGTTGGGGGGTGGGGAGTGGAATGGGGAGCTGCTCTCTCCTTCCCCAGTGGGGAGGCCTAGGCACTGTGGAGGCAGGCACCAGGAGGAGGCCCAGGAGTAAGCCTACCCCAGCACTATACCACCTTGGAGGACCCTGAGGGAGTAACGCTGCAGTGACAAGAGGGCAAAAATAGAATAGATCATTTAAAAAATAAATAAATAAAAAAGAGGTACAGTCCAGAGCAGAGACTTTGCTTTGTTGAGCCTGCCAGTGATGGCTAGGTCCAGCTGAAGAAGGCAGAGGGGACATGCTGCATTGGTCTTGTGGTCATCCGAGCTACTGAGTCTTTACCAATTCCCTGTGGATTGGAGGTGCTGGCAGTTGCCACACTGCATCCAGTCTGAGCAGAGCGAGCCTGCAAAGGTGGTGGTATGCACACAATGCCTTCTCAATCCCTAGAAGATACGTCCTTGGTCAGTCACAGATGCTGTATTGGGATAAGCCCCAATCTTTCTTCCACTCTGATGAGTCCTTGTGGTGGCTGGGGTCTTAGAATCCTGACACGAATTACAAAACAGTGGGGGAATTCAAGAATGCATGGGAAGAACGTAATTCTGTGAGGTGCAGGAAGAAGTAGGCTGTTTGTTAACTAGGATCTGCAGCTTATCAATATGTAGGAAAATGGGCAGACTGGGTGGGCCAGGCAGTCCTTATCTGCCATCAAAAAGTCTGTTTCTGTGTATGTTCACGCTGCAGGCCTAGTACCCTGGATCGCTGAAGTAAGGTAAATAGTCCACAAATATAAAGCAAAACTATTTTGCTGTACCTTATATATTCTGGTGGGGGAAATGGGAGTCCCTTCATGGCACTTTTGAGCCATGGCATGAAGATCAATGGGGCGTGCCTGCCGCCCAACTGCAACTTATCCAGTTGGTTTCTAAATGCCTGCCAAGTTAACGTGTAGTATACAATAAAGGACAACCAAAATGCTGAATTTTGTTTCCTGGGAAACAAAGTGCACCACAAAATGATCTAACGAGGCATCGCATGGGAGAGATTATGGCTGGCTAACAGGTGTGGGTGTCCTACTGTGAAGTGTTCCCAGATATAATCTGAACAACTCGGGTTACTTGCCTAAGCAAAGGCTGCAGTCAGAGACTGAAAGTCACCCAAACACTGCTGGAAAACTGAAAGCCTATCCCCTAAATTACAGATCGAATCATACTAGCCGACATCTGGTTGCAGACAGCACCATGCTGTACCAGCTGCCCAATTTCATGGAGGCAGGAAGAAGACTAGCACAGACAGGTGGTCCTTACTATACAGCTCTCAAAATCTGTTTCCCCTAGGCCGGCCCGGTGGCATTGAGGCGCTGGAGCGCCACACCTCCGCCTTGCTGGCGAGCCAGGTTGGACACAAGCCCGGGTTGTCAGGGGTCAGCAGGGAAGGGATAGGATTCAGCGTCCACAGGACTGCTCTCCTATCCTGGGGAGGGATGTGGGTTTCCACCACTCTGCAGCGACCTCGGTTGACAACCGGGGGCACTGCTAGAGTCAGTGCAGCAAGGGGGGAGTGCAGCAGACATCAGCACGTTGGTACTCAGATGTCACTGCACGCCTGCACTCCGGGGAAAAAGCTAGCTACAGGGAGGAAAATGGCAGCACTGACCGCAGCAGCTTGAGAGCCGCAGCTTCCTGAGCCAGCGGGAGCTCGGTGTGTCTGACCACATGCGGTATTAGTTTCTGGCCTGGCCTTGAGGACCGAGGGGTCCCTTTCACAGGTACAGCTGCATATGCTAGCTGGTGTGGGATGTACCTCGGGGTGATTCGGTGGGGGCGGAGCAGTGGCTGGATTCACAGTATGTCCGTGGATGCAGGAGGAAAAACAGATGTGAAAAAAAAAAAATCTGTTTCCTGCTGGCATGCAGTTGCATTCCACTTGCGATGTCAGCGACCCAGCTTCAGGGGCGAACTCTGGTCTTTGGAGGGCCAGTCTGGGGAGAACGGCCTGAGCATCCCATGACAGCTCGCCTTCTCCAGGGGGAGGTGGGGGGGGGGGGCCATAGCCCACAAATTGTTGACCCCGAGTGGAGGCTCGGGGTAGTGCAAGCCCCGCCTGTCAGGGATGGGCGGCCCAGTCATGCAGTGGGCATCGGTGCACAGCACCTGACGTCAGCAGCACACACTGTGACAGGGGGAGGGAACAGGAAAATGCCCGCCAATTCCAGGAAGACTGGTGGCCTGGAGCGTGCCTCCGATGCGCCCCCACTCTCCCAGGTACTTCTGGACCAACACTAGTTGATTTACGCTGATTAGTATGCTGCCCTACCTCATCCCTGCTCGGGGGGCTAAGACACAACTCCATGGGGTCTGTCAGGCTGGCTTGGATAGAGCAGGATGAGGACTCCTTGGCCTCCCCGAAGGGTCGGAGTTGGTGGGGTGTAGAGTATAGTAAAAAAAAAAAAAAAAAAAAAAAAAATATGTTGCTCCCTCTATGGAAGCCAAGCCTGTGAGGGAAGATTCTAGTGGTTAGAGACCTGTGAACTGTGAAAGCAGAATAAGCCAAATAAATAGTAAGACACTATTTAAAAAAAAAAAAAGTCTGTACAGTTCTCTTCATAGAACAAGGAGTCTGGAGTTTTGGCAGGGTTACTGCGTGGAATAAGAATTTCTCTGACAGGTCAGAGTTCAAAGGAACGTCACCACTTGTGAGTTATGGTCCTGCCCATTCACTCACGGAGATAAATGTAATATTTATTTACAGTCTCAGTGGCTCAGCAGGTAACACACTTACCTCTGAGCCTGGAAGATTGTGGGTTCTAGCCCCACACCAGGAAACTTGGGGTAAAATCCCAATACTGACACTGCAGTGCAGCATAAGAGGGGTACTGCACTCCTTACGGGCTGTCTTTCGGATGAGACATAAACAGAGGTCTGTCCTGGTGGCTGTTCAGGTGAATGGTAAAGATCCCATGGTACTTCTCAAAAAGAGTACAAGAATTTCCCAAAGTCCTGGACTAATTTTCTCCCATTCACTACTGATACCACTAAGAGCTCAATCTGGTTTAATTTCAGTTGGTTATCTGTATGCCTCCACCTCTCCTCCCGAGAACCAAGCTGAAAAACAGGCAGAGCTACCTAGCCCTCCTTTCCAGATCAACAAAAAGCGAAATACATATTCGAGGTCAGGCCACTGTGCATCAAATCTATATCTTATTTGTAATTTTTGCCAAAAAGGCACATTATTATAGCTAGTCTCCAGGTGCATACCGGGTGATGGGTTGCATGGACCTGTTGTGATGGCAGGAGGACTGCTGGCCATGACACCGGGGAAACTCCCTTGCTCTTAGTCGAGAACTGCCATGGGATCTTCTATTGCTGCCTGGACAGAGACTAAAGATGGCCAGACGGGACCTCGGTTTAATGTCTAGGCAGTAATGCACGTATAAGGTTGAGTACAGTACTCAGTGTTAAACCCAATCTTTGCACCTATAAAACTACGGCAGCATTTGATCTAAATTGTGAAATATGCCACGCTAGTTCGTGGCAAGTTCTTGGAAACTCTCAGAAGTTTGCTGAGGGCACTTAACCAGATTCAGAGATCCAGAAATGTCAAAAATACATAAAAGAAAACTTAGCTCCTATTCTGGACATTTCAAACCCCTACAAGCACTGAATTACAGCCCTCAAAAATATTTCCTTTCTCAGATATTTAGTCTAGGGTTACTAAATGTTTGGACACATTTTTCCCTACTTAGAGCCTATACTTATTATTCACCATGCTTTCATTCGTGCTCCCACACTGATAATTGTTTCTTAACAGCAGAACACTTGGACACCCTCAGAGATTTAATTAAGTACCAACCTTTTCTGGACTACCGCTACTTCGCTAAAATTGAAGCTAGGTAAAACACATAAATCTTCCTGTTGGTGCCTCAATCTCTTTGCAGAAAACAAGGAATTCCAAATCATGATGGCAAATAGAATCTCACAAATTATCAGGCTAAAACATTTCCACTGATATTTCTTCCACTCTTGTCAGAGATGTGCTTAAAGCCATCTATCTATGAAGTCATCTCTATGCATCCCAAAAATGAAGCAGAGATGTTAAATATAACCAGCTGATGGTCAATTAAAAACATTACAACTAGGATGAGAGGCTGGAGAGGAACAGAGGAATAGACTCATCTGCCATACATAAAGGCGGAACTCCGAACATTTTAGACTACAGTATAGATGCACTTATTTTTTGTTTTTTTTTTTTAATTTATAGTAATTTTCAGATAAAAATAATACTGAGGTACAACAGTTGACGTATATAACATATCCAGGACATAAATACATCTTCTAAACAGATTCCCAGGATAAGAAGTGTTACAATTCAAATGGTGACACATATAGGTGATGACCAGTATCATATACAGAGCATTAGGTAAAAATAAGAGTCTTATAGAATTGACCATAGTTCCTGCAACTATATGTGATCCTTTATAAAGCAGCGTTACTGTTTGGGGTCTTTAATACTTGGAATAGTCACTGTCTGTAAGCTCTAGTTCTTTATTAAATTTCTGGCATCCCTTTGAGCCGTCCTCATAATAAAACTTCTTGAGATGCCCGGCCCGCCCGGCGCGGCAGTTAGTTCCGCTTGCGATGCCAGCAACCCGGGTTCGGGAGCAGACCCGGGTCGTTGGAGGGCCGGCCAGGGGAGAGTGGCTTGAGCATCCCCTGACAGTTCGCCCTCTCAGGAGGAAGGGGGCGGGGGGGCCAATGCCCGCAACTTGTCTGAACCCGAGCAGAGGGTCGGGGTAATACAAGCCCCATAGAGGAAGAGCAGCAAGATCATGCTGTGGACGTCAGTGCATGTGCCTTGTTGTCAAAGTCTACACAGCGTAGAGGAGGAAAAATGGAGGATAACGCCTCCCAGGACTGGAAAGACTGGCTACCCGGAGCGTGCCTCCAATGTACCCCCGCTCATCCAGCCGCCACCGGACCAACGAAAGTGAGTAGCTCAGGGTGTTAGGGCCGCACCTCATCCCCGCCCGTGGGGTAATCAGAGATTCCATGGGGGACATGAGGCGGACGTGGGTAGAGCGGGAGGCAGGAGGATATCTCCTTGGTGGCCAAGAAGGCTCAGGGCGCAGGACACGGAGAAAACCCCAATTTCAAAAAAAAAAAAAAAAAAAAAACTTCTTGAGATATAAAAAGGTCATCTGTATCTTATAGTCCTAATATCCCTTGAATTTCCGATTGTACTCTTTTCTCTCCTCTTGGGTCACCTCGCCCCACCGGCACTTTTGTTTTGACAAAAATACCATTATGAAAGGGGCCCTAGGGGAATGTGGACATTGGCAGGAGACTCAGGGTTCTAAACAGAGCTTCCTGTACAACTCAACTTAAATGCCCAACCACTGGCTGGCTGGCAGTATCCACTTTCGACAAACAACTTTTTTTTTAAAAAGTATTAGGACCAATTATATGCTGATCAAGAAGCTCCACTGACAATCTGATCTCAATTTTAACTCCCTGCCACTTCCAAAGATAACCCAGCTGCAACAGGACAGGTTATCGAGATCAATCCCTGCCATCTTGATCAGCCTCAACACAGACAAGGTGTTTGAACCTAGCCACTTGTGGATTCACAGAAGAGTTCCTCTCCTGGCTCTGTAACATTTACTCGCCAGCTGCATACCTCCGAATGAATGGTCACCTATCTTCCCGATTTTGTTGCCCCATGGGACATGGTAGAGCTGCCCTTTGTCACCATTATTGTTTGCAATATACATAGAACACCTGGCTATAGATATAAGGGAAGCATGGGATGTGGAAAGGATCACCATTGGGGGGGGGGGGTTTATAAATTATCCTTATATATGGACGATGTCCTCTCGACTCTCCTCAACCCCGAGCACTCTGTCCCTGCGGTGTGGAAGATACTATGCACCTTTGCTGACATATCAGGATATGTAATAAATACCACTAAAACTGAAGTCTTAACACTTAATTACACCTCTCCCGGCACTGGAAATCGTAGTACCCATTGTGTTGGAGAAGCACAAAATGAAATACTTAGGCATTCACGTGTCTCAGAATTTACAAAATTGGAGCTTGTTAACTACTAACCTTTAACACAATCAATAGAACAGGATATCCATAAATGGTCAACTACACTAACTCTCAGAGGCTGTCCATATGAACATCCTCCCCAGAATGCTGAACTATGACTCCGCAACCTACTTTTTTTTCCATCGTGAAACAAAATTATGTCACGGTTTGTATGGGCAAGATGCCGTCATTTTCACTGGATGCTTCTCCAGCTGCCTCTCACAGGGATTAAACCTTCCTAATTTACTGAATTATTTCAGAGCAGCAACTACTGAGTACAGTTATGCTTTGGCTTAATCCTACCTGCAAAGCACCATGGAAACATATTGAATTTACCCTGAATGACTAGTTTGACCAGGGAAAACTGTATCTGCCCCATTGATGTCCTTCCAAATTTAAGCAACTTTAGCTTAGATGCGGCACACGCCCTATGCACCTGGTTTAAAACTCATGCCCCTCCGCCTTGGCACCAGTTTTTTTTTGTTTTGTTTTTATTATTATTACAAACGATTATTGCCTGCTGAAGCCAATTTTTGCCCACTGTATAGATCATACTGTCTGGAGATGGTGCAAAGCCTGCCCTATATTTTTCAATTCCTTGATGCACACAGTGTTTGTTCTATTGTTCATCTCTAGTCTTGCTACCACTTAACAGGTAACATTTTAGATACTTGCAGGTCCGCACATTCCTTTTACATAAGGACCCTCAGAGAAGCCATCTTCTGATCCCTCTCCCCAGCTGTTGAGTATTATTCTAGACTCTATAAAGGGTAAATAATGGCATCATTTGATAAGGATTACAAAATATTCACGTGATTCCACAGTGTCGGTGTTGGATGTGTGGAACATAGAATTATCCTTGACCATTCCTTATGAGGTGTGTTTAAAATATACCACCCCGTCTATAAGTAGCAGTAGTAGTAAAAATGTTTATTTTATACAGGATAGCAACTTTAGGTCATAGACCTATTTTCAAAGATGTCCTGTGTCAAGAATAAATTACATTCAATATAACATACAAAAATTCAGACTACATAAAAATAAATAATTTTTGACATACAAGACTAAAATCTACAATCAGAACAACAACTAACATTTATCCACATTTTAAAAACAAATACATTCATCATAAAATACAGTGCTCAATCCTAATTTAAACTGGGATAGTTTAGTTGCTTTCCTTAATTCAGATGGAATATTATTCCAAATATTTGCAGTCTGAGCCTCAAGTGTCATAGTACCATATCTTGTATTACTTTTTGGAAAAGTGTAACCTCTATGCTTTACGTCCCTTAAAAGATCTGGATAATATTTACTAACAGAAGGCAATTCCATGTTTCCATCAATCATCCCATTTATTTTATAGATGAATACCGAATATTGTTTTTTAAATCATACTACTAAACTGTCCCAGTTTAGGTCTCTTATAAAAATGCAATGATGAGTATTATAGCTACAGTTCAGGACAAATCTTGTCAATCGATTATATGATATAACTAATTTATTTAAATGTGTCTGACCCTCAAAATTATACATATATTTCCATATTCTAATACAGGCATTATTAATTGATTTACAATTAGCCTCCGGGTTTGTATATTTAATATCCTTGAAGACCTACGTAATGCCCCCATCTTATTTTTAATTTTCTTTATTGTATTATTAATATGAGCTGAGAAAGATGAAGTATAATCAATCTCTACACCTAAATATTTATACTGATTTGTGATTATCAATTTTTTCCCATTCCTTATTAGTATTTCCCTATCTCTGATTTGTTTTGTATTAACTTTTTTTTTTTTTTTTATTGAAAAACATAACCCGAGGTATTTTTTTTTCTTCTTCTCATCTCTTATCACTAATTTAGAGCTGGGAAACCAATCCTGTAGAATATCAAAATCCATCTGTAATTTAACCATCATTTCATTTTGAGATTTGGCTGATGCTAAAAGTACTGTATCATCTGCATACAACCCGATTTGTGTATTTATTTTAGTAGATAATTCATTAATATATAACAAAAACAATAATGGCCCTGAAATTGAATCTTGAGGGACACCTCTTAGTATAGTACCTACTTCAGAAAATTGACCATTTATTACTACCTGCTGTTTTCTTTGACTCAAATATGATTTAAACCATAATAATGACCATGGGGCTATACCAACTCTCCATCCTCTCATACAATAAATGGTGGTGTACCAAATCAAAGGCTTTGGACAGGTCAACAAACACTGCGCACGTGGACTCTCCCTTATCCAAGGCCACTGCCACTTTATCAACAAAGTCCACGAGCGCAGTGCAAGTTGAATAACCTGCCCTAAATCCATGTTGGTATTTAGTCAATTTTTAATATTTTTCTAAGTAACTATACAACTGGCCAAACACCATTCATTCCACTAAAATAGAGAGGATTGCTATTGGTCTAAGTTTGAGGGGTCATTTAACCCCCCTTTAAATATAGGTACTATTTTGGCTATTTTCCAGATAGAGGGAAAAACATTTTCCATGAAACTTTGATTAAATAAATCAGTCAGTATTGGTGATAAGACTTCAACTGCATCTTTAATAAATTTCCCTTCAATATTGTCCATACCATATGATTTATTTTTATTTAAATTTTAAGATCTCCCGCCTAGCTTCCAAGAATTTTAATTTTTTAAATTAAAGAGACAATTTTCATTATTAGTTTATTTACTAAATCTGTTTGTACTTGTAAACCAGCTAGGATGGTGATATCAGGCAATGTTAAGCAATATTTATTCAACTGGGCTGTTTTCTTTGAGTCAAGGAGCTCACCCTTATTATTAGACATTTTTATACAAGACTTAGCTCTCAAAGGGTTTTCCATTTCTTTTATCATATTCCAGTACTGTTTAAGATCATGAGTTGTCTCAATTTTAATGTACACATTTTTTCTTGTAGATCTAATTAACCTTTTGCATTCATTTTGCTTAATTTTGAAATTAATCCAGTCTTCCTCCCTTTTTATTTGCTCTTTTCCAAATTTTATCTGATACGAATTTTCTTTTTCAAATATTCGTTTATCCATGGAAGATGCTTTTTCTTTGTTTTAGTTTTTTTTTTTTTTTTTTTTTATTAAATGGTGCATGCCTGTTACAGGCCTCTAAATAAGTTTTTGAAAATTTTTCAACCGCCAAATTTACGTCTGGAATTAAATTTAATCTTCCCCACTATACAATTTAAATCATAAACAAAATTATTTGTGTGATAGTTCTTAAAGTTTCTTTTTAGGGTAATCTTTTCTTCCTCAATTATTTGATTTAAATATTTTACAGCACAATATACTGGATTATGATACTCCAAATTTGGAGGTAAAAAGCATCATTTTGACATGAAAGCTCCTAGCGAGAAAAATCAAGTCCAAAATACTCCCCTGACTTTTAACCCCACTTTTCCTAGTACTTTGATTTATTATTTGATTGACATTTAATATCTCAAAACTTTGTTCCAATTTTAATCCCCTTGGCTTGCCCCAAGCAGCGTTGAAATCACCAATTAGTATTAAATCTTAACCATCTGATACTAATGCTAATTTAGATGCCAATAATTCAAACTTGGTAGTATTTACTTTTGGAGGAGAATATACTATACTAATTAAAAGCTACAATCTTTCAAATTTAACAGAGACATTCAACTCCCTCTAAATTACCCTGAAAACAACTTCTCCCAAACCAGTTTCTCTGATATATATATATATATATATATATAAAAGAACCCCACCACCCTCTTTCCCCATCTAATGTAAAAGATTATAACCATCTATTAATATTTCCTTATCCTGTATGTTTTGAGATACTCATGTTTCAGTTAATCCTATCACGCCTAGTTCATAACTTTTAGTCCATATTTGAAATTCATGCATCTTGTTTATAACACTTCTTGCGTTTTCAAGTGAAATTTTTAAATTGTTTATTGACTCCTTTGGGGCCAGGATTTATCTCCACATCACCTGCAAGCAGTATTACTATGGTACAAACAAATTGTGTTAATTTTAAATGGGATTTTCTAGGTGGAAAACATTGGATTCTAACCTGACTAAACAGTAATCATTGCCTAGAGAAACCATTTCTTCTGGTTCTATGGATAAGTTCTGAACCAGACGACATAAATAAATGCCACAACATATTTTTTCTTGCTGCCTTGCAGGTGATGGAGTGACCCCCCCCGATCCCAACAGTCAGTCTTCTTCCACTGGTTAATAAGTATCACAATTAGGACACAATACATTACATAACATATTTCTGCATGGTTAATTAAAAATCGAAAAAGGTCTCCTCTGCCCCATAACGGCGTCAATTTGCATGTAAATGCCAAAACAGATAGTATAACACTCCATCTCAGTTGGTTAAATATCTCCCAGCACAATATGGACACTGCTGGAGGCAATGCGGAGAAACACTGGCTAACCACATGATATATTCAGGTCATGCCCGACTACTGATTCCTTTGCAAACTTATGGAGGCAGACGCAGTCCTAACTCCAGAAATTATCCTTTTATCTATTCCACCCAGAGATGTATGTGACACATCTGGTTCCATGTTGTACACATTTGTGCTGGCTGCAAGAAAGCAATTACATGCTTATGGCAACAGTCGTGCCCACCCACACGAGCCCACTAGAATAAGATTATTAATTACATGTATGCACTGGAATGGCTCATAGCGAGATGTAGGGGTATAGAAACACAATTCAAGATTAAATGGAGGTCCTGGGTATTCTATATTTCTGAAGAGGATGACTCATTCGTCCCTTAATAGGGCTGGAAATTAAGTGGTGTTGGATAGCCCTGGATTTTGCCAGACTTCTTGGTGGGTTTTGGAAATGGTGCAGCCTGGGTCTTAGTCTTTGGTCCTTGTCTACTGAGCTATTTAAGCATATGCTAGGAGTTTCCTATACGATTAGAGTTCATAAGTAGGGTGCTATACTGTAAGATCGAACACGTTACTTAACTGACTCAAAACTCTCCCATGTTTTGTACATTTAATGGCGATATGAGCTAATGTCTGTACCCATCTCTGAGGTATAATGTATAAAATAAGTGTTTTACAAAAAATACACAAAAAACAAGTTAGAGTCTTCTCCTTCTTCATCTGCACTCGCATACAGCCAAGACAGCATGAAATTTTACTCCAAAACTTTCAGGGCTGAAAGGGTGTGCCTTTCGAAGGTTTCATGAAAAAGTATTAATGGGTTCCACAGTTCTAAAATGTTTAACTTTGGCTTCTAAGCATGCTCAGTAGATTTTTTGAGTTGATCCTCTGATACAAGATTTTTACTTCCACAAGCCGTTTTACTTTCGTGAGAAAATGTGTTTCACTTTTGCAAGAAAAAACGTTTACTCTCAAGAGTCCCACCTTGGAAATGAACTTGTTCAACGGTGTACTACCTGGTAAAATAAAGATCGCTTGATTGATAGAGTCTGAGCTATAACTTTGGCGCCATTTGAAGAAACAGCATGAAATTTTGTACATGCGGTCAGGGTGACAGATTCGTATGATTTGATAAGTTTTGTGACTGTCGCTTGTCCAAATTCCAAGACCAAGGTAATGTAAAATAAAGGGAAAACAAATTTGGGGCATTTGTTGCTTGCATCTAGAGCAAAATGGTTTGGAATTTTGTTCTGACATTTTCAGAGTAGAAGTGGCTCGCCTAAGGAGGTGCCTTTCAAAGATTTCATGAAGAAATATTTATTGATTCTTGAGTTATAAGGTTTTAAAAATTCCAGCAGCCCTATGCATTTACACGTAAGTGCAGGGTCTCCTCCCTAGAGGAATCCAACAGGACTTCTCTGCCATACAAAAATGGTTTCTGGGCAACTGTCATGTCATGACCCAAAAGAAGATGGTGTCCATGCGGTTAGGCTCCAGGCATTGGATTAACTCCATCCCCACCTCAATGACCCCGTGCTTCCTGGTCAAGTCCCCACTGGACCAGGTCACCACTTGTAAGCACCTTGACCTCCACTTGGAACAGCACCTTGAGTACTCCAAGCATATCTCCAATTGGTATGCAAGTCCTAGGCTAAACTAGGTGTCCCTTAGATCATCAAGAATTGTTTCCAACAAAGGTAAGGAAAACAGATTGGGAACAATCTATCCTTCCCATTCTGGATTACAGAGAGTCTACTCAGGCAAATTCCACCAACCTAGACAGAATAACCACCCTGTTTAATGTACAATGCAGATTCGCACTGGGCTCTCCCCCCATACACACACACACACACACACACACACACACACACACACACACACACACACACCACTGTACTATGCACAATACGTTGGGCTGGAACCCCCTCCTCCAAGATGCATAATGCTCTCAAGGGTGCAAACTTCTGGTCTGGCAAACTACCAACACAGCCAACCTTTTCTCTCCCTTCCCCTCAGCCAACCCAGCCTACTTGCTCAGATCTTTAGGTGAAATGCCATCTCCACGTCCCTCTACAGAAATGCAAGCTAAACCAAACCTCCATTAGCTGTAGACTCCCCAATATTTGGAACAATCTTCCCACCAAAGTTACTGGTGTGCCCCTCCATACCAAACAAGGCTAAGATCAAGTCCCATTTCAAAATCGCCATCTTCCTGCTCCTGCTACCCAACCTTCTGTCCTTAGTTCCTCTCCCCGCCACCACCACCAAGATGGGCCAGCTGAGACACTTGCATCTGCCATGGTACAGATGAACCTTGAAAACAGGTACCCATCGCTTTCTGCACATCTGTTTTTGTTAACCATAATCAAAATGGTATCACCTGCTCTGCTAATAACTTGTAAGTATTGTACTGCTTGAATTATTGTCGTGTTTGCTTGTTCTTTAAATGTTGTACCCTCCTACTCCTCCCCTCCCCCCTCCCCAATCAAATCTGGTTGCATGCTTACCTGGTAATACATATCTGAAATAACTGAACAACATACGATTCCACCATCACAAAAGGAGAAATTTCTTAAAAAAAAAAAAAAGGTTAATGCACAGATTGGGGTTTCCAAAAGTAAAAGCACACAAGGAAAGTGAAAACATTAGGGTTTGGAACCTCAGGAGTCTTGGCAAATCAGTAGTGTGGTAGGTTTTTTTGGGGTTGCCAATCATACATACACACACACACACACACACACACACACACACACACACACACACACACACACACACACACACACACACACATATATATATACACACATATACATACATACATACATACACACACACACACACACACACGTACATATACGTGAGCTGAGAGGGAGAACCTCTACCAGCTACCTTACAGCAAGGAGTGATTTAATTGAGTACACTTAAGTTCATAATTCAGGGGCCTGTGGCAGTAGGCAGAAGTAACTATTTTGGTTCACTGTTTTTGAGGTTGTTCTTTACTTAGTGAAACTTTTATTTACCAGGGAGGTAATCTAATTGGGATAATATATGCAATCATTTGTGACTAGAGCTGTTACTTAAACTTTGTGAAATAGGTATCTGATAAGGTGAGGAGCTGAAAGATGCTTTAGGGACTGGGGATTAAAAACAGGAGTCGACTGCGGGCTGGTCTGCAGGAGCTGAGAGGGAGAACATGTACCTTACAGCAAAGAGCGATTTGAGTACACTGAATTCAGTTCATAATTCAGGGGCCTGTGGCAGTAGGTAGAAGCAACTATTTTGGTTCACTGTTTTTGAGGTTGTTCTTTACTTAGAGAAACTTATTTGCCAAGTAAGTATCCTAGCCTCAGGAAGAGCAAAGGGTCCTCGGCTGATTGTTTTTCTCAGTCCAGGGGTAATCCCACCCACCCCAGGGCTCATCTTCCTTGTATAGGGTGTGGGTCTGACATCATCTTTATAGGCACTGCACAGCACACACTTCCTGCCTAGTCCAGGTAGGGGGCAATGTCCCAGTAATGCATAAAGTAAAGCCACAGCAGGGGAAACACAAAATATAAATATATATAATTTTTTTTTTTTTTTAAAGGGTGTCAACTAAATAAGAGTAAAAGAGGTCAAGCATAGTAAGAACAAAGGAACAGTACAGACAACAGAAACAAATTTAAAAGAGGGACTACTAATAACTTGAAAAGAGGTCAAGCTACAAAACCGCTAGGCAACAAACTAAAGGGACCTAGGAGGAGAGCAAGGGGAGCAGTACAGGAAACAGTAAGGGCAAGGAGAGCAGCAGAGAGAAACAGTGGCGAACACATTTCAAAAGGGGAATACTAAATAACTTAGAAAAGGGGTCTTGCTATAAAACCACTAGGCAACACACAAAAGGCACCTATAAGAAGGGCCAGAGAAGCAGACAGCTAAATAAATAGCATTATTTAAGTGTAGCCTTATGTGGGGAGTGGTGCAGGGCAGCCATATTCAGGCAAACCTTCCGGATGCTAAAGTGCTGCCCTACCTGCAGGTTCCTCTCTGGACTGAGGGAAGAGACTGGAGGTTGCTAGACTCAGAGCGGAAGTAAACTGGTTGTGCATACCTTCAAACCCATCCAGAGACCAGCTAGTCCAACGCCACTGCCTCAAAGGATGCCAAGTAAGAGGAGCACCTGGACGACAGTGAGCTCAGGGAGGGTTAGGACTGTCTGGCAGAAACACATCCCAAAACCTATTCCACTACATAACTCGTACGCTGCACTGGCAAATAGGGACGGCCAGTCTGAGGCACCCGTAGTTGTGGAAAAGATGGATGTGGAGGTCAACCGGGAAGGTAACCTCAGAGGAGAGAGCAGTGAACCCCAGAGGAGGAGGAGGAAGCAAATCCTAGTGGGGAGACTATTGTGAAGGGGATCCAGCTAGGAACAGGAGAGGGGAGGACAAAGAAGACGTGCCTAGGTGAAATGGCATGGAGGGATGGAGAAGAGAGAATCCTGGGATTGCCAAGAAGGCAGGACGGGAGGGAGAGCTCGATGTCTTTGTCCACCTAGGAACCAATGACCAGGCAAACTGGGAACCTAAAGCAGTTCAGGAGTTTAGAAGACTGGGAGGGTCTCAAGCAACTAGCTACTCTTGTCACTTTTTCAGAAGTACCACCTGTGAGAGGCATGGGTGAGTGTAGGGGTGCCTGCACCAGAAACTTTAACACATGGTTGAATAACAGGTGCAGTGAGGAAGGGTTCAGATTCATTTGTGAATGGGGACCCACCTGGAGGGATGGGAGCTTATTCAAGCCTGATGGCCTGCACCCATCCTGGAGAAGAACCCAGATCCTCAATGAAATGTTTAAATGCTACACTGGCAAGCATTTAAACTAGCCAAAGGAGGTTGCAGACCAGCAAGAAGGGAAGTTGACTGCCTACCCCCAGAAGCTAGCAAAGGAACAGGGGACCAGGAGGGGGCTATCATAGCAATGCAAAGTGCAAAAGATGGAGGAAAGGAAAAACAAAAGGGACACTGGTACCCAAGGAGTGGATAGACAGTCAGAGGGCAGAAGAAAAAATTACTCACCTTAGTAATGTTGTTTCTTCTAATGGAGTCTTGCTATATTATAGACATTAGCAGTTTGATCCAGCTCTAGAACTGCCCCGGAGTGAAATGGTTAAAACCATTCCAAAATAGAATTTTGGCATGAGAGCAGCTCTATCTGTGTCATTTCAAACTTGAATTGTCAGATCTTTACGAGCCAAACTCACTAAGGTCTGTGTGAAAGCTGTAACCTACACTAGCCAAATGGCTACCTAAATAATAACAACCATTGATGGTCCCAACACCCAAGACTCAAGTCAGGGGACCAGAAATACTAACACCATTCTAATAATATGAAAATGGAACATAAGTATAATAAAATACACACACGTGTACACATACACACCCCCAAAGTCCCAAAGGGGACAAAATGCTAACAGGACATAAGTAGTGCCCACACTAAGTTGCCCGCACCCCACCAAGTAGAGGTTCTGAGAGGGGCAGGTTGGGGGGGAGGTCTATAATATAGCAAGACTCCATTAGAAGAAACAACATTACTAAGGTGAGTAATTTTTTCTTCAAACATGAAGTCTTGCTATATTATAGACATTAGCAGAATACACAGCAGTACCTCCATGGAGGAGGGGCAGAACCTACTTAGGGAATAGGCTCTGAAGAACAGCTGTGCCAAACCGAGCACCTCTCCTGGCCTGGACATCCAGGGAGTAATGCTTGGTAAAAGTGTGACCGTTTTCCCAAGTAGCAGCCTGGCAAATCTTAATAAAGGGATATCTCTGGCAGCAGCTAGAGACACAGCTGTACCCTGGTAGGAATGAGCCCTCAAACCGGGGAGGGGGCTCTGCCCACTTCTGATAACAAATTGGATACAAGAGACAATCCACCTGGCTATTGATCTCTTAGTGGCAGGTTGCCTTTCCCAACTTCACCATAGGTAAGGAAAAGTTGGAGGATTCGAACCTGTGACCTTTAGTACGCTCTATATAATAACTAAGAGCTCTCTTAACATCCAGGCTGTGCAATCTCCTCTCACCGAAGAGGAGTGATCAGTGAAAATACTGGAAGGGAGATAGATTGATTAAGATGGAAATCTGAAACCACCTTAGGCAAAAACTTCCTATTAGTCCTAAGGACTACCTTATCCCTGTGGAAAGAAATAAAGTCAGTCTCCACTGACAAGGCTTTAATTCACTTATCGTCTGGCAGAAGTGATAGCCACTAGAAAAACAGTTTTCCAAGTTAGGTACTTAAGCTCTGCAAGACAGAGGTTCAAAAGGGGTTGCATTAACTGTAATGCAAACATTAAGGTCCCAAGCAGGCCGGTTCCCAAAGGGAGGATTAGTATGGAGTAATCCCTTAAAAACTTGGAAAACACAGGATGAGAGGAAAGAGGATGACTTTCCTGCTGACACAAAAGCAGACAGCTGCCAAATGAACTCTCAAGGTAGCTGGTCTGAGACCCAAGGAATTAAGATGTACCATGTAATCTAACAAAATGGGCAATTCAGCAGATTCTGGGAAATATTTTTCCCAGCACACCAAATGGAAAACCTTTCCATTTAGAACTATAAGTAGCCTAGTGGAAGGCTTTCTGGAAGCCTTTAGGATCTCAAGAACACCCTGAGAGGTGTGTAAATCAGCAAACTCTAACTCCTCGAGAGCCAGGCCTTGAGGTTGAGGGATTTGAGGTCCGATACCAAACCCTTCCCTGGGCACAAGTCAACAGATTGTGATTCCTGGGAGGCACAGGGAAGATGGACTGTCAGAGACAGAAGGAGTGGGTACCAGGGCTGCCTGGCCCAATCCGGGCAATCAGAATCACCCTGCAAGGCTGAGATCTGATTTTGACTAGTACTTTGAATAGGAGAGGAAAGGGGAAGCATAGAGGAACTTCCCCTCCCAATCCAGAAGAAGGGCATCCAGGGAAACTGAGCCCAGCACTGGAGGCCTGCAACAGAACAGAGGAAGTTTGTGATTGTCTGGGGCTGCAAAAAGATCTATCTGAGGGATGCCCCACCTGGCAAAAACTATCCCCAGCACTTGAGGATCCAGGGACCATTCGTGATAGCCCTGGGAAATCCTGCTGAGGGCATCCGCTAGGACATTGTCCTTCCCTGGAAGATGAACTGCTATGAGGGAAGTGTTCAGGGAATAGGCCAGAGACCACAACTTCATTGCCTCGGTGCACAAGGCCGAAGACCGAGTGCCCCCCTGTTTGTTGATGTACCACATTGTTGTGGTGTTGTCTGTTCTGACTTGTATCACCTTGTCGTGGACAGATGCAAAAAAAGCTTGAAGAGCTAAAAAGACAGCTCTGAGTTCCAGCAAATTGATGGGGAGCAGAGATTCCTGGGGGGACCAAACTCCCTGAGTGGAAAGGTCGCCCATGTGGGCTCCCCAACCCAGAAGGGAAGCATCTGTAGTGAGAGTCAAGTCGTGAGAAGGGGAAATGAAGGGGACCCTCGCTCTTAAATTGCTCTGATCCTGCCACCACTGGAGAGCTAGGATCAAGGTTCGAGTCACTGGGACCAACTTGGAAAGGGGGTCTCTTCTCTGAGGCCAAAAGGTTCTCAAGTGAAACTGAATGTCTCATCTGAAATCTGGCTCCCTGCACAACAGCTGTGGATGCAGCCATGTGCCCCAGGAGCTGCAGAAAGTGTCTTGCTGGTCAAGAGACCTGCAGAGTGAAGGAAGAGGCCAGAGCCACTAAATTCCTTACCCTTTCTGGGGGAAGAAAGGCTCTGGCTAGCTTTGTGTCCAATTCTGCCCCTATAAAGGCGAGTACCTGGACTGGTTCCAGAACAGACTTTGGTAGGTTTAGCAGAAAACCCAGGAGGTGAGAAGCTGCTGGGTGACCTGCAGGTGATATTTTACCTGTTCTGGGGACTGGCCTACAATGAGCCAGTCGTCTAGATAGGGAAAACAGCAATCCTCTGCCTCCTTAAGTGGGCCACTGCCACTGCTAGACACTTTGTGAATACCCTTGGAGCAGAGGTAAGGCGAGGGCATTGCTCTGAGCTGGTAATGACCAAGGGCAGTTCGAATCTGAGGTACTTTCGATGGGATCTTCTAATTAGGACATGGAAATAGGCATCCTTGAGGTCAGGGAGGCTAGCCAGTCCCTGGCCTTAGGGAAGGTAAAATCATTGCCAGAGTTACCATTTTGAACTTTGGTTTCAAAAGATGCTTGTTCAGATATCTGAGATCTAAAATGGGCCTCCATTCTCCTGTCTTTTTTGGGGTAAGGAAGTATCTGGAATACAGACCCCTGCCCTGATGCAGGGGAGGAACCCTTTCTACTGCTCTGAGAGCTAACAGGGATGAGACCTCTGTTTCCAGAGCGAGGGTCTCTGAAGCACTTGCAGGTAGAAAAGTCTGCTTCTCAACTTGGGAAACTTTTGAAGCTGAGAACCAGACCCTGGCACTACTTCCAGAACCCACTTGTCTGAGGTTAAAGAAGCCCATTCTGACTGAAGTAAGCCAGCCTGCCCCCACTGGTACAGGAGAATCGGCCCTGGCACCCCATCAGGGTGCCTGTTTCGCAGGGAGCTTTAGGCTGGGGTGGGAGCAGGTCTGCCCACCCCTGCCTGCCCCTGCCTCTGAAGAAGCCCCTCTGAGCATAGGCAGGAGGCGGCCGGAGTCTGGTAGAAAGGCCTGTGAAAAGGCCTACCCCTACCCCTGGTGGCATGCCTTTGAGAAGTGGCTTGCCGCTCCTTAGCCTGGGCACTCTTGTAAGTAGTCCTATATTCATCCATCTTTTTCATGTAATTCTCTGTCTGCTCTCCAAACAGAGAATTTCCCACCACAGAAAAATCCATAGCCTTAGTCTGGGTATCCTGCTGACAAACTAGTACACCTGAGCCAGGCCAACCTCTGAAAAGCTACAGATGTGGCCATGACCCTAGAGGAAACATCATTAACATCCACAGCAGCATGAAACTGAACCTTAGAGGCTTCAATGCCATCAGCAGCCACCTGTTCTAGTTCACTAGCCAGCTGGCCATGGGCCTGCTTGGCCATTGCATAACAGTATCCCATCTAGATTTCTGATACCTAGCTACATAAGCCATATAATTTGCTTGCCTGAGTCCCAGAGGCTGCCATATACTGTTTTTGCCATGGCATCAATCTTCCTGGAATCCTTGTCAGGAGGATGTGAAGCCAAGGAATATTAGCTTTATCACAGGCAGCAGCCTGAACTACTAACATGACTGCATTGCTGAGAAAGGAATTCTGTATCAGGACCTGACAATGTATACCTTCTGCCCATCTTTTATCTACAGGAGGCACAGAATTAGGAGCTTTTA
Organism: Neoceratodus forsteri; assembly: GCA_016271365.2. NCBI lineage: Eukaryota > Metazoa > Chordata > Ceratodontiformes > Ceratodontidae > Neoceratodus > Neoceratodus forsteri. Next base: position 623,808,291 of record CM057449.1, read on the forward strand.
AAATTTTAATTGTTTGTTTCCTAAAAGACTTATGTAAAGGAATAGACAATCTCCTAGACTCTGGAATATCCACGATTTCACAAAATCAGGCTCCTCTTGCTCATCCACAGCCTCTTCTAAAGGAAGCTGGAGGTTTCAGCAACTTTTTATAAAACATAAAATGAGATGGGGACTCAGACAGCATAGGGGAGATTCTAAAGGTCCATCTGGGAGATGTCCGTTCAATGGGCACACCCAGACCTTCCAGCCACATTCATACTGTTCATAATCCTCCTCCCCTCCTCTGGTTCATAAAATTCCTCAATATCATAATCCTGAACCACTGGGACCGGACGAACCGACCTTTTACCAGACAGTGGTGGTTCGGACGGACCCAGACAGTGACTGGACAATTTGTATGGCTTTTTGCTATCTCTGCAGCAGTTGGAGAAGGAATTTTGGACTCCAGACCTGCTGATTTTCTTGTTTTCTTTACTGGAATTGGTTCCTCAGAACCAGCTTTTCTTTGCCCATGAAGTCTGGCCCTGGTCAGAGGCACTCTCTCGGGTCTGCTGGCACCCAACCGGCTGGCCATCCGGGTCAGCGGACTTTTGCTCTCGCCCCTGGAGCCTGCCCAATCTTTTTCCAGGGTGGCTGCAGGAAATTCTTACATACCTGGCAGTCTGACTGGCGGTGGTCAAACCCCAGACATAAACACATGTGTGTGTGGGTCAGCCTTGGCAAAGACTTCCCACAAACATCACAGTGTTGAAACCCAGTGGGCCCGGTTTTTCTTTTGGGTTTCTCAGACATAATGCCAGCCTAACCAAAAACTTGCCCTTTTAACGGCAGTGCCAGGCAAGACACCCTTATCGGTTCCTAACCGTGTCACGGGTATTGGAAAAAAACGTAATAAACTGGTTTTTTTTAGAACTGATAAGAACCGGGAACCGCACTCTAAAATAGTAACTTTTAGTTTTAAATGAGTTTTAAACCCACTGATCGGTTCAAAACCGAACCGATAACTTACAAGTTCCACACAGACAAAACCTTCATTTACTTACGGTTACCACAGATAGAGCTTGAACCGAACGGTTTTGTGGTTAAAATAAAACTATTCTCGGTTAAATCCAACCGAGAAAACACTTTTTAAACCGAGAAATGAACCGAGCAGAAGGAGAAATCTCCGGAGCGACTGTTCACTGAGGCGGAGTAAAGAATCTGACAGTTCAAGTTTGAAATGACACAGATAGAGCTGCTCTCGTGCCAAAATTCTATTTTGGAATGGTTTTAACCATTTCACTCCAGGGCAGTTCTAGAGCTGGATCAAACTGCTAATGTCTATAATATAGCAAGACTTCATGTTGTTTGAATACAACAGATGGGCAGAAGACAGAGTGGGCCAGGCAAAAAGATCACCCGGGAAGAGGAGTGTAGGACAACAAAACGGGGAAGGGAAGTTGCATCATGGAGAGCCATGTGTGCCAATGTCAGAAGCCTTAGCAACAAGGTGGAGGACTTGAAGACAGCTATAGCACAGTCAGACCTGGACCTTGTGGCCATCACGGAGATCTGGTGTAATGATAACCATGACTGGGAGATGGCCATGCCCGGCTATAACCTATTCAGGAGATTTTGGGAGGGGGGGAAGAGAAGAAGAGTGGCACTGTATGTGAAAGATAACATTAAGGCCACAGAGATGCAAGGTGAACAAGGAGAGGAGGAGATACTGTGGGTTAAGCTTCAAAGAAAAACGGGGCAGCCATCCACACAGCAGTAGTCTACAGACCACCAACCCAGGAGGATGAGAGATAGGAATTGATGCTTGCCATCCAAAGAATGGCCGACAAGGGGGAGGTGGTGCTGGTTGGAGACTTCAACATGCCAGACGTGGACTGAAGCCTCCCAGCAGCAGCCAGGAGCACATTTATCCCAGACTCCCTTCGGGGAGCCTTCCTTAAACAACTGGTCATGGAACCAACTTATCAGGAGGCAATACTGGACCTGGTGCTCACAAACGCGGACAGTGTGACAGGGGTCACAGTGGGGGAGCACTTGGGGAACACTGACCACCAGACAGTGGTTTGAAATAACAGAATGGGCAGATCCCTGCTACACTATAACACGTATCCTAGACTTTAGGAAAGCAGATTTTAGGAGAATGGGGAAATGCCTGGAAGAAGCACTAGCTGGAATGGGGAAGGAATTAGGGTGGAGGAACAGTGGGCAGTATTTAAAAACAGGGATAGTAAGGGCAACATAACTATGCATTACGAGGTTAGCAAGGGAAAAGAAGAGGAAACCCTTATGGTATTCCAAGGAGGTAGCACAGAAAGTGAAAGCCAAAAGGATTGCACTGAAGCAATACAAAGAGACACGGCAGAAGAGGATAGGGATAGGTACCAGGAGAAGCAAAGGGAAGCAGGGAAGGCAGTAAGGGAAACCAAAGCTCAGAGAAGCGCATTACGTAAACAGTGGTTAGAGGGGACAAAACCTTTTACAGGTACGCAAGTGAAAAATCGAGGCAAAGGGAGGGATAGTGAGGCGTGAGGGTGAGAGTTGTGTTGAGAATGACGACAACAGTAAAGCAGACATACTGAAGAGATATTTCTGCTCAGTCTTTACAGCAGAAGGGACGGGGAGTACCGAGGGGGGCACCACAGAAACGTATACATGTCCCTTTACAGGAGAAAGGGTCCTAAAGAAACTGGAAGTACCTTGCCCTCTGCGACCGTTTCATTCTGCTTAAAAAAATCTGGGCTAAGGGTTCTAGCCAAGAATGGATCACCCCCCCGAGCTTCGCAAACTACTGAGGGATAGGGACAGAGCCTGGAAGTTGTACAGAACACACAACCCCCACCCCAAACTCCTCCAATACTTCAAAACCCTCAGAACAGGTGCAAATCTTCCACAACATCTGCTAAATCCTCCTTCATCCTGGAGAAACAACGTGCTGCCCAGGGTAACCCTAGGAGGACCTGGAATGTTCTTAACCTTATTGGTAGGGGAATTTCCAAAGAACATATTTGTCTCACCTCCGAAGGGACAACCACCGCAGAGCCAAGTGAAATAGCCTCCCTTTTCAATAAATACTTCGGTGACCTTGACCAGTACACCCTGAAGGATAGAAGGGACAGGGGGAACATGATAGACACATTCAAGTATCTGAGGGGGATCAATAACGATGGGTCAGATGGGGTCTTTAAGCTAAGAAGGGGGAGGGACACCAGGGGGCAAGGGCTAAGAATTGGGGGGGGGGGATTTAGAAGGGAAATGAGAAGACACTATTTCACAGACAGGGTGGCAACAACATGGAACACACTACCAGAATGGGTGGTATCATGTAAAACTGAACAGCTTTAAAAGGGCATGGGACAGGGGAGAGTGAGGGTGGGGGTGGCACTGAGATGACAAAGTGGAGGGGAGGTGGGGCAGCTGCAAACTAGGGGTGCTAGCTGAACACTCAAGCAGACTTGGATAGACCGGGTGGTCCATTTCTGCTGGCAAGTTCATACGTTTGTATGTTCGTAAGCCCAGCTCCACTCCTACCCGGTTTACCCCTGCACCCTCCCAGTTTCCCACCCTAAGTACCATTTCAGGTACCCAACCCCTGGTGAAGTGGTCAAGTCAATCAGAATAAACAACCCAAGACCATCCAAGGGCACAGACATTGACTTCAGTGTTCTCCATCTTGTCTGACTCCCTGGCCATCCCTCTTACTAACATCCTCAACCACATCCTCTGCAGTGGGTCTTTCCCAAAAGCATGGAATGCTCCTTTATTAAACCTCTTCACAAATCCGGTTCCAAGGATATAGTATTCAACTACCATATCATCTCCCTCCTTGCCCCGCTCCAAAAATGTAGAGAAAGTGGTCCACAGGCAAACCACAGAATTCCTCTCCAAATACAACCTGCTCACAGAGGCCCAGCACGGGTTCCATGCTCAACACCATACTGAAACTGCCCTCATCAAGTTCACCCACTCCACAGACAAGCTTAACAACGAAGGCCTCTACACCGGTGCTGCGTTCATAGACCTCACCAAAGCCTTCGACCTCACTGATCATGAAGTCCTCCTCTGCATCTCGGCTGGCATTTCTCACCGGAGGTCTGCCTCTGGTTCAAGGATTACCTAATGGGCAGATCCCATCGCACCATCATTGGCAGTGTCCTCTCTGAATCCTGCCCCAAATACAGCGTCCCCCAAGGGTCCATCCTGGGCTCTCTGCTCTCTGGTAGTTAACTCCCTGCCTGACATCTGCCCCTCCTGCGAACTCATTCTCTATGCTGATGATGCAGCCCTCTTACAAAAATCCCAACGCTCTCACTAACAAACTCCAATTCGATTTCAACAGACTTCACAGCTGGCTCACGTCCAAAGGTCTTGTACTCGACTCCAAAAAAAAACTAAGTTCATGGTTTTCTCCAACCCCCACAAACCCCTTGGCTTTGACCTCTCCCTCTATGACAACCTTGGTAACTGCACTGAAAGAGTCAGTGAATTCAAGTACCTTGGCTTACTCCTGGATAGTCACCTCAATTTCAATGCTCACACTAGCCTCACAATCAAAAAAGCCCACCAATGCCGCAGTATCCTCCATAGAACCAAGCATTACCTTAACAGGGAATCCAAATCCCTCGGTCTCCAGCTACCTCCTTCCGGTCTTCGACTATGGTTCACTTGTCTCCCTCTCCGCCTCTCCATCAAAAATTTCTCCAGACTTCGAAGCTCCTACCACAATGCATCAGTTTTGCCTCTAGTCTCCCTAAACTCACACCACTGTAACCTTTAAAAGCTCACCAGTCAGCCCTCCTCTGAGGCCTGCCTCAACTGCAAGATGACCACCACCTTCTTCAAACTCTCCTGTGGTCTGCTCCCCAATTGCCTCACCTCTCTCTTCCAGACAACCGTCACCACCAGGGCCGCTAGACTGTCCACTCTCTCTTTCACTGTTCCTATCTGCCAGACCACTCAAGGCCAGAAAACACTATGGGGCCTCGAAACTAAAAACTCAGTCCCTCCACAAATGCCTTCAAACACAGTTATCAGGAGACATTCCTCCCTCACCTGCTCAGCCCTTATCTAGCTCCACTTGGCACTCTTTTCCCCATCACCCTCTGATTTATCCACCTCTGGCATTTACCCTCCCTTTCCAACACCTGTAGGTTTTGTTAATCCACCTAGGCTAGTTTTTAGATTGCACTTAAATTTTTGTTTCCGCTGTTGTATTATATTATTGTTAAACCCTCACTGAATGCTTAATGTCACCTTGTATTAATTCACCAAGGCTAGTTCATGGTTTGCCCTTTAGTCTATATTATCCTGATTTTATGTACCATTGTATTAACCCTCGCTGTAAGTTAAATGTTTTGGCCTATGTCATGTCTCGTGACTGTTGTATGTAACTGGACACTTGTGTAAACAGGCAACAACGCTCACAAGCCTTTCCAGTATAACCAATAAAAATGAAATGAGGAATAAGTCAATAAAGCTATGAGCCCAGATGGGGTACACCCCAGGGTGCTGAGGGAGCTCAGAGAAGTGGTGGCTGAACCTTTGGCAACCCTGTCAGCCAATCACTGGAAACAGGTGAGGGTGCCCAAGACTGGAGAACAGCTAGTGTAGTCCCTTTACAACAGTGTGAACCAGAGGAAAGCAGGAAATCTCAATAGTGGGAAGATTATGGAAGCACTACTGAAGTAGAGATCAGTGGAACACATTGTTGTCAATGGTCTACAAGACCAAAGGCAGCATGGTTTTACTGGGGGTAGGTCGTGCCAGACTAACCTCATTGAATTATTCGACTGGGTGATAAGGGAGGTGGATCGGAGGGGGGCAGGCAGTGGATGTGGCCTATCTGGACTTCAGTGAGGCCTCTGACACTCTGCCCCACAGGAGACTTAAACAGGGGAATATGGGTGTGGGCAGGACAGTAGTGCAGTGGGTGGGGAACTAGCTGGATGGCAGGACAGAGGGTGGTGGTAAATGGCAGTCACTCCGCAGAGGGAAGGGTGACCAGTGGGAGTGCTACAGGGATCAGTGCTGGGTCTGGTCCTCTTCAACATCTTTATCAGTGACATTATGGATAACACAGAAGGGAGAATTTCCCTGTTTGCTGATGACACAAAACTAACAGAGTGGACACGCCAGAGGGAGTGAACAGAATGAGGAGAGACCTGCAGAAGCTTGAGAAATGGGGTCAAGGGTGTGGCAGTTGAGATTTAATGCAAAAAAGTGCAGAATAATGCACGTGGGGCACAAAAACCCTGAAACATCAGCTGAGGGGGGAGGATATAGAATGCTCCAAGCAGGAAAGGGACCTAGGGGTCATCATTTCTGATGACCTATAGGTTGGGAGTTAGTACGACAAGGCGGCGGGTAAAGCAAATAGGATGCTGGGATGCATAGGCAGGGGCATCACCAGCAGGAAAAGGGAGGTCGTAATTCCGCTGTACAAGACATTAGTGAGGCCATACCTGGAGTACAGTATCCAGTTCTGGAGGCCTTGCCTACGTAAGGATACAGACAGGGTGCAGACAACTCAGAGGAGGGCAACCAAGATGGTACAGGCTTGCATCACAAGTCCTATAAGGACAGGCTGAAGGACTTGAATATGTACTCTCTGGAGGAGAGGGGGGCTATGATAGAAACATACAAGTACCTCACGGGGAGGAACAAAGTGCAGGAACACACTTTCACAGAAAGATATTCCAGGACTAGGGGTCATGGGATGAAACTGGAGGGAGGTTCAGAGGTAACGTGAGGAAGTATTTCTTCACAAAGGGTGGTGGACAAGTGGAATGCCCTGCCATAGAGGTGGTGATGGCTGAAGCGATTCTGAGATTCAAGAATGCATGGGATAGGCATCAGGGGAAGGGGATGACCCTGTTCAAGAGAAGCTTGAAGAGGCAAAATCACATGCGAATTGAGCAGCTCTAGGTGAGGCCAAAGGCCCTTAACTGTCAGTATGTATGTATTCACGATGTGCCTGGGTCAACGAATCCCTGCAATTTGGACAGGACTTCCTCCAACTTCTGAATTTGTTGGGCTTCACACAGGTGATCACCTCTACGACCCATAAGTACGGTCACTCGGACCTGGTCTTCCTACTGGGTATCGAGACCTCTGACCTGCTGGTGGAGCCGAATGAATGGTCTAACCATCACACTATCGGGTTCAATTTCCAGGCTCCCCTCTCAGTAGGCCCGCCTCTATGGAGATGGTCTGGTACCATCCTTTAAGGGGTTTGACCCCAGATGGCCTGGCAGTGGTGTTGGACCTATCAGGTCTTCCAAGCACAAGCATGGACCCAGACAATTTGTTACTGGCTTATAATAAGGCCATAACTGAGGCCCCGGACTCCATCGCTCAGTCCGTGTTCATCCCATTGCCCTTGGTCCCCTGGTTTGATGAGACCTTGAGGAGTTGAGGAGAGTTGATGGAACGATGTTGGCAGAAGTAGGGCCTGAGGCTCGACAGGCTCAGATTGATGGTCCATTACAAGGACCATCAATCGGCCATCTCCCGTAAGAAAGAAGAGTTCCTGTCCAGGGAGTTCACTGCTGCACAGAACCATCCACCTCAGCTCTTCTGAACTGTGGACAGACTGTGCAATCCAGCCTTCTGCAGCCTTGGAGAGCGTTTTCACAAGAGATGTGCGATGAGTTCTCGATTCTTTGCAGATAAGGTTGCTGACATCAGGTCTGCGATCCGTGCAACCCATTCCAATGTGGGTAGTGGTGGTCAGTTACAGTGCCTTGGTATGTCTGGTCAGACTTCAACTGATTGGAGATATTGTGAGAGTCATCCAGAGTACGTAGCTGGCCTACTGTAGTGTGAACCCAGACCCAATGCGCCTCCTGGGGGGCCTACCTTGAGGTCATCGGCCCGGCCCTAATCAGAGATTGTCTGGAGCTCTTTAGAGACAGGTGTTTCCGGACACCCTGATGGAGGCGGTTGTTATACCTCTCCTCAAGAAATATTCTGAACCCAGACTGTCTCGCTAACTACAGGCCTGTCTCGAACATTCCCTTTGTAGATAAGGAATTGAGAAGGTGGTCACAGAGCACCTGGAGGATTATCTTACCATCCACGATATCTACAATCCTCCTCAGTCCGGATTTTGAAGAAAGACAGTACTGAGACAGCCCTAGTTTGAGTACTCCATCTCCTGATAGAGAGAAAGATTGGAACAGCCATTCCATCTCAGTGGTTCTTGATCTCTCTGCAGCCTTTGACACCGTTGACCACTGTGTACTACTGAAGTGCCTGCGGTTGATCTGTGGACTGTCTGGTACAGTCCTCAGATTGTTCCAGGATTTCCTCACGGGCATATTTCAGAGAGTGGTGTTACGGGATTTATTCCTCTGGCACCTTCTCCCTGCCCTGTGGGGTACCGCAGGGCTCCATTTTATCACCCATGTTGTTCGGAGAGTGTACATGCTACCATTGGGAGAAATTGTAAGGCTGTATAGGCTGAGTTTTCACTGCTATGCAGATGATACTCTCATACATGTCCTTTGTGCCCGAGCAAGATGGTGCCATCTCAGTCTTTAATAACTGTCTCTCCAAGAGCCAGGATTGGATGCGTTTCAGCTGGCTGAGGTTGAATCACGACAAAACTGATTTTGGTTGTAGACCCAGGTCGCCGGGTAGAGTGACTGGAGGCAGCTAACTGATGGCCTCTGACCGGATGCAAAACCTGGGCATTATTTTAGACGATGGATTGACACTTAAATCTCAGGTGTCATCTGTTGTCAAGACCTCTTTTTAGCAGCTGGATTTCAGCTTGCGACGTCAGCGACCTTGGTTCGGGAATGGACTCTAGTCGCTGGAGGGCTGGCAGGAGGAGAAGGCTTGAGTGTCGATGACTGCTCGCGCTTCTCTGGGCGGGTGTCCGCATCTGCCGACCCTCAGTGGAAACCGGAGGTACGCTGTACGCTGACCCAACTGGGGTAGCAGACATCGGCGATGCCTAGACGCTGGCATGCTGCGCCCAAAGAAGAGAAAATAAATACCGCCCTGCCGACCAGATGATGAGCACTCAGCCGACACACCACTACAAAGCCCTAACTAGACCAGAACAAATCCCTACGGCAGCTTGCCAGGATACGGAGTTCCCACAGGCACTTCCCCTCGGACGAGGGACCCTCCCAACACAGGGACAGGCCGGGTTACCCCACATTAAGGCTGCATGATGGGTCGGAGAATGGTGGTGGGTCGAGGGAGTGGGGCACTGGCGCCTAAAGGGGAGGATGGCAGGGGTGCCAAGAGTAGTAGAAAAAATTGAGAACATGGGGAGACAAAACACACCACCTGAGGAATATCGCCCAGATTAAACACCTGGTTCCAGCTGATGACCTTCCAATGTTGGTCCACGCCTTTGTGACCACTCGCCTTGACTACTGCAACTCCTTGTACCTAGGGCTACCAGGGGTTGATATCCACCGCTTGCAGCTGGTGCAGAATGCGGCGGCCAGGCTGTTGACTGGTCTTTCTCAATCTAGCCATGTCACACCTATGCTCCGCGGTTAGCACTGGCTGCCTATTCAGTTGCAGATCACCTTCACGGTCAGTTTGCTGATCTATAAAGCCCTACATGGACAGGGACTGTGCTATCTGCAAGAGTTTCTTTGTCCCTACTGCCCCTCCGCTCCGCCCATGAGGGATTGCTAGAGATTCCATGGGTTCATTTAAAGACCTCTGGAGCCAGCGCATGTGTGGCTACCCTGTGGAACTCTACCCTCGCCAGATAAGGGAGGGCCACACTGTAGAGTTTCAAGCTGCACTGAAAACGCATCTATTTAATCTTGCTTTTCAGAATTTGAATGACGCTTGTGATACTGTTCTGTAGTTTATGCATTTATGGTTGTTTTAATCTGTTTTATGTGTCCTGTACAAGTGCTTTAATACCTCTGTGAATAATGCTTTTTAAAAATAAATTTTTGATTGATGTATATATCTATATATTGTGTGTGTGTGTATATACATATATACATATATACACACACACACACACACACACACACACACACACACAATATGCAGGCACGGTAGTACCTGTGTACTAGGACTGAGTAAGCACTTTAATCTTAAAACTCAGATTTTTACACCTGAATAACTGAGATGCATTTAACTGATTTGCCTGAAGTCTGGCACCCAAGGATTCTTTGCCAGTCTCTGGATCCTGTAAATTGTTTAATCAGTTCAGTGGGGCAAAGTTAAATGTTGAAAAAACAAAATTCACCAAAATTAAGATATTGTTACTCAACAAGAACTTAAGAGTTTGGATTTGAAACATAACTGCTGTGATGTAATCTATGTTGCCGCTCCCAAATCCTCCCTAACCAGATTGGACACCAACGCCTGTCAATTTGCCCTTGATGCTTCATCACGTACTCATCACTGTGACCTCTACCATGCCATGTCCCTTCCCCCACTTACCAACAGGCACCTCACTCATTGTGCCTAACTCGCTTCTAAATTTTGGCTAGGAGAACTTCCCTCCTACCTCTCATGCTCAGTCTCTCTCCCCCCCCCCCACTCAGATCCTCTGACACACGACTTTGTTTGTCCACTGAACCACTCTCATCGGTCAGTCAGGCTTTACCCATTTCCCACAAATCTGGAACTCCCCATCCCCACCCCCAAATACAGCACTCCTCCTCCTCCCTTGCCTCTGCCTTACATAACTTTCTCTCATGTAACGGCTCCTGCTTTAACACTCCTTAACTGTCCTCCTATGCCTCTGCTCCTCTCCATGACTCACACATCCCCTATTAAACCAACTCCCCCGAGCCTGCTTCTCTGCACCCTCTTCTCTCCTTTCACCACTTACTCCCTCACTCCTACCCCTAACCTTTTTTTGTTTGTTTGTTTTCCCAGCCGCAGGAAGCTGGGTGGAAGTGCGCCAGTTGGGTGCAGAAGAAGGAAGCCAATAGGGAGCAGCGGTGGGAGATACGCAAGCCATGCAGGCTTTAAAAAGCTGCTCGGCCGTATCCCCATAAGTACTGTTTTCCTGGCCGCACGGCGCGGGACAGGGCGCCAGACAGAAGACCTTTGAGAGAGGAGCGACGGTGGAAAAAGAAGCATTTCCCGGTCGCACGGAGTGGGTCAGTGCACCAGAAGTCAGAGGCAGATCGGGGGAGCCTTCTGACTGCGGGAAGTGGGCCAAGACCAGGGGGAATTTCCTCTCGCCCACGCACCACAGCCCTGATCTCTGTTAAATGCTCGGGAGAGCAGAGTAAGATGGTCAGGAATGATCCCACTGGCAGACAGCGAGCAAGCAGGAAGGAGCTATGCATTTCAACCAAAAAACTGAATGGAATTGGTCTTGGAGGAGGAATGAGTATCTGGACTCAAGCTAATAGCTGCAAAAAGTGGGGGAGGGAGAGATCCTAGTGGTGGCTAGGCACCCTTTTCCAGCCTTTGAGTAGGGAATTTATTAACCGTCTTGAAAGAAAATTTTTGTGACTTGCAGTGTGTGCATAGTTGTTAGCACACTCTGAAAGGCAGTTTTTGTTTGGCAGCTGGCCCCAGTGGGCAGTGTGGGGGCCCATGGCCTGCTACTGCTAGATCAATTAGGGGATGGGGCAGCCAACTTGGAGGGAAATGGGGCAGGGACAACAGATCATGAGGGCGGAATCTGGAAGGGTAGTAGGGTGCTCTGGGTGCAGGGCGGCCATGATACTAGCCCAGGCTCGAAGATATCGGGAGTCATGGTGTGCGCTGCAAACGTTGGCACATCCCGAGGAGGTCGTCAGGAGGCTGTGTTGGGTGGGAGGAAAGAAAAGGAAATTGGCTCTCTGTTGGGGTGTGTTGGGGAGAGAGCAATGAGGGAATTATTGTAAAAGAGAGGTGGGTTCAGGTGAAGCACCTAGTAGGGATGGAAGCAGACAGGAGAAGGATGGCACAAGCTCATGGGACTGTACTGCCTTAAAGGGGTGAAGTAGTGGCCCGTGGAGGAAGGAAGGGCGCACTCAGGGATGTTGAATGGGGTAGCTCTGAAAGGAATAGGGATCAGGGGCCTGGCTTAAGGTTAGGAGAAATAAGGACCGGGGACCAGGCAGGAGATTAGAAGGACAGGGCCGGGTTATGGCCAAAGGAGAAAGTATTGTGTGTGTGGGGAGAGAAACGGGCATTGACCATAGAGCAGAACCACAGGTTCACACCCCTAGCACGGACAAATGACGGGAAGGGGGAAGGTACCTGAAATGGAGGGGGCTCCTGCAGAGGCAGGCATGAGGGGGATGGCAACAGGCTAGGCAGACTGAGAAGGAGCTACTCCCCAGCATTGAGTCTAGGGGAGAGGAAGATACGAGAACACTGGTAGGGAGGTGAAGGATGGAAGGCAGAATGCTGGAGGGATGGAAGGGGATGGCAAGGAAGGGGGAAGCTTGGAGTGGGGAAGCCCTGGGAGGGGTAGAGGTGGAGGAATTATTAGGGGATGGGGAGTATTGCGAGGGGATGGGGTTATGTACGGAGGCAGAGGAAGAGAGGGTAATACAGAGAAAAGGGAGGTGGGGCCAGTAAAATCCCGAGGCAAGTGGGGCGGGGGGTCCCTTGTCCCTGGGGAACATAGTGATGAACCTGGAGTGCGGGGGGATGCAAGTGGTTGAGGAGGATGGGGCAGCGAGGAAAGAGGTGGGGTAGAGGGAGACCCTTTGGGGGATATGGGGATGGACTCTGGTACAGTAGGGGAAGGGAGGGACAGGGCTGTGAGAAAAAGAGCTGGGGGTGGGGCAGGAGGCCCTCGGCTCCTGGGGAAATATGGGATGGGCCAACGGGCACTGTAGAAATGAAAGTGGCCAGGAGGACAGGTCAGTGAGGAATAGGGGCTGGAGGGGAGGAAACGGATGGAAATTAGCATGAGGTGGAGAGAAGAGGACATTAAAAGAAACAAGGTAGGAGGAGGGGCAACTGGGATTGCGAGTAGGCCTAGGGAAAGGAGGTGGTAAAAGTGCTACTCTTTGGGTGTCTCCATGATTAGGGGATCAGGTGGTGGGGGGGCGAGGGGAGATGGAGACCTCTTGTGGTGTCAAGACCAAGAGTATACCTGTCTTGACAGTGCACAAGGCCAAGCATCTGGTGTTTGCTCTGGCGAGGGAGTGTGGTGGGACCCTGGCATCTTCGTGCACCTGGGAACAAACAGTAGAGGGAACGGTGAACTGGAGATTCAGGCTAGGTTTAGAGAGCTAGCCAGGGTCTGTCAGGATGTGGGGTTGCTCGGTCTCCTTCTTGGAGATCCTACCAGTGCCTAGGGCCAGTGTGGGCAATAAGCAAAATAGAAGGTAGGTGAATGTATGGCTCGGAGTGGTGTAAGGCTGGGGGTATGGATGGGTGGGGGGACTGGGTGGAAATCTGGGAGGCAAGGATCTGTACGCTATGACAGGCTCCACCTTTGCTCAGAGGGGAAAGAGATCCTAAGCTTAGGCTGGCAGGGCTCATCCATTTCAGGTGGGGTTTAAACTTGTGAAGGGGAGGTAGGGGCTCCCTGGCAGGCCAAGCCTTCTCCCACAAGAGGGGTGGTCGGGGCACAGATTAGGTACACCGATGGTGCAGGAGGAGGTCCTTATATGCAGTGACCAGGAGCCCCTGGGGCAGGGAAGGGGGGTACATTAGGGTGGTGGTCCTGATTAATGCCAGGAGCATGGGGAAGAAGATGCCAGAGCCACAGGCGTGTCTTGGAGGGTGGGATGGATGTGCAGCTGTCACTAAGACTTGGGCCACTTCCAAACTTGGCTGGGACCTAAACCTATCAGGATACACCATGTGCAGAAGGGACACGCGGAGGGAAGGGCAGGGGTAACATTTATCATTAAGGATGGATTGGGGATAATCAAGGTTGAGGCATGGGATCAGCTGGAGGCCTTTATGGGTCACACTACAGGCTCTGTGGGACAAGCAGGTGAAGATGGGGTGGTATATAGACCACCTGGGCAGGAAGAGAGAGGGCCTGGTGGCGAACCTTGGGCACTATTGTGGCAGGGAGAGGGCAGAACAGTGGTACTGGGGATCTGAATATGCCAGAAGCAGACTGGAGGACTTTGGTGTCCTCATCAGGCAAGGAACAGCACCTGCTGGCTGTCTTCCAGGATGTGTTTGATGCCCAGCTGGTGACTGATCCAACACGGGGTCGCATCCTGGATGTGATCCTGTCAGCCGTGAGCTCATCAGGGACCTATTGGTTGGGCACCCACTGGCGGAAGTGATCACACCACGGTCTGGTTTTCCATTTGGGGAGAGTAGATCACATAAAAAAGGTGGTAGATTTTAGAGGGTGTGGACTTTAGCAAGATGGAGAGGAACTTCAGGGGCCACCTGGATGAGATCAGGCCAGGTATGGGCACTGAAGCCCAGTGGGATGTTTTTAATTTAAAAAAAAAAAAAAAAAAAAAAAAAGGGCTCTTGGAGACCACCAAGGCCTGCACGAAGGAAAAGCTTAAGTGGGGCAGAGCTAAGAAGCCGAGCTGGTGGACAAAGGGAGGTCCAAGATGCAGTGAGGAGAAAAGGCTGCTTATAGCAGATACAAATTTTTTTTGGGGGCCCGTACATCAAGGGTAAGTATGATAGGGCAGCCAAGACGGCCACTAGGGTGGTGGAGGTCAGCCAAGGCGGACCAAGTGAGAATGGCACAGGAGATTAGGGGGGTTCTTAGGTATATCAGAGAAAGAAGAAAAGGGAAGGGGCAGATTAGTAGATTTTAGGCCTGGGAGTGGGTGGGTGGAGGAGGCGGGGGAGCAGGAGGAGTTACTAAATTTTTTTTTTTTCTTCTTTCCTCAGCCTTCACCAAGGAGGATGGGGGGTGGCACTGCAAGGGAAGGGGAAGGGGGACAGGTAGAATAAGTAGGGGCAGTGGATGAAATCCCATTGGGAGGGTGTGGGAAGCACTCAAGGCCCTAAGAGCGGACAAGGCACCAGGCCCAGCTGAGATCCATCCCAGGGTGCTTAAGGAGCTGGCTGATACCTTGGCTGCACCTTTGGCAGGACTTTTTAACTCCTCCTTTCAGTCGGGGAAGGTGCCTCAGGTCTGGAGGATGGCACATATTATGCCTCTACACAAGGGAGGCTTGTCAGAGGAACCGGTTAATTACAGTCTAGTAAGCCTGATGGTAGTGGGCAGAGTGATGGAGGTCATCTTGAAAGAGAGGCTGGAGGGATTTCTGAAAGCACAGGGCCACCTAGATGATTGCCAGCATGGCTTTGTTGGGGGAAGATCATGTCAGA
Organism: Neoceratodus forsteri; assembly: GCA_016271365.2. Classification (NCBI taxonomy): domain Eukaryota; kingdom Metazoa; phylum Chordata; order Ceratodontiformes; family Ceratodontidae; genus Neoceratodus; species Neoceratodus forsteri. The sequence continues at coordinate 623,823,498 of CM057449.1, forward strand.
CCAACCTGGTGGAGTTCTACGAACGGGTGACGAGAGAACTGATCAGGGCAGGCCAGTGGATATCCGCTTTCTAGACTTGAGCAGGGTGTTTGACTTGGTGCCGTATCCCTGGTTGCTGGGGTTGTGGGGGTGGGGGGGGCAGTTGGTCAGGTGGATAGGAAACTGGTTGAGGTGGGTACAAAAGCTAAGTGTGGGGGTGTCTCATCTCCCAGGAGTCATTAGCGAGTCTCATGGGGTTCGGTGCTGGGCGGCTCCTGTTATACCTATATCTCAGACTTCAACCCTGGTGGGGACTCAATCATTAGGGGGTAGAAATGGGGAGGAAGGGGAGAGGGAGGTAAGGTGCCTGCCTGGTGCCACGGCTTGGAGGGACAGGAAGCAAATCCTCAGGATCGTGGGAGCAGCTGCACGAGGGAGGGAGCTGGATGTCATTGTCCACCTAGGGACAAATGACCTGGTTAGGAATGGGATCAGAGCAGTGCAAGAGGAGTTTGTAGAGTTGGGGAGGGGCCTTAGACAAGTAGCGCATAAGTAACCTTCTCGGAGGTGCTGCCTGTCTATGGCAAGGGTGATGCTAGAGTACTCCTCACCAGGGAATTCAGTGAATGGTTGAAAAACTGGAGTGGAGCTCAGGGTTTTGGCTTCATTAGGGACTGTGGAGACACCTGGAGGGATGCAGACCTATACTGGTGCGATGGTCTGCATCTGTCCAGGGGGGGAACCAGGATCCTAGGTGAGAGGTTTAAATGCTTCACTGGCAAGCATTTAAACTAGCCACGGGGGGAGGCACTGAAAAGGAGCAGGGAAATCCCAGCCTCCCCCCACAAACAACAGTAATTAGTGAGGTAAACACCAAGGTAGAGAAGTCATTAGGTAGCAGACAGAAGTAAATGTAAAAAAAAAAAAAAAAGGCAAAGGCAGTAAGGACAGAATGGGGCTAAAAGGGGTAAGGCCATCAAAAAGTGGAGGGTAATGAGTACCAATGCCCATAGTCTGTGTAACAAGCTCCCTGAACTAGTGGCCTTGATGGAAGAGGGTTGCCTGGATATTGTGGCAGTCACAGAAACATGGTACACAGAGAACCATGACTGGGATGTCAACATACCAGGATACACAATCTACAGGAGCGACAGGGAGGGTAAAAGAGGAGGAGGAGGAGGAGTAGCTCTTTATGTAAAGGAAGGGATCAAAGCAACAGAACTAAAGAGTAAACAGGGAGCAGATGAGACACTCTGGGTCACCCTGGAGATAGGAAATGGCACCACAGTCCACATGGGGGTTGTATACAGACCCCCATCTCGGGGAGAGAATGGACAGGGAAATTATAGAAGGCTTCCTTAGAATGGCAGAAAAGGGGGAGATATTGTTGATGGGGGACCTGAATATGCCAGATGTTAACTGGAGCACCTTTGCTGCAGGCACATCCAAGAGCAGGGTCATTCTTGATGCCCTACAAGGGGCATGCCTCAGACAGCTAGTACTGGAACCTACTCGGGAGGGAGCAATCTTAAACCTGGTACTCTCAAATAGGGACGGAGAAAGAATCTCAGATTTAGAAGTGGGTAGCCATCTGGGAACAAGCGACCACCAAACAGTGTGGTTCACGATAAAAACAGCCATACAATCAAGCCTTACAAAAGCAAGAGTATTGGACTTTAGGAGGGCTGACTTGGGAAAATGAGAGTGCCTCGAAAAGCACTAGCAAACAGGCAAAAGGAGGAGTGGAGGAACAATGGGAGTAATCAAAACAGCCATCACAGAGGCAACAAGCCTTGTGTAAAGCAAATCAACAAAACACAACGAAGGAAAAAAACGCTATGGTTCTCAAAAGAGGTGGCTGGGAAGGTAAGGAAAAAGGACAGCATTCAGGAAATAAGGAAACACAGAAGGAGCAGGACAGAGAACTTTATCAGTTAAAGCAGAAAGAGGCTGGGAGGCAGTCAGAATAGCAAAGGCCCAAACAGAGGAAAGGATAGCCAACTCTGTTAAGAAGGGGGATAAGACCTTTTATAGGTACATTAGAGAGTGAAGAAAGACCAAAGGAGGATACTGAGGCTTAATAAAGGGGAGGGAATGTGGGTAGAGGGTGAGGTGAAAAGCAGGGATACGGAACGAATATGTCTGCTCAGTATTCACAAAGGAAGAGGAGGAGGTACCTAAACCAAACAAGAGAAACACTTGAAGACGGGGTCAATACCAGTCCATTTACAGAAGAATGGGTTCTGAAAGAACTAATAAAATTGAAGGTGGACAAAGCAATGGGGCCTGATGGGATTCACCCATGAATTCTAAAAGAACTAATGACACCGCTGACTACTCTCTCTAACAAATCATGGGAGGATGGGGTGATACCCGAGGACTTGAGGAGGGCGGATGTGATTCCTCTTCACAAAAGTGGGAGCAGGACAGAGGCAGGGAAACTACAGACCAGATGGTTTGACCTCAGTGGTAGGTAAAATGATGGAATCACTTCTGAAGGAAAGAATTGTTGAGTACCTAGAGGTCAGTGGGGCACAGGACCCAAGGAAGCATGGATTCACGATGGGAAGGTCGTGTCAGATGAATCTAATAGATTTCTTTGACTGGGTGACCAAAGTAGTAGACCAGGGAGAGGCTGTGCACATGGCTTACCTAGATTTTAGCAAGGCATTTGATACAGTCCCACACAAAAGATTAATACACAAGTTAGCCAGCCTTGGAGTGGGTCCCAAGGTGGTAGCCTGGATAAAAAATTGGCTAGACAACAGGACGCAAAGGGTAGTAGTAAATGGAGTCCACAGTGAAGAAAGGAGGGTTACTAGCATGGTACCGCAGGGTTCAGTACTGGGACCGGTCCTTTTTAATGTCTTTATAAGTGACATTGCAGAAAAACTGGAAGGAAAAGTATGTCTCTTTGCAGATGACACAAAGATCTGCAACAGGGTTGATACACCAGATGGAGTGGAAAAGAAGGGACTTGGCAAGGTTGGAGGAATGGACAAATGTATGGCAGCTCAGATTCAGTGCAAAGAAGTGCAAGGTAATGCACCTGGGAAACAAAAACCCAGGGCAAGAGTACACAACGGGGGGGTGAGATACTGACAACAGTAAAAATGGAAAGGGACCTGGGGGTAATTATATCAGATGACCTAAAGGTGGGCAAGCAATGTGAGAAGGCAGTACGGAAGGCTGGAGGGATACTGGGATGCATAGGGAGAGGCATCAATAGTAGAAAACAGGAAGTTGTTATCCCTTTGTACAGACAGTTGGTGAGACCCCATCTGGAGTATTGTGTGCAGTTCTGGAGACCCCATCTCCGCAAAGACAGACAGAGTGGAGGTTGTCCAGAGGAGCTCAACCAAAATGGTGCAGGGTCTGCACCAGAAGACATACGAAGAAAGACTAAAGGAGCTTAATATGTATACCCTTGAGGAAAGGAGGTAGAGAGAGGACATGATAGAAACTTTCAAGTACCTCAAGGAATCAACAATGTCCAAGAGGGTGGCATCTTTCAGAAAAAGATGTGCAAGAACAAGGGGGCGCAATTTGAAGAGAGAGGGGGGGACGGCTCAGAGGTAATGTGAGAAGTATTTTTTCACAGAGAGGGTTGTGGATGTATGGAACAGCCTCCCTGAGGAGGTCGTGGAGTCAAGAACAGTGTGGGAATTCAAGATTGCATGGGACAGACATAAGACAGTCCTAGTGGGGGGTAGGAGGAAGTAAGCTGTTGGTTAACTAGGATCTGCAGCTTATCTGTTAGCTAGAAAAATGGGCAGACTAGGTGGGCCAAGTGGTCCTTATCTGCCATCAAATTCTCTGTTTCTTTGTTACCAACTTTCCCCTGCTTAGTTTTGACCTCTAGAAGGGTTCTCAGCATCCTGGACAAGCCTCCTCCTCCTCCTCTCTCCTTTCTACCCAACTTGCCCTTGCCTAAATCTGCCCTCTGTCGGGATTCTTAGCACCCAGGCAATGTCTACTCAGTTAAGTTTCTTCCCTCCCTTCCTTTTTCCTTCCCTCTTCTATTCCCCCCACTCCCTCTGCCCATCTTGTCCTCACCTAATTCTATTCCCTGGCAGAGTTCTCTGCACCCTGGAGGGGCCCAGCACTGGGCAATTACACTTCCTTCACACCCCCTCCCCCATATTCTCTCTACCCAACTAGTCCTCACCAGATTCTGTGCTCGGGCAGGGTTCTCAGCATCCTGGAGCGGCCTAGTCTTAGCCAAGCTTCTTCTTTCCCTCCTCTCCCTTCATCCTCTCTTTTCTCTCTTCCCAACTTGTCCTCACCTAGTTCTGCCCCTTGGCAGGGTTTTCGGCATCCTAGAGGGGTCCAGCACTGAGAAATGACTCTTCCTTCCCTCCCCCTTCCCCTCCATCTTCTCTACCCAACTCGTCCTCACCTGACTATGTTCTCTAGCAGGGTTCTCAGCATCCTGTAGAGGCCGAGTCAAGCAGGTTTCTCCCACCCCTTCTCGCCTTTGCCTTCCCCCTCTTCTATATCTCCACCCAACTTGTCCTCGTCTACTCCTGCCCCTTATTCTAAATCCTCACCCTCATTCCGCCACTGGCAGTGATTTCTGCACCTGAAGAGGCCAGATCCAGGTATGACTCGTCCTTCCCTTCCTCTTACCCCCACCTCTCTCCTGCCCCCTCTACCTCCCTGCACTTTAATCAAAGGAACTGGTTCACCTGAGCTAATAATTTGCACTTTTTTTCTGTCAGAGGTGCTCCCAGACTGCATTAGCCCTGTGTTAACCTGCCCTTCACAATTTTTTTGGCTCACTTTCTCTGGTAATATCTCCCATCTTTATCCTCTTCCCCCAACTGGTTTCCGTCTACCCTCTACCTCCTTGGATGTCCCCCACTGGACCTCATTCATTTAATAACTGCAAATAATCTGCCTTTTAACTATGATCCATTCCTGCAATGAGTTGGCTCCAAGGCTACATTAAACTTCTGTCCTACGTTCCTCAGATATGCCACTTGTAATTAAATATAGTCCAAAAGCACAACATATTTAATTGCATTTATATCACAAATGCGACGATATAATTTATATTTTTAACTGCACGTCTTGTTATAAATGAAATTGAATGTTTAATTTTGCAGATATGTTAAATGTTAAACTGTATGTCTAATTCTTCATCCAACTGTCTGCACCGGGAGACTAGCAACGTGTTGTTCAGTGTGCCTTCCTGGTGAAATATTTCAATAAATATAACTCTTTCAGGTTTGATAATAGTTTGGCATACGGTACATGTACACACTTTTTATCTGTATGTTTCTATCTTACTCTATTTTTGAAACATTTAAAAAAATACTTTCCATTTGTCATGTATGATCAGTAGCGAGAATTAACATTCCAGGATAGCTGTAGTTCCAAGAAAGCAGTCTGATCCGCTTTTGTGACTCCACATGCTTTCGTATCTCTTGTTTTTGTAAAAATAGTTTTTGTGATTTATGCTTCTGTATTTCTTGCTTTTATGAAAATAGCTTTCATATGGTGAACATGAAACCTCAAGGTAGGTGGATTTCCTGATTCCTAACTTGGGGGTTTGAAATTTGAACTGTTTCAGATTCTCAAACCTATTTAGAGATTCATTTGAAATAGCAAATCTATTCAACGAATCATTCACTGATCTGAGCCACATCCTAGCCGATTTGGATCCCACAGCCTGACTCCCACCTTGAATGAGACAGACAGGTTTGAACAGTGCCCTGCCCCAGTTCTGGAGAAAAAGTTTAAATGCAAGTATATGTTCTATTCTCTCCTTTCCTATCGTTTGTCTGGTTGTGCAACCAAATTTTCTCGTGAGACCTAGGACTTGATCACCCCTACGGTCTTGCTTCGCTGTCTCTCGCCATCTCTCTATCGTCTCTTGCTGTTTTGTCTTTTATCCCCCTTGCATATTTGCTGGTATAAAAATATATGTGAACCATTGTGTGGAAATGTAACTGATACTGGGATCCCTTCGTTTAGAAATGTATATAGTTTTACTGTTGAAATGTATATAGTTACACTTTGGAACTCAAGGAGTTAACCTGTTTGCAAACTCTGAGAAACTGTAAGCAAGAGGTTAGTTCTAGGTCAGTGTTCTTTTGCTGCACTTGGTGAAACTTACAAGAACACTGTGCAAGAAGTATGATTTTTTTTTTTTATGGGGGTTGCAAAACTTATAAAAACAGACTTGAAATTTCTGTGAGACAGAGACTGGAAATTAAGAAACCCAGATGGACTTTCTCTGTTTATACTGATTTTGTAAATAATTATACTGAACAATTTTGTTTAATTTTACTGTTGTTAATCACTTCTTGTGAATTTTACAACTGCTCCTGGTTTCCTATGCTTCCTGACCTGTGCCTCGATGACAGAGACCAGTCAAGCCCCTACCACCTTACCCCACCCAAACTTCCATTTTAAAAACTCAGTATCCGCTACCCTGCGCTATGTGAAAAGAATACTAGGCAAAACAAGGATGGATAGTGAGATTGATATGAAGCTACTAGCCACTGTGACTTTTAAACTAGCTGGGTTCATCAGCGAAAGGTGGGGTTTAAATTTGTGAAGGGACCAAAAAAAAAGGGGCAGTGCCAGCAGGTACGATAAATGAGGGACATGGTCTCCACTCCTCTAGGGGCTAGGGAGATATGGAAATTGGTCACCAGGTAGGGTGCAGGAGTGAGTAACAAGAGCTCAAGGGAGGAAAGGAGAGGAGGCAAAACGGATGGAGAGTGGTCCTGATAAATGCCAGGAGCTTAGGAAATAAAATGCCTGAGCTCCAGGCGATACTAGTTGAGGGGGAGGTAGATGTGGCAGCAGTCACTGTGACCTGGGCCGCTCAAAGGCACGAGTGGGACCTAAATCTGTAGAACTATACTATGTTCAGAAAAGATGGGTGGGGGGAGCTCTACTAGTCAGAAATGGCATGGGTATTGGAAGGGTAGAAGAGGCAGAAGGGAACGTGGAGGGTATTTGGGTCACCCTGAGGACACAGGGAGGGTAAGAGTAAAGGTCGGCGTGGTATACAGACCACCAGCACTGGCGGAGGTTCTGGAAGAAAGTTTGGTGGCAAATCTCGAGGGACACTGTAGATTGGGAAAGGGAAGGGTAGAGGTAATGGGGGACCTCAACATGCCAGGAACAGACTGGGGGACTATGACGTCACCAGTGGCCAGGAAGCAGAGGCTGCTGGATGTCTTCCAGGATGAGTTTCTGACATAACAGGTGGCTGAGACGACTAGGGAGGCCAGGACACTGGACATGGTCCTGGCAGACAGTGATCAGATTAGGGGCCTAGAGGTGAGGGACCAGTTGGCAGGGAGTGATCACGCCACAGTCTGGTTCTTCCTGGACCTGGCGGGGGGAGCCGAACAAGGACGGTAGTAACCAACTTTAGTGGTGCAGACTACAGGGAGATGGGAAGGATCCGTAAAGATAGTTTGGACAGGATAAGGCTGGATATGGATGCTGACAGCAGGTGGGGGATCATTAGGAGGGGAATACAGGAGGTTACCAGATCCTGAGCAAGGGAAAGGCGTAAGTTCGGTAAGGCCAGAAAACCCAGCTGGTGAACCAGGGAGGTACAGGAAGTGGTGAAGAACAAGGCAGCAGCCTACAGGCACTTCAAGTGCTCAAGGAGTTAAAGGGATCAGGAATCATATGAGCGGACAGCAAACAGAGTCACCAGGGTGGTGAGAGCAGCTAAGGCAAAAAAGGAGCAGTCTTGGCCAGTGGGATCGGGGGGAGACAAGGGGTTCGTTAGATACATGGCAGAAAAAAAGGAAAGTAAGGGGGCAGATCAGCAAGGTAAGGACAGGGGATGGTTGGGCACAGGAGGCGGGGGAACAGGAAGAAATCCTAAATGAGTACTTTGTCTCAGTTTTTACCAAGGAGGATGGAGGGGCTATGTCTTTCGGGGGAAGCAGGGGCAAACAGGAGGAAGGGGTGGAACCGGTAGAGATCAGGGGTCCCGATGGGCCTGGGGAAAGGGAGTGGCCACCACAGACAGGTGGGGGGCCAGCACTACAGGGTGAAAAGGTGGAGGACGTGGAGTCTGAAATCCCAGTACAGAGTAAGGGAAGCTCTCAGGTCCCTTCAGATGGAGAAAGCAGCTGGGCCAGATGAGATGCATCCCAGGGCGCTGAGGGAACCGGCAGATGTCCTGGCAGGCCCCCTAGCAGAGCTTCTCAACATCTCTGAGGACTGGGTGGGTGCCCCAAGACTGGAGAGTGACCCATGATGCCGATCCACAACGGGTGCGGGAGATCAAGAGAGGAGGTGGAAATTACAGCTCCCTTAGCCTGACATCGGTGGTCGCAAGGTGATGGAGGTACTGGTCAAGGAAAGGTGGGGGTTGTTACTGGAGCAAACTGGGTATTTGGACGATGGACAGCATGGCTTTGTCCAGGGAAGATCACGCCACACAAACCTTGTAGAGTTCTATGACTGGGTGATGAGGGCCCTGGAAAGGGTAGGCCAGTGGACGTCCACTTTCTGGACTTCAGCAAGGCATTTGATTCGGTACCTACAGTGGCCTGCTGGCTAAGCTGAAGGAAATGGGGTAGGAAGACAGTTGTTAAGATGGATAGGAAACTGGCTCTCTGAGCATACTCAGAAGATAGTGGTTGGAGGGTAGCCTCATCCCCAAGGTGGAGTTACTAGTAGGGTGCCCAAGGGGTCAGTGCTGGGGCCACTCCTGTTCAATGCCTATGTCTCAGACATCAGGAAGGGGATCAGGAGTGAGACGAGTCTCTTTCCTGACGACTCAAAGCTGGGTGCAGTGGTGGATGAGGAGGAGGGGAGAGAGGCCTTGTAGGAAGACCTGGAGGCTTTGGAAAAGTGGTTGGGAAAATGGAAACAAATTCAATGCGGGGAAGTGCAAGGTTCTGCACCTGGGAGTCAGAAATCCAGGCCAGGGGTATACCCTGGGAGGAGACCAGATTTATTTGAACAAATCGGATTTACAACCTTTGAGTCAGAGACTCTTTTACAAAGGCACCTCGTCACAGAGAACAAATAATACAACGTTCCAAATACAGACAGCGATACAAAGATTAAATAGATTACAGTGTTACAAACCATTATGCACATCCTATTTACATAGATAACATATGTGTATAAATGAGAAAATAAAAACCCTGCTGTGCAGAACAATGAGGGCAGGGAAGTCAATATTTGCAAGGTTGGAGCAACCAAGGACAAATTTGCCTAAGATATTGTGCAGACTGTTGACTGCAGGTGCAATATACAAGACAGATGTCCGGAGGGTGGTAGGAGGAGGAGGGAGGGGAGGAGAGGCGAGCTGTCCGGAGGACATGATCAACAGTGGAGTGAGCTAAAAGGCTTGAATCCTTAGAAGCCAGAGGAATGTGTGAGCAGTAGTTAGCTGCATTTACAGCAGCGTGTGTTGAAGAGGTGTTCTCGAAGGGAGATTTTAAAAGGGACCAATTTTTGAGTGTGTTGGTGATGCTGACTGGGAGGGAGCTGAACCAGAAAGGAGCCCCAGCAGACGGACGCTGCGCCAGGGACGCCCTGTTCTAGGCACCAGTAGGGGTGGCCTTATCCAAGCTGTGGGTGGTCACTGTGGGAGAGGTGTGTTGAAGGAGGCAGCAACCCGGGGGAGCCAGACTAGAATTTTCTTGGCTAGTAGGCAGGTCTGGTACTGGAGCCTTTCTTGAGATTGAGAAGGTTTGCAGTGGAACAGAGTGCAAGTATGGGTGAGCTTGGGTGCTCGGTCAGTAGCCTGCAGGCCTTGTTGATAGTAAGAACAGGTTACTCACCTCTTAACATTAGTTCCATGAGTGGTATATGCTGTTCATCCACACTCTTTGGGATGTCTTTCCCCTTTAAATCTTGCTGGAGGTCTTCAAGCTGGCTCCTCCCACCCACCCGGGTGGTAAATACCTCAGCTCCTCCCCATGACGCCAGATCTTAGCCCGCTGGAAGCAAGGTTGTGCACCTAAAGCTGGGGAGGTCGGGTGGGTGCGTGTGGGTGAACAACATATACCACTCCTAGAACTGTTACAGGTGAGTAACCTGTTGTTCTAGGAGCGTGGATATGTTGCTCATCCACACACTTTGGCAGACTTCAAGCAGTTCTCTGGGAGAAGGGAGGCAAGGCGCACACCCCCTACTTGGGAAATAGAAACTGGAGAACCGAGGCCCCAAAATCAGCTTCCCGGCGTGACTCCAGGTCAATGTAGTAGTGGGTAATGAAGGTCTTTGTTGACTTCCAGGTAGCAGCCCAACAGATTTCCTGGATAGGGATGTCCCTGGAAGCAGCAGTATGGCGGACAGAGTGAGCCCTTAACCCTTTGGGAGGCTCCTTATCCGCCAACTCATAGCACAGCCCTATGCATGATGTGATCCATCTCGCTATGGTCCGTTTGGCTGCAGGTCTGCCAGAAGCAGCTTCAGCATAGGTGGCAAACAGCTGGCAAACCTCTCCGTGAATTTCTGCCGCCCATTCCTTATAATAGGAAAAAGCACGTCTCAGGTCCAAGGTATGGAGCCTGTACTTTGTGTCCGAGGTGTAGTTAGGATAGTATACCGGCACAGTCAACATCTGGTTAAAGTGAAACTCTGACACCACCTTCGGAAGGAATTTCGGGTGAGGGCGCAGGACAACTTTGTCCCTGTGAAAGACCAGATAAGGGAGTCCACCGAAAGCGCCTGGGAGCTCCCCTGTCCTTCTGGCTAATGCGATAGCCACCAGGAAGGCAGTCTTCCACGACAAGTGAGAGCTCACACTTGTGCATGGGTTCAAATGGCTTGCCCATGAGCTTTTCCAAAACCAGCAAGAGATCCCACAGAGGTGGAGGTTCACGCACCGAAGGGGATATGTGATCCAGGCCTTTGAAAAAGCACCCGACCACTGTCTCCTGTGCCAATGTCTGCTTACCGGCCCGCACCCGGTAGGCAGAGATGGCTGCCAGGTGCATCCTAAGGGTCGATGACAGAAGACCCACTTTGGAGAGAGACCAAAGGTAGTCAAGAATGCTACCCACAGAACACGATAAGGGGTCCAGACCCTTACCCTGACACCAAATGGAAAATCTTTTTTGCATTTGAAAGCATAGCATTTCCTGGTCTATTCCTTTCGAGATGCCTCCACCATGGTGTAGACATCTTCAGAAAGACCCACAGCCTGGAACTCTAGCCGCTCAGGTACCAGGCTGTCGGGTGCAAGGATTGAGGGTCCGGATGGAAGACCTTCCCCTGGTTGAGAGATATCAGGTCCAGGCATGTGCAAAGCTGCTCCGGGGCCCTGCAGCTGAGGCGGAGGAGATCTGGGTACCAAAACTGGCACGGCCAGTCTGGGGCTACCAGAATCACCTTCGCCTTGTCCCTCCTCACCTTGAGGAACACCTTGTGGATCAAGGGAAATGGAGGGACGGCGTAGAGGCGGCCTAGGGTCCATGGTCTCGAGAATGCATCCCCCTGCAACGAGCCCTGCTGAGGGGGGCGGGCATGATACAGATTCAGCTTGGTGTTTTCCCTGGAGGCAAAACAGATCCACCATTGGTTTGCCCCAACTGGAGAACAGATTGCAAGCTACCTCTGGATGGAGTGACCACTCGTGGGATGTCTGGCCTTTACGGCTGAGAGCATCCGCCAGCTGGTTCGAGACTGCTGCCACATTAATGGCAAGGAGGTCCACCTCCAACAGGCTCACAAGGGTCCAGATTCAGAGCACCTCCTTGCGCAGCAGACGGGAGTGCGTGCCGCCCAGTTTGTTGAGGTAGTATATGGTGGTGGTATTGTCAGTCTGGACTTGAACCACTTGACCACGGAGCTGAGGAGCAAAAGCTGACAGTGCCAGTCTGACTGCTCTGAGTTCCAGCAGGTTGATGTGGCATCGGGACTCCTCGGGGGTCCAGAACCCGTGGGCCCTGTTGTCCCCCATGTGGGCTCCCCAGCCCATGAGAGAGAAATCGGTCGTGAGGACGACAGTCTGTTCGAGGCGGACAAACGGGATCCCTTCCAGCAACCAGTCTGGGCGGACCACTGGAGAGCATCCCACATCTTCTGGGTTACAGTGATCAGCTGGTCGAAATGACCATGGCGCTGAGTCCACTGGGCAGCCAGCTCCCACTGAAGGAGGCGCATGTGCCATCTGGCCCAACGGACCACTGAGGTGCACACTGCCATGTAGCCCAGAAGGCGCAGAAAGTCCTGGGCAGGGCGCAAGTGCCCAACCAGAAATGACTGGGCAAAGGAGGGGAGAACCTCTGCCCTGTCCGCCAGGAGCTGAGCTCTGGCTTGACAAGAGTCGAGCTCTGTCCCAATGAAGCCCATCACCTGCGAGGGCATGAGTTGCGACTTGGCCTCGTTGATAAGGAGGCCCAGCTGGGAGCAGGTTCGGAGAGCCAGATCCCTGTATCTCTCCACATCCTGAAAGGAGGAACCTGCCAAGAGCCAGTCATTGAGGTAAGGGTAAATCCGAACTCCGAAGCCAAAGATGGGCCGCCACCACTGCAATGTGCTTGGTGGAGACCCGAGGGGCCGATGACAGGCCAAACGGCATGGCTCAGAACTCATCTCAGGGTCTCTTCGACTCCTGAAGCGGAGGAACCGCTGATGGGACGGACGGACTGGGACGTGAAAGAGCGTGTCCTGCAGCTCCAGTGAACAGAACCACATGTTTTGCTCGAGGGATGGTATGATCTGGTTCAGAGTTATCATCCAAAGGTCAAAGTAGACCAGTTATTGATTCAGGTTGTGGAGATCTAGGATGGGGCGCCAAGCCCAGTCCGCTTGGGTACCAGGAAGTACCTGGATATGAAGTCTGGGTCTGTAAGAGGATCTGGCACTGGAGCTGCCGCCTCCTTGCGGAGAAGCTGAGCTATGTCGTCTCAAAGAGCTGACTGAGTGCAAGCTGAGATCCTTTCCCCCAGAGGGGCATGGGCTCGGCTGGGAGGGCACTGTTCAAATTCCAGAGGCAGTCCCTGCCCGACCACTTCTAGAACCCACCTGTCCGAGTGATATCGGACCAGGCGGAAAGAAAGTGTCGGAGCAGACTCCCCTACAGGAGGACCAAGGGCAGGCGAGCGGGAGTAGGGGTGGCAACCCCAACCAGTCACTGAGCAGGCTGAGGGGAGGAGGTAGCTCCAGGACCAGTGCTCGGCCTCCTTTATGGGGCTGCTGAGGGCTCTGGCTTGCCTAGGGCGCCAAGCTTGAGCCTGCTGCTGCTGTTGGTGCTGCTGACCTCCTTAATAGGAGGGCTGCCTGGCCACAGGGGAGGATGGTCAAAATGGCTTCCTCTTCCGCTGGTTCTTGCCCGAGGAACCCTTAGCATAAGTGACGTCCAAGGTAGCACTGGACTGTTCAATACGCTGAAGGTGGCCTGCCACTCCTGGACCGAACAAGTCTGTACCAAGGAAAGGCACATCAGCTAATTTGTGCTGGGTATCTGCCGGAAAGGAGGATAACCGCAGCCAAGCCCTGCGGCGAGTGGCCACAGCGGCTGCTAAAGAGCAGGCATAAGAATCCCCAATGTCCAGAGCCGTCTGGAGCTGCTGTTTAGCGACACCACAGCCCTGTTCACGGACTTACTTGACCATGGTCTGCATGCCCGTGGGGAGATGAGGAAGTACTTCATCCAGTGACCCTAGGAGGGCATGGGAGAAGTGTGCCACGATTACAGCCAAGCTGGCCTGACGAAGGCCCAAGGACGAGGCCGCGTAGACCTTACAGGCAGAGTGGTCCATGTTCTTAGACTCCTTGTCCGGAGGTCAGTCAGTGTCGGCTGAGCTACCAGTACGTCTAAAGACGGAAGCAGTCACCAGGCTCTCAGCTGAGGGATGTTCTGTGAATCCCAGAAGGGATCCAATAGGCACCGCATACTTACAGGCCATATGGGCAGACGGTGCTGGGCAGGAGACTGGACGCTGCCAAAGCTCGAGGGCTGGACCAGTAATGGCTTCAGCCACTGGGAAGGCATCCGTCGGGGTATGCCCCCTCTGAAGGATCTTCGTAAGGGGGTACTCCGCCTTTTTCTGGATAGACTCCAGGGGCATTCCGGTGGAATCAGAAATGAGTTGGAGGATGCCTTGAAAGGAGGAAGGACCTTCCTCCAGGCCTGCCGAGAGTGACTCATCACCCAGATGGGAGTGCAAACCGGTGTCTGAATCCGAAGATTCGGGATACAGCAGTCTCCTGCCTATGTCCCCCTCGATGTGCAGAGGGCGGTCAGGGGTAACCATGATGGACAGGCATCAGGGAAGCCCGGTGTCTGGACGGTCCCCTTCCGAGGGAGCCCCCCCCGAGATGTGCTGTTTAGGCGGTGGTTCCACCCTAATGGGTGGTGAGACCGGTAAGGGCTTAGGAACAGCAGCCAGTCCCACAGGAAGAGGAGGAACCAAAGATTTTGGATCTGAAAGGGTCTGTGTTGGTCCTTGAGGCACAAGCCAAGTAATGGCCGGGGTGGACGGCGTAGACGGCGTAGCCAGCTTCTGTCCGCCAGAAATCAGCTGTTACACATAAGCTCCTCATAGCGCCTGAGTTTCTGTCGAAGCCTCTCCTCGTCCGAGGAGGATGAGGACCTATGGCGGCGCCTCTTTCTGGAATGCGGTGGCCTCTCGGGTTTCCCTTGAAGGAGACCGAGTCCTCGATCTAGACCGCCAGTCGACTTCACCAGGATCGAGAAACCGGGCTTGGTGAAAAAATCAAGGCCCCGAACACCCCTCGATGGGGGACACCTAAAGGCAGTGTCTCGTCAGCTAGGGAAAGAAAGGACCGGGGTCCTCTCTAAAGAATCGTCGACCGGAGTCTGCGAAATCGGCTCGATCGGCTCACGAACAATCTCGGCCAGATCAGTAGATTCCTCGGTCTCTGCCTGGCCAGACGGAAGATCCGTGAAGCCGGCAGCCGAGGAAGCGATCTCGACCGAAGTCAAGGTCGCAGTGTCCTGGGACTCTGACCTCTCTCGGTCCCAGGAATGTCTCCTTTTTGAAGACGAAGACTATGGATCCTTGTCCCTCTTCCGAGGACGGGAGGAATGCGAGCCCGAGGGCGCCTCACCCCTGGTGGGGAGAGACTGGCACATCTCCCTGAAGGAACCTGTAAAGGAAGAACCGAGATTGAGAGGCACAAAGAAACTTCGGCTAGCCAAAGCTTGGGCAGCTTCTTCTCAGAAGGCCTTCATTAGTTCTAGCTGTTCCGCAGATCCCGCGGCTGCAGAAACCGCCCACCTTGCTTCTTTCGATTTCACCAGCGGGTTCCTTTTCTCTGGTCTCCCCAGCTTAAGGCACGCCATGCAGTCGTCAAGGACGTTGGGATGGAAAGCAAAGCAAAAAGTGCGAGTGGCTCAGTAGGTAGCACACTCACCTCTGAGGCCAGGAGATCAGAGGGTTGTGGGTTCAGTTCCCACATCTGGCACTTGGGTTAATATCCCAATATTGACACTGTAGTGTAGCATGAGAGGGGTGCTGCACTTCTGAGGTGCCGTCTTTCGGATGAGACATTAAACCGAGGTCCCATCTGCCTGGATTGGTGGTAGTTCAGGTGGATGTTAAAGATCCCATGGCACTTATCCAAAAGAGTAGGGATATTTCCCCAGTGTCCTGGCCAAATTTCCCTCATTCACTAAAAATACCACCAACAGCTTAATGTGGTTCAAAGTCAGTTGGAATTCATCTGTAACCCCCTCCCCCAGGTCGTGCCTGAAAATAGGCAGGATTTGTCTGATGCACTTACCCAGTCAACAAAAACTAAATAAATAAAAAGGTACAATTGGTGGTGTCATAACGGACACCTAGGCAGTACAGGCAAGTAAGGTGGGGATCGGTATGCGAAATTTTCTGGCTGCACATACACCGGCGAAAACCGGGAGACTACTTGTCCTCCATTTCCGATACACTTATCGGAATAGAAAACCGACGAGTTTGAGATAATTTCGTTAAAAAACAGACAATGCGAATCTAGGGCCATGGCTAGAGTTAGCATGAGAGAACCAGATTCTTCCAGCAGAAAGGAAGATCTGGCGTCATGGGGAAGAGTAGAAGTATTTACCACCCGGGTGGGTGGGAGGAGCCAGCTTGAAGACTTCCGGCAAGATTTAAAGGGGAAAGGGACATGCCAAAAAGTGTGGATGAACAACATATCCACGCTCCTAGAATATGGATTTTCTTGAGTGCAGTGCTATCAGCAGCACCGTATACTGGCAGACCATATTCCACTAGGGACAGGACAGAGGATGTGTTGGCCAGCCAGAAGTACATGGGGAGGAGGCGGTCCTTGTGGCAGTAGAGAAGTCCTAGCTGGGAGTTAGTGGTGGGCGAAGGGCATAAATGGGGGTGGCAAGTGAGGGCAGTGTCAAAGGTAATCCCTAGGTATTTATAGGTGGACACTTGCTTTAATGGGTGTTGAGTACTGGGAAGATTAGGGGAGGCATTTCTGGATTTATTTTGGTGGTGGGTGAAAAGCATTGACTGTCTTTTAGATTAGTAATAAGTCTATGATCCTTGCACCACTTTTCAGCTTGGTTAAAGGTGAGTTGGAGAGTCTCCTGAAGTGAGGCAGACTTATGGTGCGGGCGAAGAATGGCATCATGCATATAGAAGAATTTTGCCAGAGCAGGCACTGGGCAGAGATTAGGTATGAGCCGAAAAGCAGGGGCCCCAGGATAGAGCTCCTGGGGACCCCAGAACAGACAGGTCGCTGTGCTGGTACAAGGTCCAACTGATTTTACACTGGATCGAGCTGAGAGGTAGCTGGAGCACCATGGTGAGACCAGTGGAGAAAACTATTTGGTGTAGGGAGTCAAGCAAGAGGGGATAGCAAATAGTGTCAAAGGCCTTGGACAGGTCAATGAACACTGCACCAACAAGACTAGGGAGGAGTGCAGGTAGTTGGAGAACTCGAGGAGGGCCGTAGTGGTGCCATGTCCTGAGCAGAAACAGTCTTGTTCAGGACATAGGATGGCATACTTGGACAGATACTCAGTGAGCTGAGTGGTCACCACTTTTTCAATAGCTTTGGAGAGCGGGGGGGAGGAAGAGAATGGAAATCTGCCAGTCGCTTGGGAGGACCCATACCGCCACTTTTATGGGCGATGATAGCTGTTTCCATAAACTGGGGAACAAACCAAAACAGAGGGATCGGTTAAGCCAGTCAGTGGGACAAGGGACATCATCCAGGACTCTGTGTGAGGATCCTGGTGTCCAGGAGTGTCGCAGGGCGGCTGCTGCCTAGGCTTTGTGCACGGGTTCGGGTTTCTGAGTGGATGTCTTGCATAGGTGGAACTGAGGGCACTGTAGGAGAGATGGTTGAGAGTCAGGCACGGGGTCGAAGAAACTACTGGGGAGGACAGAACTAAGATCAGTGAAGGTGGTATCAGGCAGTTAGCTATGTTGAGGGGTCCGTGGTAACAGAGCCATCAACAGAAAACTGGGATTGAGGGAGAAACATGATTTCCTATTAAAGTTCTTTTATATTACCCCAGAAGGTCTGGGCTGAACCCCAGGAGGTGTAGTAGGGTGGCCTGGTAGTGGTCCACTTTGGCCTTGCGGATGGCCCATGTGCACTTATTGCGTGCAACATTGTAGGCTTGCCTATCCACTACTTTGCCTGACTCCACAGCAATATGCCAGAGGTTATCCCTCTCCCTGAGTTTTTGGAGCAGGAATGGGGTGATCCATGGCACATTTTGTTTTTTTGTACAATGCCTAGTGAGTGGCGCATAGAGATCACAGTCCTTGTTAAACGCCTGAGTGAACAGCTGGGAGAAATGGGGGTGGGGAACCAGATGATCAGATGGATAGGCAATTGGCTGCAGGACCGGACCCAGAGGGTCGTAGTTGGCGGATAGTCTCATCCCAAGGAGGGTCATTAGTGGGGTCCCACAGGGATCAGTCCTTGGGCCCCTTCTGTTCAACGCCCACGTCTCTGACATAAGGACAGGAATCAGGAGTGAGATGAGTCTCTTTGCGGATGACTCGAAACTGGGGGCGGTGGTGGATGGGGAGGAGGGGAGGGTGGCCCTACAGGGGGACCTGGAGGCTCTGGAAAGATAGTCTAGAAAGTGGAAGCTGAGGTTCAATGCAGGGAAATGCAAGATTCTCCACCTGGGGGCCAGAAACCCAGGCCAAGTGTACACCCTGGGGGAGAGAGAATGCTACAAGTCTCGATGGCTAAGAGGGACCTGGGGGTGGTGGTGGATGTCAAGATGAACAACTCCAAGACTTGTAGGAGGGCAGCAGCCAAGGCCAACAGGATGCTGGGATGCATCGCTAGGGAGATCACCTCCAGAAGGAGGGAAGTGATACTCCCTCTGTATAACTGCTTGGTGAGGCTGCACCTTGAGTATTGTGCGTGCAGTTTGGAGGCCACACTTAAAAGAGACATTAACCTCCTGGAGAGGGTCCAGAGGAGGGCAACCAAAATGATTTGGGGCTTGGGGAAAGGACCTATGAGGAGAGGCTCAAGAGCTAAATATGTACACATTGGAAGAGAGAAGGAAGGCGGGGGACATGATAAAGGTCTTCAGGTACATGAAGAGGATAAATAGGGAGGAACAGTCAGGGTGCTTCGAAGGAAGGAGGAGGGGGCCACTAGAGGGCATGGGTGGAAGCTGGAGGGGGGAAGATTCAGGGGAGAAAGGAGGAGGTGCTACTTCACTGAGAGGGTGGTGGAGCCATGGAATGCACTGCCTAGGGGCTGCTGGAGGCAGAGACAGTGGAGGGGTTCAAGAGGGGGTGGGACATGTACAGGGGAAGGGTTCTGGAAGCAAAATCCAATGCAGCAAGAATATCCGGAACTGGGAAGGGAGAAGCCAGAGAAGGCGAGGGGGGCAGCAAGGTCAGTACCCAGGGTGGGGGCTGACCAAACGAGCAGACATGAAAGACCGTTAGGCCTATTCTGCTGGCATTTTAGTATGTTAGTAAGAGATGGAGCGCACGTCAATGCTAGGGACGTGGTTGATGAAGGACCAGTCAATGGGCTTAGATATTCTAAAGTGTTTTTTTTTTTTTTTTTAGGGCTACCTGGGCAGAAGTACCTGCAAAGAGAGGATTGATACACTAGTTTGGGGGTGGGAGAGGACCAGAGGAAGACGATAAGGGAGTGGTCGCTTAAGGAGTCTGAAAGAATTGTAATGTCCTGGACCTTTTGCGGGCAGTTAGAGACAGACATCAAGGAGGGTGCTGGTTCCACTGGTGGGGTTGAGTCTAGTGGGCTGGAAGACTAACTGGGTCATGTCAAGAGCAGCAAAGGAATCCCTTGCTAGTGAAGCAGCGGTACCAAGCCAGTTAACGTTAAGGTCCGCTAATATGATTTGTTCAACTTTGTGAGAGAGAGTTGAGAGATACTCAGGGAGAGACATAATTGCCAGGTTTTGGTGCCTTGGAGGAACGTAGGAGACAGTGATGTGAAGCGGACCCCTAGTGGGATCAGGGATGATTTTGAGAGTGAGGGCCTGAGCTCCATTTTCGAGAGCTTGGGTGGGGGGGATCACATGGCCAACAATGGTGTCATGTATGAAGACAGCACATCCACCCCCTCGTTTGCCTACTCGATTTTCCCAATAGAGAGTGCACCCAGGGGGGCGAGGCAAAGGAATCGGGGGTGGATTTGGAAAGTCAAGTCTCCACTAGGGCGATAATGTCGGGTTGGTGTTGGATGACCCAACACTGGAGCGCAGTAGATTTTTTCAACAAGCTGCAGATGTTTAGGAAGGCAAAGCAGAGCCCGGAGGATAATGTCTTAGGCAGGCTGGTGGGGAGTTGGGTTTGGGCTGGAGTGGACACTTCCAGAGAGTAGCAGTAATAGGTGATAATTCTAACCAAGGGTGGTGGCAAAGGCATCCTTAGCTAGCCAACAGGATGAGGCACAATCACAGGGGTGCAAGGAATGGGTAGGCACAAAAGCATGAGAATAAGCGGTAAGGAGGTTGGTCGGGGTCCTGGGTAGGTAGAGAGTCAGGTGAGCTGTCAAGAGGTGGATGGCAGGGCCCCAGGTTTGAGTCCAGTGTGGGTGGGGGTCAGAAGCCAAAGAATAGTTGGAGTGATACCCAGAGTGCAGAGTCGTGGTCTGGCAAGAGAAAAGCCAGTGCCAGGAGGGCTGAAATAGCGAGACATAATAGTGGGGATTGGTACCCATTGTGTCTATAGCTGGTGGAGTAGCGGAAATGTATAAGGATGTAGACTGAACTTCCAACAGTGTGATTGCCACAGTGGGGTAGTGGTAGGGCTGCAGACTTTGGGGCACAGGGTACCAGGTTCAAATGCCATGGGAGGCAGATGTCCTTGGGGCCTGGGAAAGATGGTAATCCAGCAGTTGGGAGGCTGGAAATGGGCTAGATCAGACACAGGATGGAAGGTGAAATAAGACTCTAGTGGCCGTTAGGGAATGGAAGATGGCCGGGAGGTGGGCTGCGGGGTAGGGTGCTAGGTTCAGATGGGTAGTCCCAGTTAAAGAGTAGTAGGGGATGGGCAGTGAGTTGGGCTAAGTTAGGGTGCAGAGTGAGAGCAGAGAAGTAGCTGGCATTGGTAGAGGAATAAGAAAGCAGAAAAGAGTACTGAGATTAAGAGTGGGTAGGGAAGCTGTGCAGGGAATACCCTCTAGTGGCCAGCGAGTATAACCTGCTAAAGAAGAAGTGGGGACTTGGAACAAGTGGCAACAGGAAGTCATGTGACGGGGAGGGCCTATAAATTGAGGGTCGGGCTTGGGTGGGAGTGTGGCTGGAGCAGGGTGCTAATACCCCTACGAAATCAAGCAGGAGGAGGTAGTCTTTACCTCTTCTAGGCACTCTCGGTGTTCCATGCCCCTGTCTGAGTGTTCTGTGTTGGTCTGCTTGGGGGGGTGTACCAGAGGCCTATAAGGGAAGACAAAACAATAGGTCACGGAGGGTGAGAAGGACCTGGGGGTTGTGGTAGATGTCAAAATGAACAACTCAGAGACCTGTAGGAGGGCAGTGGCAAGGGCAAAATGGGATGCTGGGATGCATCACCAGGGGATTACCTCCAGAAAGGCGAGAGTGATCCTTCCACTGTACAACTGCTTGGTTAGGCCACCTCGAGTGGTGTGTGCAGTTTGGAGACCACATTTAAAAGGACATTACACTCCTAGAGAGGGTCCAAAGGAGGCAACCAAAATAATCTGGGGCCTGGGAGAGGCTCAAGAGCACGACATGTACACCCTGGAGAAGAGGAGAGGAGGGACGGGAGACATGATACAGGTCTTTAAGTACATGAAAGGCATCAATAAGGCGGTCCAGGCAGGGTGCTCCAAAGGAAGGAGGATGGGGCAACGAGAGGTCATGGGTGTAAGCTGGAAGGGGGCAGGCTCAGAGGGTAGGAGATGTTATTGCACTGAAAGGGTGGTGGAGCCATGAAATGCACTGCCCAGGGAGCTGGCAGAGGTGGAGACTGTGGACGGGTTTAAGAGGAGATGGGACAGGTACAGGGGAAGGGTAAATCTGACCAGGCCCAATACAGGTGGAACATCTGGGACTGGGAACAGTATAACCCAAGGGAAGGGGGAAGGAGAAGAGACACCAAATCGGCCCTCAGTGTGGGTGCTGAAAATCGAGGCAGACTCGAAGACCGTTAGGCCCTACTCTGCTGGCATTTTAGTACATTAGTAAGTATTAGCCCTCCCAACACCAAGATCTTTTATCACTCAGTTCAGTATGCACAGTTTGAGCATCTGGAAAACAGCACATGTAACCCCTGTGCATAAAGGGGAACTAAAACTGCAATCTCAAACTACCGACCCATTTCAATTCTCTCTCCCCACTATCCAAAGCCCTAAAGAAGATAGTGGCTGAGCAGCTGGTAACCTACTTTAGCCAGCATAACATACAGTGCCAGCAATAGCACAGATTCAGAAACCATAGTACTATCACCACTTTAATAGAGTGCACCAATTTCGCGCATAAGGCCCTCGATAACAGCCAACTGGTGGGCTCCATCTTTATAGACCTAACGGAGGCCTTTGACCTTGTTAACAACTCCCTTCACCTTAACAAGATCTCCAGGTTAGGACAGTCAGACACCGCTACCTGGTTCAAAAGGGCTCACTGGCTCCCCAGAGGGTAAAAATAAATGGGACCATGTCTAACCCATGTCCTGTCACAGTGGGGGGTACCTCAGAGCTCAATCCTAGAACCCCTACTTTTCAGTATTTTCATCAATGACCTTCCCATTCGCAGATCCTCCTCTATGCAGATGAACGGTGATCTACAACCGAAGCAGCAGCCACCCAGAATGGACGACTAACCTTCAGAGCAGTTTAATGGCCCTGGAGCAATGGTTCTCCCACAATATGTTACTACTAAATTATAAGAAAACCAAAACCATGCTGATCACATGCCACTAAAAAAAAAAAAAAAAAGGGCTACAACCCTTTGCTATCGTCAACATTAGAGAAGGTAAAACCTTTGAACAGATCAACACTCAAATATCTAGGTGACTACCTAGATGACAATCTCTCTTTTACACACGATGTCGAGCAAGCTGTAACAGTAAATAAAAAACTGGGCACCATCTATAAACACAAACCGTACATGACCGAGAAGGCTAGACATCTGTCACCTCCTTAGTCCTCCCAGTGATCGACAGTGCAGCCAGACTTGACTCTTCACAGGGTAAAGGTTGCCCTTAAAGAGCTGGTGACATGTGCAGGAAAACTAACAAAACCTAATATTTAAACACAGTACAGCTTGTTTCCAATTAGAGCTGTATTCTTCCTCACCATTATTTATTACCGAGATCATCTGTATGAAAACAGGATCTTTGCTCCTGAAAGTTTGTCTATTCCTGCTGCTTTCTCCCTATCTGAAGTCACAGAGCATCGTTTATATCACAGTTACTCCCACAGCAACAGACTGATGTCACAACAGATGATTATGACTTGAAGTAGGGAGTAAGCTATTGAAGGCAGATGGACTCTAAGGCAACTCTAAGGAATAAAGATCATATATTCATGTAAATTTCTTATTAATAAATAATGGGATGGACAAATGCATAAAATATAAATGGAATGCAAGCAGAATTGTAACTATTATGATTTTAAAAGTTTTCTTTGAGGCATCAGTAGCTCTTTAATAAAGCAAGTCACCTAGTCCTTGGTGCTGACAGATTGGCACCCACATCTGTAACCTCTACATAAATACAGACTGCTACCTCTTGACCTCTAATCAAGTACCAAACAATCCTACCTGCAAAAATACCTCTTTGGTCTCTCCTCCCTCTTAACTCACTCATCTGCCCAGCTCGTCACAAACACGCCACATGGAGTGCCCCAAGGACAACCCTCCAGGTACCTTTTCGTAGGACCAACCTGGCTAAATGCTCCTTCCCTGTTAGATCACCAGCGTGGCTAAATGAGCTCCCAACTACTATACTGGACCTTTCCTCCCATGCTCACTTTAAATCCACCCTGAAAAAGTACTTTACGTCAAATATTACCTGGAACTGCACTTAAATACCTTCGTGACTGCACAATCCGAACTCGAGCCTTCTCTGCCCCTCAACCCCCCCATGCAGTGTCCTTACTAACCTAAAATGCTACCTGGTTGTGGCTCCTTATTTATTTCTTGACCAAATTATATTTTTCTTGATGAAATACTGTCCAAATCATTGTATCATCATTGTATTGTCTGTATTTCATCTAATTAATGCTCTGTAATGAACGTGGAACTTTTGTAAATGAGCCCCAGTTCAAAAGATGCAATTCTGAATTACTAATAAATAAAATATTTGATCAAAATATGGTCTTTATTTTAACTAAATATTAAAACTTGCACAATCATTAATGACAAAATCAAAATGGTACCTATGATTTCGTGAAAAGAGTTTGTGTTACACATTAAAATTGCTTCTGAATGGGCATTTGACTTTTGCTTCCGCAGCCCCACTGATTCTCCCCGTACGTCTGCATCCACAACTGTATTAGGTGGTGGTGGTGGTGGTGGTGTCACTTAAATCGGTGAATAGCTTTAAGAGAGGGTGAGATAGGATCAGGGGCAGCTATGGAGTAAACTCTGATGTCTGCTCGAGTGTGCAGCTTCGACAGACCTATAGGCCTGTATCTGCTGATGTTTTTCATATGTTCACTAAAGGGCTTCTGAAGCACCACAGATTCTTTCCTTGAGCCTTGTCCATCTGTACCGCTAGTGCCACAGAAATGCAGGGCTTTTCCGCAGCCACACAAACTGTCTTCTTGGCACAAGGCCTACGGGGCCCTACACGTCTGCTTCCACAGCCCCATAAATTCATCCCTTGGGGACCCTGCGTGTCTGCACCCTTCGCGTCATGGAAGTGCAGGGCACAGCGTCCTGTGCCGATTCTGCAAACAGCAGAAGCCTTGCTCAAAATATGGTTGCCACAGACTGGGAAAAACCCAATCTCAGCATGGCTTGTCCTTATGCTCGCTGCTGTATCAGGAAATTACTGTGCCTTGCCTTCCTCCAAAGTAAGAAGAGGACCCATGGTTAGCAGGGCTTTAAGCCCTGTCATGCAAGAAGATGAAGCAGCGTCTAGCGTGGTACTATCATGCATCAGGTTTGTAATGGCCACATCTCCTTGGACAGTAGTGGTAGAATTCTTTATGTCAGCCAAGATGTGTGTACTTTAGGGCTCAGACCTCATGATGTAGTATGAATGCTACCCCATGTAGATTTTTAATGTTTTGTGGACTTAGTGTCTTGTTCCGTGCGTGCATATGCAGAGGCTGTAGTAGCCACCACAGTCCCATGTGCCTGGCTGAACCTGATGAGAAGAGAGATATTAATTAAGAGTCTCTGTGAATTAAAGATGCATATCTCTCATGAGGTGGCAATGTGAGCTGGCCTGTGGAGAACAAGTACAGTCTGGCAAGATGGTGAACAAGCTGACCCATCTGGAAGTGGGTCAAAAAGTTATAAACTAGGTAAGAAGTTGGTTAAGCTACAGGAGTCAGAGGGTGGTGGTACATGGTGTCCACTCTGGAGAAGGCAAGGTGACCAGTTGGGTGCCTCAGGGCTCAGTACCAGGCCCAGTCCTCTTTGAGACAGGGTGAGCCCTGTCTGGGGTGGATGCCCATGTGTGGGGTGTCTGCCCCCCCCCAAATTCCTTTCGCTCCGTTTCTGTGGGACAGCCGTTCACGCTGGGAATGCAAATGAAATAAGTTTGCTGTAAGCTTGTCTATTTTAGGGGTGACACACTTAAAGATTCAATGGAAATAAAAAGAAATAGATATGAGGAGTTCCAAGGGTTGGCAGGAGAAGGGAGAAGAGCAGTACACCCTTATTCTCCCGTTCCCCTTGCAAACCCAGTGGAACCCTCATGGACTTACTGTCTTATTAAAACTCTCTTTTAAGATGAAACAAAATTGAAACATAAAACCCCCTTAACTAAGAAAAGAAAAGTCTAGACTAGACATATTAACATGTATGAACATGTATGGTTTTTACTGTTTGATGGGGAACTACCGAGAATACGAGGTTTATACTGGTTTTAACAAAAAAGGTGACTCACCAGACCGTCATGTCTCCCATGAAAGTTATAAAAACCCACCACTTGGGAATAACAAAGATAGGGGAATTAGCTGAATTCTGACTACCAAGTGAAGAGGACCTCAGAAGTGTGCGCTTGTTTCCACACTGTTCCATTTGCAAAGGCTGAAGCTAAGCCTCAGGAATTTCAAAAGTAGAAAGTTTGCTGGATATTGGATATTGAATAACCTTTACGCTTTCTATATGATTTTATTTTTATTTTCTAATTTGAATAAAATAACGACGTTTGTGTTTTATGCACCTGACTAATGGTTTGTTGTGTCCGTTGTATCCTACACCTTCACAGTGGTGTCAGCAGTGGGATCTGACTGGAAGTCCAAGGTAAAGGGATTCCAGTTAGCTGGGACCAAGCCCTGGTGCAAAGGATAACCAAAGGTGCATGGCAGTGGAGTCTGGCAAGATAAGGACAGCCAGCCTGCCAAGCGCAGCAGTGAGTACTACTGCATGCGACCCGGCGACACAGGTTCAGAACGAGCCTGGGGAGTCAGAGGGCTGACCGGGGGAGGAGGCCTGAGTGTCCAGGGTACCGCTTGCCTTCTGGGAGGGTTGGGGGGAGAAGAAGAGATGTGGCTCAGCGCTTGGTTGACCTCAGGCAGTGAGTTGGGATGCAGCAAGCATCAGGCAGTAGATGGAGGAGGGTGTGCTGGACATCAGCGGTCACGCCTCGACATCAGGGCACACTTCACACCCAGAAAATGGAAAAAAAAAAAAAAATCAGCTACCTACACTCTGAGGAGACAGAGTGCCTGGCACAGATCTTCAGCTCTCTGCCTTTTCCAGTCCAGTGCCCTGACGAAACTCAGGAACTCTGGTGTATATAGGCCCCACCTCATCCCTGCTTGGGGCAAGCCAAAGCTACATGGAGGGACTACTACTGGCTCCAGGTTAAGAGGGATGGCAAGGGGAAGATGCCATAGGCGACTCCTGAGGATGCAGGGCACAGGGGGCAAGGAAGCATAAATACAAAGTAAAAAAAAAAATGGCGAGGACAAAGGCTGAGGCGCTGGACGTCACACCTCGCCTCCACACCAGCTACCCGGTTCAGGAACGAGTCCGGGGCCGGCAGGGAGGGAGAGGATAGAGCATCCGAGGACAGCTCTCTCCGGGAGAGATCGCTCAAAGCCTGGACTGACCTCTGGCAGAATCCAGAGGCATAGCAGGCACCCAAGCGACAGAGGGGGTTGGAAGTGGCAGACGTCAGCAGACACGCCTTGACATCGGGGCGTAGGCCACTCACCTAGGAACATCGGAAAAGACCCTGCAGCGCTCCCAGTAGACGGAGCACCAGGCCCCGATCTCCAGTGCCCCTACCTGACCTGGCACTAGCATCCTGACGAGACCAAGGACTTCAGGGGATGCCCACACCCTGTGCCCACCTGGGGGGGGATACAGCCATGGCTACATGGGGCATGGACTGCACCAGGCTCCAGGGTGGAGTCTACAAGGCCCTTAACAGCAAGTAGAAAAAAAAACCTATCTTTTGAGCTGAAACAAAATGGAAACATAAAACCCCCTTAACCAAGACAAGAGGAGTTGAGTCTAGGCTAAACACATTAACATGTATAAACATGCAAGGCTTTACTGTTTGATGGAACTCCTGAGAATAAGAGGTTTATACTGCTTTTAGCAAAAAAAGGAGTGGATCACCGGACGATATCCATGAAAAGGTATTAAAACCCACCACTTGGAGTAACAAAGATAGATAGGGAAATCAGTTGAATACTGACTACTAAGTGAGGAGGACCTCAGAAGTGTGTGCTTGTTTCACACTGTTCTATTTGAAAAGGCTGAAAGCGAGGCCTCAGGAATTTTCAAAATTAGAAAGTCTGCTGGATGCTAGACACTGAATAACCTTTGCTTTCTGTAGGTTTATTTTTTGTTCTGATTTAAATAAAACTATGCACGTTTGCGTTTTTATGCACCGACTCTGGTTTGTTGTGTCCGTTTTATCCCACACCTTCACACTATTCAATGTCTTTATTAGTGACACTGCGGAAGGGCTAGAAGGGAAAGTATGCCTGTTTGCAGAGGACACAAAAATCTGCAACAAAGTAGACATGCGTGGGGGAAGGGCGAGGATGATTCAATAATGCTGGTAGAATGGTTAAGGGTTTGGCAGGTTTCAATGCAAAAAGTGCAAAATCATGCACTGAGGCACAGAAACCCAGGGGCTACGTTTCAACTGGGAGCGGAAGTACTGGCAACCATCAAACAGGAAAGGGATGTAGGGATAATCATTTGATAACCTGAAGGTGGCCAAGCAGCGTGATAAGGCAGTGGGGAAGGCAAGCAGGATGCTCAGGTGCATAGGAGGAATCACCAGCAGGAAGGAAGGGGTATATTACTCCTGTACAGATCACTAGAAGACCCGCTTAAAGTATTGTGTCCAGTTCTGGAGGCCCATCTCTGGAAGGACATTGATATGGTAGAGGCGGTAGAAAGACAGCTACCAAAATGGTGCAGGGCCTGCATCAAAATCCCACTCGGAGAGACTCAAGGAACTAAATATGTACTCTCTGGAGCGAGGAGGAATTGAGGGATACGAGAGAAACATTCAAATAACTAACAGATGGTAATAAGCTTCAGGAAGGTAGCATTTTCCTAGAAAAAAGCTCAGGACAAGAGGTCACACTATGAAGTTGGGGGGGCTCAAAGGAAATGTGAGGAAATACTTCTTCATGGAGAGGGTGAACGACGCCTAGAACAGCCTTCCAGCAGAGGTGGTGGTGCCAAAACAATGACGGGATTCAAGCATGCATGGGACAGATACAAGGGGGGGCCTTGGTAGTAAGGAAATGGGTGGAAATGACCGGAGATAGAGTAGGGTCTGCAGTGGCACAGTAGGCAGGGAAAACTGGCCACACTAAGTGAGCCAAGAGGCCCTCATCTGCCAACAACTTCTATGTTTCTATAAGTAAAAGTGTAATGCTAGTACTGAAATATTCGGTCTTATGGTATCAAAGTATACGGTTAAAATGTAACATTTCCTAAATATCATTTGTCATTTCTGAGCAGGAAAGACACAATGAGCTATGGTAGCTAAGGGTTGCACTCACCAGTTTTATTGTTGGTCATGACAATGAGGACGTTTTCCTACTTTTTTTTCTACTAGTGCTGTGGGATTTTTAATTTTCACCTTGACAGTGACCAGACATGGGCAGAATGGAACTAAAGTTCAACATATTATCCAAAGGATGACACCTCAACAGTGCAGCACCCTCTCATACTGCACTACGGTGTCAGTATTTGATATTTGTACCCCAAGTACCTGGTGTAAGGCTAGGACCCAAAACCAGCACATTTTTGAAGTGAAACTCTAGGAACATTGTAAGAGTCCGCTATTTGTATCCTTTAGCTATGTTATTTTGGTGGTGTATGTTTTCCACCTTTGCTCAGAGGCCCTACTTAGAACTGGACAACTGTATCAAATGGTTACACCCTTAGATCCCTGTGAACAAACATTCAATGTAGAAACAAAAAAGGTGGCAGTCAAATAATGACAGTGAAAAAAGATTTATAACTTAAAATGGTGACTTACATACTAACATACTAAAAAGCCAGCAGAATAGGCCAAATGGTCTGTCCTGTCTGCTCGAAAACCAGCAACCTAGTGGCTGCTCACCTTACCACCCCCCAGCCCCCAAGCGGGTCTTTAGTTTCAGTTTCCCCTTATACCTGTCCCACCCCTTCTTGAATACCTCCACTGTGCCCTCCTCCACCAGCTTCCCAGGCAGCACTTCCACAGCTCCACCACCCTCAGTGAAAAATGCTTCCTCGCTCCCCTGCAGTTTCCCCCTCCAGCTTCCACTCCTGGCCCCTAGTTGTCCCCCAGCCTAAAGCTCCTTGGTTCCACTCCTGATTATTCCTTTTACATACTTGAAAACCTCTATCATATCTCCCTGTCCCTCCTCTCCTCCAGTATAAAGCCCAAGCTCTTCCAGTCTCTCCTCATAAGGCACATCCCTCCATGCCCTGAATCATCCTGGTCACACCTCTGGACCCTCTCCAGCAGCGCTATGTCCTTCTCCAGATGAGGTCTCCAGAACTGTACACAGTACTCGAGCTGCAGCCTGACCAAGGCATTATACAAGGAGGATCACCTCCTTAGGAGCAATTCCTGGTTATGCAGCCCAGTATCCTGTTTAACTGGCTGTAGTTCTTAGCCAATTTTCAGTTATTCATTCTGGCGTCTATCACCACCCCTAAATCCCTTTCTCCCAATATGCCCCAGTGTATTCATGGCCTGGGTTTTTGACCCCCAAATGTAGTACCTTACATTTCCGGCATTAAATTTCAGTCCCACCTCCCAGACCACCCCTCCAGGGTATCCAGATCCCCTTGGACCACATCCCTCGCTTCTTCACAATCCACCAGTGCTCCCAGTTTTGAATCATCCAAAAAGAGACTCAACCTATTCCTAACCCCCCTCCCTATATCCTAGACATATGCACTGAGCAAGAGTTGCCCCAATACCGAACCCTGAGGGACCCCACTGATTACAGAAGGTAATGGTGGGTGGGATCCTCTCCTCTCCCAGGAAGGTAAATGGCCAGAGAGCCAATTATCAACCCAAGTGAGCTCCTTTCCTCCCACCCCATCTCCTCCTAGTTTTGTTTTGTTTTTTATTTTATTAAATCGCCCATTATGTGGTACTGAATCAAGCGCCTTGCTGAAATCTAGGTACAAGACGCCCACCGCCTATGTCTGTCCAAGGCCCCCATCACCCAGTCATAAAACTCTATGAAGTTGGACTGACACGATCTCCCCGGAACAAAGCCATACTGTTTATCATCCTGGTGCCCTAACCATTCCAGCTGCCTCCCAATCCTCTCCTTGATAAAGCGCTCTATTACTGTGCCTACCACAGATGTTACGCTGACAGGCCTATAATTCCCCCATCTCTTCTCTAGACCCCCCTTTATGAATAGGCACTAGATAAGCCACCCTCCAGTCTTGGGGCACCCATCCTGTCTGCAAAGAGGTATTACAGAGTGCAGCCAGTGAAGCTGCCAGCTCCTCTGCCAATTCCTTCACAACCCTCGGGTGTAGCCCATCCGGCCCCGGCGCCTTATCAGTCTTTAGCTTCTAAAGGGCCTCCCTCACCCTATCCACTGTGATTTCTTCCCCCCATTCCTCCCCCTCACTCAACCTCCCCACCCATTCTGGGTCTGGTCCTATCTATACCCTAGCCTCATTCTGTTCTCTGGTCTCAGACAGACTTCTCACCTTAGCTGAATGCTCTTCCCTCCCATCAGCATGTAGGGATCCCCAGTCCCTATCTGCAAAGATTGAGGCAAAGTACTCATTTAGCACCTCTGCCTGTTCCCCTGCTTCCTGAGCCCAACCCCTCAATTTTAAATCCTATTGATCTGTATCCCTCTTTTGCTTCTCTCATATATCTATAGAATCTCCCCGGATATCCCTAGCCAGGTTTTGCTCCATCCTGGCTTGGCTCCCCTCACCACTCTGGTGACCCTCCTGGCCGATATTTCATACTCTCCTCGCTCCTTGTCCCCCTTGAGCATTTAAAAGTGCATAGGCAGCCTTTTTATCCCTCACTGCCTCCTGCACGTCCCTAGTCCACCAACATGGCTTACTGGTTCTACCATGCTTACCTTAATTTTGTACAGTACTTTGTAGCCTGTACCCCTTTTAATGGTCTCCCACAATCTTCCAGCATCCATGTCCGCCTAATCTTGTCCAACCTCTCTTTAGAATCCTACCCATGCCCACCAAATCGCTTCCCTGAAGCCTACCACTACTGTGTTAGTGCAGTTTTCCTCACCCCCTATATACAGCAGAAACCAGACCGTGGCATGGTCGCCACCCGCCAGTGGACTGTACACCTCCAGGCCCCTTATCTGATCACTGTCCACTAGGACAACATCCAATATCCACCCCTCTTTCCACACCTGTTGGGCCAGGAAAGCATCCTGAAAAACGTCCGTCGCTGTTCCCTGGCTACAGAGGATATCAAGGTAACCCAGTCCACCCCCGGCATACTAAGGTCACCCATGACCACTACCCTACCCTACCCTTACCAAGGTCACAATGACCCCTGATGTTCTCAACCAGTTTATCCTCCCGAGCCTCCTCAATTGCAGGGGGGCCTGTCTGTATACCACCCCCATTTTCAATTTTTTTTCCTCCCTTCGTTTGCAAGGTTACCCAAATCACCTCCACTCCTCCTTCAGCCTCCACTACTCCACTAACCACAATGTCATTTCTGACTATCAGTTAGCCCTCCCCTCTTCCCTCCCTCTTTCCTGAATATCTTATAGCCTCCAAATTTAGGTCCCAATCATTTCTCTGGATGGCCCATGTCTCTAATTGCCATGTCCGCTGATCTCAGCCAGCATAGCCTGTAACTCAGGCATTTTATTGCTCATGATCCTGGTATTAATCAGTACTGTCCCTCCACCCCAACCTCTCCTCCCTATCCAATCCCCCCAGCCCCAGAGTCCTTATTCTGCCCAATTTTCCTTTAGATTTGCATCACATTCCCCTCACTCTTCCACATAACTTAACTGAGTAAATGCTACCTGTTAATGTAAAACAACAAGGCTGATAACTCAGTCACGATACTCTGTACAATATGCGATGTGTGTTTTAACAAAACTTAATAAAAAAACATTTAAAAAAAAAAAAAATGGCAGTCAATGCAACTACACCAAAGGTTGATCATACTAACATACTAAAATGCCAGCAGAATAGGCCTAACAGTCTCTCAAGTCTGCTCGATTTTCAGCACCCGCATGGAGGGCCGATTTTGGTGTCCTCCCTTCCCCCTTGGGTTATACTGTCCCCAGTCCCAGATGTTCCACCTGTACTGGGCCTGGTCACATTTACCCTCCCCCCATACCTGTCCCACCCCCTCTTAAACCCATCCACAATCTCCACCTCTACCAGCTCCCTGGGCAGTGCATTCCATGGCTCCACCACCATTTCAGTGAAACATCATCTCCTCCTCTCCTCCGAGCCTGCCCCTTCCAGCTTACACCCATGACCTCGGCCCCACCCTCCTTCCTTTGGAGCACCCTGACTAGGTCTCCCTTATTGATCCCTTTCATGTACTTAAAGACTCATCATGTCCCCCATCCTCTTCTCCTCCAGGGTGTACAGTGCATCAGAAATGAGAAGAAATGGGAAAATTTTGGGGCACTCTTCTATTAGTATATTTTAATTTATATCAATAATAAAGCAAAGTCAGCATCTAATGTATAAATTGCTCTCCTATTAACAAGTACCACAGATGCAAGTCACTGATATCTATGATCCCACCTCTCACCCCTTCATACCCACAACCACACCTAGAAATCAGACACCCAAGTCAACACTGTATCCAGCAGAAAGAACTGGAAGGGGACAGGATCAGTTGTGTTCCAGGACAGTAGCTGCTGCTGCTGCTGTTTTCACAGGGTTCTTGTGGATTTTACTTGGTAGGTTAGTTCTTTTCTTTCTTACTTCTAAGGGGCTAGCAGGGTATTGTTTTTGGGGATGCTGGATGTTTGTAAACTGATTTGGTGGCTGTAAGTGGGCTCTTTTGTGGATGTTTCACTGTGTAACAGGCTGCGCTGGTAGAGGCCTATTTCTTCTGATTTCAAACCTATTTGGTGGGATTTGCTTGGGCCTGGTTCTTTGGCTGCAGGGCTTGGAGGGAGACACAGGGCTGATACACTCTCTTGTCAGGTGTCTGCCCAAGACCCACCCTCCCCACCCTCCCTCTCCAGAAGTCTGCAAATTTATAGGGGAACACCTGCCCTGCAATTGGAGGAAAAGGCTGCTGGTGCAGCTCATGTAGTTTTAGCCACTGGGGTTGGATTTAAAGGCTGGGAGAGGAGCTTAGGGAGTTGTTCATTTCCTTATAAATTTATTGTTGTGCTGCACCTAGTAACAGAGTTACTGGTGTACAGTGGGACTGTTTGTAAGATTAGTGGGTGACCTGATTAGGCAGTAGGGTATCTTGGACTAGGGGGAACCTGGTGGTTCACCCAAGAAACCTATTTGGAAGGGATGGAACCACACATCATTAGGGCGGCATCTTTGGGAGGGTGGTGGGGTGCACAGGGTGTGGAGCAGCCATGATACTGGACTGGGCTTGAAGTTTGGTGGT
Source organism: Neoceratodus forsteri (assembly GCA_016271365.2). NCBI lineage: Eukaryota > Metazoa > Chordata > Ceratodontiformes > Ceratodontidae > Neoceratodus > Neoceratodus forsteri. The sequence goes on from CM057449.1 coordinate 623,857,085, forward strand.
TGCCCAGTATGCTACCAGCTAGCACAGCTTAGGGAGGAGGTTGCGGGGATGAGGAGAAAGCTGGGGAAGGGGGTGGTATGGTTGGGGAAGGGGGCTGGAAATCTCCCACAGGGTTGCACCAAGCACTGGGGTTGGGGGTATAGGGAAAGGAGTGCAGCAGAATACTCAGGGGTCACATAGGGACCCTGGCAGAGGGGGTCCAAAAGGACACTACCAAGGAAGCAGGCAGGTAACTGGGGACCCTCACAAAGGGGGGACGGAGGGACAACATTCTCAGGGAAGTAGGCAGATGGCCAGGACTGGACAGAAGGAAGCAAGGCGGGGAGGTGGATCAGACCTTATACTCAGTAACCACTTCAATTCTCTTCTTCTAGTTCAAGGATGAGGGGGGTGATGTAGCCACGACAGAGGTGGTTAGAGACGGAAAGGGTGTGGGAGTGGGAGGCAGGAGCCAGATAGCAGGAAGAACAGGGGGGGACCTGGAATGCAGGAGAATGGGGGGAGCAGTGAATCAGAGCAGGAGGGGCAGGGGGAAGAGGGAGGAAAGCGCAAGGAGAAGGACCAGTTGGGAGGAAAGGCAAAGGAGAAGGACCAGAGGTACAAGGAGGATTCAGTAAAGGGAGCTGAGGGTTTAGGCCAGGGGAGCACGATGAGCAAGGAGGAACTAAATGGAGACAGGAAGGAAGGGAGGATGAGTCAGGCTAGTTTAGCAGATGGGGGAGAAGGACCAGTTGCGAGCAGTGAGGGGGGAATTAGCAAGGTACAGAAGGATACTCAGGAGGAGGAGAGGCATAGGATTGGAGGGGAGGGAGTGGCCATGGTAAATAAGGAGGGGGTGGCATGTGGCACCCAGATAGGGGGAGGAACAAGGAGCCAGCTGGGTGGAGGGGCTGGTAGAAAGGATGAGGGACATGGAAGGGGGGGAATGGAGGAAAAGGAGTGGTCAGAGTGCTCCTGCTGGGGATTCTATGATCAGGGGTATCAAATGGGATAGGGAGGAGAAGCCTGGCCAGTTAGAACAAGATGCTTCCCTGGACTAACGTGCACAGGCCGCACGGTGATATCAGCTGGCAAGGACTGTGGGGTTCCCCAGACATACTGGTCCACCTGGGTACAAATGACATTGAGGAAATAGCGAGCTAGAGATACAGGCAAGATTCAGGAGCTCACAGGGTCTGTCATGACATAGGATGCACAGTTTCCTTCTCAGAAATCCTGCCAGTGCCAAGGGCTAGTGGGGAACACAAAAGGAAAATTAGGGAGATAAACCAGTGGCTCAGGGAGTGGTGTGAGGCCAGAGGGTATGGGTTGATGGGGGACTGGGGGGAGACCTGGGAGGATAAGAAGCTGTATGCTAGAGATAGACTACATCTCAATTTGGAGGGGAGAGGAATCCTTAAGTTGAAAATAGAGGAGTTCATTGGTGAAAAGTGGGGTTTAAACTTGGGAAGGGGGGTGGGATGGGAGAAAAGGCTGTCAAGGGGGTGACGATAAAGGGCGGACTCTGTCTCCACCCCTGGGGACCAGGAGGATTGCAGGAAAAGGCCAACTGGCAAGTGCAGACCAGGAGGAAACAGAATCCCCATGGGAACACGGCAGGGAAATGGAACTATAGGGAAAGGTGGAGTGGTCTGCTAAATGCCAGGAGCTTGGGCAATAAAATGCCTGAGCTCCAGGCAATGTTAACTGAGGGAGCAGTGGATGTGGCAGCGGTCACTGAGACTTGGGCCACTGCAAGACATAACTGGGACCTGAACCTGGAGGGTTACACTATGTTCAGGAAGGACAGGGGGGAGGGAAGGGGAGGAGGGGTAGCTATGATAGTCAAAAACTGCATTGGCATAGGGGGAGTAGAGGAGGCGGAGGGAACCGTGGAGGCGATTTGGGTCACCTTGATAACAAGGGGGGGCAAGAGAGTAAAAATAGGAGTGGTGTATAGACCCCCTGCCCTGGCGGAGGAGCTGGAGGACAGTCTGGTGGCAGATGTTAGGAGACACTGCAGACTGGGCAGAGGAAAGGTGGTGGTGTTAGGGGACTTAAACATGCCAGGAACAGACTGGGAGACTATGACATCCTCTGTGACCAGGAACAGGTTGTTGGATGTCTTTCAAGACGCTGCTCTAACTCAGCAGGTGAGGGAACCGACCAGGGAGGCACGGTACTGGATGTGGTCCTGGCAGACAGTGACCAGATTGGGGCCTGGAGGTAAGGGACCCATTGGCGGGAGTGACCATGCCACGGTCTGGTTCTGCCTGGAACTAGTAGGGGTAGAAGGCTGCACAAAAGACGGAAGTAACCGACTCAGGGGGCGGATTTTAAGGAAATGGGAAGGATCCTGAGGAGCATTTGATGGGATTGGGCAGACATGGACGCTGATAGTAGGTGGGAAATCAGGAGACGGGTGCAGGATGCTACCAGCACCTGTGCAAGAGTAAGACAAAATGCGAGGGCCCAAAACCTGTTGGTGGACCAGGGAGGTCCAGGAGGTGATGCTGGGAAAGAAAGCAGCCTATAAGAAATTCAAGTGCTCAAGGAGTGAAAGGGATCGAGGGAGTACTGAGCTGATGGCTAGAAGGGCCACTAGAGTGGTGAGGCGGTTAAGGCAAGGAAGGAGCAGAACCTGGCCAGGAAATTAGGAGAGGGAAAAGGGTTCTTTAGATACATTGGGGAAAGACGAAGGGTGAAGGGCAGATTAGCAGGATTAAATCAGGGAGAGATGGGCACAAGACCCAGGGGAGCAGGCTGAGGTACTAAATGAGTACTTCACCTCAGTTTCCACCAGGAAAATGGGGATGCTGCATCATACATGGGAGGAGACAGAGATAATGAGGAGGGGGGACCCTTACCGATCGGCAGGTCTTGGGGGCATCACTGGCAGGTGGGGAGGCTAAGCAGGGAGAAGAGGTACCAGAAGTGGAAATCACAGCAGAGAGAGTGAGGGAAGCCCTCAGCTCCCTTAAGACGGAGAAAGCACCGGGGCCGGATAAATTACATCCTAGAGTGCTGAAGGAACTTGCAGATGTCCTGGCGAAACCCCTGGCAGAGCTTTTCACCATCTCTCTGATGACAGGGTGGGTGCCCCAAGACTGGAAGGTGGCGCATGTAGTGCCTATCCACAAGGGGGGATCAAGGGAGCTGGCAGGGAACTACAGGCCTGTCAGCCTGACATCAGTGGTGGGCAAGGTGATGGAGGGCATTGTCAAGGAGAGGCTGGGGGTACCTGGATAAGGCTGGGGAGACCTGGATAAGTCAGGGTGCCTGGGACGATAGACAGCATGGATTCATCCAGGGAAATCGTGTCAGACAAACCTGGTGGAGTTCTATGACTGGGTGACAAGTGCCTTGGACCTGGGTAGACCAGTGGATGTCCTCTTTCTAGACTTCAGCAAGGCATTTGACTCTGTTCCTCACGTGGGCCTGTTGATGCTTGAGAGAAATGGGGTGGGAAACCAGATGATCAGATGGATAGGCAATTGGCTCCAGGACCGGACCCAGAGGGTCGTAGTTGGTGGATAGTCTCATCCCAAGGAAGGTCATTAGTGGGGTCCCCAGGATCAGTCCTTGGGCCCCTTCTGTTCAACTCACGATCTGACATAAGGACAGGAATCAGGAGTGAGATGAATCTTTGCAGATGACTCAAACTGGGGCAGTGGTGGATGGGGAGGAGGGAGGGTGGCACTGCAGGGGGACCTGGAGGCTCTGGAAGATGGTCTAGAAAGTGGAAGCTGAGGTTCAATGCAGGGAAATGCAAGGTACTCCACCTGGGGCAGAAACCCAGGCCAAGTGTACACCCTGGGGAATACTACAAGTCTCAATGGCTGAGAGGGACCTGGGGTGGTGGTGGATGTCAAGATGAACAACTCTGAGACTTGTAGGAGGGCAGCAGCTAAGGCCAACAGGATGCTGGGATGCATCACTAGGGGATCACCTCCAGAAGGAGGAAATGATACTCCTCTGTATAACTGCTTGGTGAGGCGCACCTGGAGTACTGCGTGCAGTTTTGGAGGCCACACTTAAAGAGGGACATTAACCTCCTGGAGAGGGTCCAGAGGAGGGCAACCAAAATGATTTGGGGCTTGGGGAAAGGACCTATGAGGAGGCTTGAAGAGCTAAATATGTACACATTGGAAGAGAGAAGGACCGGGGACATGATAGAGGTCTTCAGGTACATGAAGAGGGTAAATAGGGAGGAACAGTCAGGGTGCTTCAAGGAAGGAGGAAGGGCCACTAGAGGGCATGGGTGGAAGCTGGAGGGGAAGATTCAGAGGAGAAAGGAGGAGGTGCTACTTCACTGAGAGGGTGGTGGAGCCATGGAATGCACTACCTAGGGGGCTTGGAGGCAGAGACAGTGGAGGGTTCAAGAGGGGTGGGACAGGTACAGGGAAGGGTTCTGGAAGCAAAATCCAATGCAGCAAGAATATCCGGAACTGCGAGGGAGAAGCCAGAGAGGCGAGGGGGACAGCAAGGTCAGCACCCAGGGTGGGGGCTGACCAAACGAGCAGACACGAAAGACCGCTAGGCCTATTCTGCTGGCATTTTAGTATGTTAGCATTTGGTTATGGTAAGGTCAACACGTACTAGCTTTTACTGGACCAAACACAAAGATTCAGTACACTGGTTGTCGTACCAACACAGGCCCCTTCTTCAGATGATGGCAGATGTTACAAAAAGTTGGTCATATACATTAACTTTAACAACAAACTATGTTGGCAGGAAAAAAAAAAAAATCACTTGTTCATCTAGTCTGTTCTGTCACACCTTAGCTTACCCTGAAATCTACTGTCTAAATAAGACTTTTACACTTGCCCTCCCCTTCTCCCTATATTAATGCCACCCTGTTGAGTAACCAAGTCCTTATGTCATTCGGTCGTATGTGTGTGTTGGGACCAAGGATAACATCATGGGTCCAGTCCCAGACTGACCAATCAGAGGTCAGCATTCTTTGTTGCCGCTGTAGAACAGTTTTTTTTTTTGTTTTTTTTTTTAATCTCGGTATGCTTTTTGGTCTGGCGGCAACCCCCTCGGCCCACTGTACACAGACCCAGGATCAGACAAGGGGCATCACTGAACGCGGCATGAAGGGATTTTTCATAGTATTTTTCCGGTGGCAAGTCAGGCTGGACACTGCAGAGTAAGCAAGCCATGCGTCTGACACGCCCACCCAAACCAGCACAAGCTGGGGTCTTCAGTACTGGTGTGTCCCGTGGTCACCAAGGAGCCCAGAACTGGATACACTGAACCCTCCCTCCTCCCTCGGAGGTGGAAAGCGAGCCATAGCTACTCAATCCACCTCCGCCCCGGCCAGTCCTCGAGCAAAACCAGAGTCCACTCCCGAACCCGCGTCTCCCATGTCACAAGCGGTAGTCTTTTCCACTGCACCGGATGTATAACACTTTCTCACATGCTTCCTGAATCCCCCTCCCCCCAGCTTCCATTCTTGTTACCGTGTTTTTGACTTGCCAAATGGCAAGTAGTTACTGTCAACTCTGTTCATTCCTTTCAGGAACCCAAAGGTCTGTATCATTTTATCTCTCCTCCCGGCCTCCAGTAAGAACATGTTTACAGCCCTAAGCCAATCCTTGTAAATCTGCTTTGTTGGTCCTCAATCATTCTGGTTGCCCTACACTGCAGTCTCAAACCTGTCTTCATCTTTTTTTAGATGTGGATTCCAGAACTGGGCACAGTATTCCAGATGGGACCTCGGAGGTGATCTGTAGAGAGGTAGAAGTACCTCCTCCTCCTCCTCTTCTGCTGCTATCAAAACCCCTCACAATACACCCATACACCAATCATGTTGGCTGTCTTGCTGAAAAGCTTTGTTGCACTGACTGGACTGTTTTGGGGAGTATCTTACAATGACCCCCAGATCCAGTTTCTCAGAGAGAGTATTAAGCTTAACCCTTTCCCATTCAGCATTCCGTAATGAGGTTCTTGTTTCGTAAGTGTATCACTCGGCACTTTTTGTCATGGAATTTCAACCGCCAGTCCATGGACCATTTTCTCTAACCTTTGCAGGTCCCTCTGCAACTCCATTACCCCTCACCCACCCTCACTGTATGCCCTGCCAGAAACATCTTACCCTATATATTTCTTCTCCTAGGTCACTGAGGAAAACATTGAAAAGGACTGGTCCCAGGACAGACCCCTGGGACACCCCACTTTTGACCCCCTCTCCTCCAATTTCATCCTCCCTGCCACAACCTTCTGTTACCCTCCCAACCAACTACCCACCCATCTAACTAAATCCGACGCTGTACCCAGGTCCTCTTTAGCACTCTTCTGTGTGGCACCAAGTCAAATGCCTTGCGAAGTCGACGCAGAGTAAAGCCACCGACTGCTTTTTATCCAGTGCTCCAGTTACCCCATCAAATATTACCAGGTTGCTCTTACAAGATCTTTCTGCCATGAATCAGTATTACTTAAGTTGTGTTACCATCTTGCTAAATTGCTGAAGGGGGTCCAATGCACAGCAACCAGGATGATCCTCAGTATGGAAGACAAACCCTACAAGGAGAGACTAAGGGAGCTCAACATGTACTCCCTTGAGGAACGAAGAAATAGAGGAACATGATAGAAACCTTCAAATATATGAAAGGCATAAAGATTGCACAAAGGGACTTAAGATTAAGGAGAGTGAGGGACACTAAGGGGCACAATCTAAAGTCGGAGGGTGGTAGATTCAGAAGAGAAATGAGAAGGCACTATTTCACAGAGTGGTGACAGGGTGGAATGCACTGCCTGAGGAGGTGGCAGCCTTTAAGACAGTGGGCAGTTTTAAGAGGGGATGGGACAAAGTCGGGGGAAGGTCGCCAAAGAGGCACTGGGGGAGGGGTAACAGCTACTATGGGCATGAAACTGGATATGCAGGTGAGGGGGCAGCTGCAGTGCAACAGACTGCTAGCTGCACACTCTAGCAGACTAGATAGACCATCAGGCCAGTATCTGCTGGCATTCTTCGTATGTTCATATGCATCTTACAGGGCAACTAACAAGAAAGTAATGCAGTCTCCATTTCATGAAACAGAGAAAGGCAAGAGCAGAAAAAGACTTGGGATGGGAAGTACATTCAGTCTGCCCTAGAACAGAAAGATCATCTCAGAGATGGCTCCTCTCTCCAACCTACCCCCTTACCACCCCCAATTAACAATAATCCCATGGTAACCATCCCAGACATTGTTAAACCCAGCGATGATTTTCTCATCGACTACTACTGTGCTAGGTAGGCTGGTCCACTTATCCACTACCCTCTCAGTGAAAACGAACTTGCCAACATCTTTTCTGAACCACAGCTTTTAACTGTGCCCTCATGAACTTTTGTTCAGTCAGAACAGATTCTGCAAAGTCCGCCTTGTTATATGTCTGCAAATATCTGTAGGTCTAGATGTCACCTCTATCCTACGCATCCTCCAGGGAGTACACGAGGCTCTCAACCTGTCCCCACAATTGTTATCCTGCTGCCCCTTATCTTGGTTGCCCTACAAGATATGGTCTCCAGCCTGTACCTGTCCTTTTTTAGGTGTGGACTGCAGAACTGCACACAGAGGTGTGGCCTCACCAGCAAACTGTATAAACAGCATAATTACTGCCTTTCTGTGACTAGTAAATTCCCACCTAAATACACTCCCGAGTCCAGCACCCTGTTTGCCTTCCCGTATGATCTTACTGCACTGGGTAGTGGCTTCATGTACCCCTACAACCCTTTCTTCCCTAGAATGCTGAACTTTTACCCCATCAATGCTATACTCAGTCTGTGGGTTAATGTCTATGCGCATGACCTCGCATTTCGTGTCACTTAAACTTAAAAGATACCTAAACACAATCCTAAGGGGGACTCCGTTCCAAAAACCCTCCCGTGAAAGCAGAGCAGACAGGGAGAGGTTCTGAATAATATGAGGCATTACCTTAAAATCGGTAGTCTAATACATTTTCGGCAACTTTTTTAAAAATGCTGAACCCAGGAAATGTTTTTCCAAGATCGTGCAGAACAGAGGCTAAGGCTGCTGGGAAAGTGCAGCGCGATATCATCATCTTAGCAAGTCTGGCTGTCTCCAGTATTCACTCCCTATAGAGCCTTATGCACTACGTGTAAAATTACAGGTATATGTACATTTTATCATCCTGACTGATATTTAGCATGTACAAAAGAAACCAGTGTCAAGACAAATGGTACTCAACTGGGAAAGTGTTACTATTCTGGGAATGCTCTCAGTTCAAGACATCACTGCATATGGCATCCAGTGGCACGTTATGGTCAAGTCATGGGCACCAGACTTAAAGAGCAGCTGACACCTTCAGGAGAACTTTAATAAAAGAAAATATTTAGACACAGTTCTGCTTGTATTTCACATTAGTCGAGTACACCTCCTCCCCCATTAAGTATGACTGCAGTAATTTGCATGAAAACAAGATATCTGCTCCTGAAGAATTCATCTATTCCTGTTGCCTTCTCCCTACTCATAATGCCATAATGCACTGCTTGTGACATCAGTTACTCCCATGGCAACAGATTGTGATGTCACAACACAGGATTATGACTTAAGTAGGGCTAGAGGCAGATAAACTCTAAGAGAACGCTAAAGGATAACCATCATGTATTCATACAAATTTATTCAGAAATAAATAATGGGAAAAAGAAATATATAAAACATATACGGAATGCAAGCTGAATAGTGGCCAATTATTATGCTTTTCAAAGTTTTCTATGAGGTGCCAGTAGCTCTTTAAAGGCTGATTTGATATGTTCAGTGTTCACAAACTGTTAAATGTTTTAATGATGGGTAATTTTGTATGAAGCAAATAATTTTTTTTTTTTTTTTTTTTTTTAAAAGCAGCAGTACTATATAAAAAAGTCTGATCTTTAGCAACAGTGTTCCCTGCACTCTGTTGAGCACTTACCTGGTAATCTTTCTTGTTTTTGCTATACTATCACCCTGTAATTTGCTCCATTTTTCTTTGTATTTCTCCAACCTGCCATGTTGAACTGGAACCCTCTGCTGCCAACCACACATGCGTATGACTCACAGAACTACTCATGGACAGTGAACACGCAGTACAGGGTCCCATGGGAGTAAACAAAAGATGTAATGCGATGCGAGGGGAGAACTCTGCTGCAAATTAAGTACCAGCCACATTTACTGTGGATCCACAACAATGGAAATAAATGTTAAATATCTAAAAAATTAAATATTGCTAGAAAAAAATATTTACAGATATGGACACTGGAACTGTGGCTGCATGCTTCCAGCCAAAAAGCAGAATTTCGGTAATCACTTCCTGATTATCCAATACTGCTGCTTTAAATTCATTTTTTTGTAATCCTCCAGATTCCACTTTCCCAGTCCTGAGGATTGTACTTATCAGTACCCCTACTGTCCCTTCGTCTGAAGTCCCTGCTGAGCATGCCTAAGCCAGTTGTCCTAGCAGCAGTCCATGGTCTCCTCCCCAGTTTCTGCCAGCCTCCATCCTTCACCCACTAGATGGCACCAGCTGCCCAACACTGGTCTCAGACGCTGCAGTGTGTCCCAGGGTAGCATGCTCCTGGCACACCACAGGGGTTATTGTAGAGTCAGGCATTGCACCATCCCTCCCAGGCCAAGAAACACTGCCATCAATAGCAATATCTCCCAGCCCTGGACAGCCATTCACCCAAGTCCCCTTCCACACCCGGGTCATCTACATGGTAGCTCACCGGGGAGGCCTCGAAAATATATATATTTTTTTTTTGTGTATTCTTTCTTCCCCCCTTCGTCGCGCACTGGGACCTGCTCCTCCTTTAAGCCACCTAGTACCACCAGCGACCCCTTACCGCAATTCCCCCAGAGCTGCCTACCTCATATTTGCAGCCTTCCTTCAGGTTAGCCTGGCATATCCCTTTGCCGGAAGGGTCCCCCTCCTTCGAGAGGGAAGGCACCGGCCGGGGGACTCCAGCACACCATTGCTTTCTTGCCTGGGTGCTGCTGAGGTGGAAGTTACTCTGCCGGAATTGCTCGAGGGCATCGCTGGGAACGGCCGTCATCATTCGGCCGATCCCAATGCAGTTTCCCCTTTTCTGTGGTGTTCCCCTTAGCGTGAACCCTCTGCTGTGCTCCCAGTCTCCACCAGGGGCCGGTGCAGAGCGACCATGCATCCCCAACCCACCCCAGGGGAGGAGAGCAGTCCCACAGACGCTCAATCCTACCCCTTCCCTTGCCAAACCCGGGTCGCCGGCGTGGTTCGAGGTGTGGCATCCAGCGCCTCAGCCCTCTGCGCCATCGGGCCGGCTTCGAAAATATCTTTAACGGCAGTGCCCTAGGATCAGTTCACCAAGTATACCAGACAACAGGCAATAAATGTCTACTGCATCCAATGGAGTAACAAAAATTAAATACGCGACTGGTGACTTGCTTTCTTGTTTAATCATCCTTTAAAAGAAAATCTAAGATATAGTGGCACCAATTTTGGTGCATTTCCAAATGAATTCAAAAACCCCATACCTCAACTGGAGTCCGGCAGAAACAGTTTAACTTTCCGTTTACTGTGGGAGGGAAGGTATCAAGAATTTGGATCAGAGAAGGCAGCCAGCCAATTTCTCCCACATCCTGGTGTGTTGGCCCTGCCTCCATGCTCAGACGTTTTGTGACGTCTGACAAAGGAGAGTAAAGGGGCACGCTCCACGGAAGTCAATGAGGATGTTTTTCTTAATATTTTTTTTCTTGTCCCACCATGTAGCTTTTACCCCACAGGTTCGCTGGCTGCTCCATCCCCACAACTCCCAAACCAGCTGCTACCTTCCCACAGCTACTCTCTGTGCAGGTTCCACCACGGATTGCCCCTGTGGCAGGGCTGTCCTCTCCCCGTGAGCATATCCAGAATGCTCCATCGGTGCCTGGGTGATGGTGTCAGGTCCAGGGAGCATGGTGGGCCAACCAACCCTTGATCCCAGTTTCTGTATTCTGTCCCTTCTGCGAGCTAAGATGACACAGGATGTGTACAAGCGCATGAATGGGCACATGCACCCCGAAACCTGTAGATCTCCCCCACCCAGTATCACTTGTGTCTGCTGTTCATGCATTTGGCACTGCCACCAGCCCTCCACCTGGTAGCAGCCAAGAGCTGAATAGGCAAGCTTCCCCAATCTTTGAGAGGACAGCCACCTGGCAACTGCTACATCCACTCCAGGCCCACCCACCCCATGACCCTAACAACCCAAGAAGCTCATTCTCGAACTTGTGTCATTGGCGTGGCACGAGGTAATGTGCTCATCAGCTCCTTAGCCCTCAGCGCACCAGGCTGTTTTTTTTTTTCTTGACACTGTTTTATACATCAGACTGCACTGTAACATAAATCAAAGACACCACTCAGCTACCAACTTACTAGTTGAGCAGTGGCTTTAATTTATGCCAAATGATACTTTAAAGTTGAGAAAAATAGTCCCAATGCGTGCCCCCACCATCTCCTTGGTCAGATAGCACAACATGTCTAACTGTAGGGGACATGGCATCAGATAGCTGCTTCCTCTCTGCCAAATTACTGTTCTTGTGAAGGGACTGTAAATGAAAAACTATATAAAACTATTTTTACTTGACTCCTGCAGAGGTCTGGAGTGGCATTTTTTTTGTTTTGCTTTTAGTAAAGAGTCAACTGAGCCTTGTTAAATCTGGCATTGTGTTCCTCTGTGTCTCAACAATCATGTGATGCAGTGTTGGTGTTGCCCTAACTTCAGCACCATGTCTCCAAGCTTTGGACTGTAACTGTGTTTCTGCCTAGACAGTGTGCGCCAAAATTAGGGCACCACCACAACTATGTTACTTAATTTTCAGTCTTTGGTAACCGGGTAAGGCCAACTAGGCACAAGTGCCTGTTTTCAGGGGCGACCTGGGAGCACTGGGCAGTTAAGTGACTTGCTCAGAGTTGCATAGTATGCAAGTGGAGGTTGTGAGAATCAAACTCAGGTCTGGTTTGCTGGATGTACCAAGCTCGTTCACACCTCATTTCTCTAACCTCTAGGCTATACTGCCAGCCCATCATTCAAACTGAGGAATATGACACCACAGATTCAACATGGCTCAATAGAATTTTTACCCCATTATAAAATCACTTACATGATTTCAGCCAATCAGTGCACACAGCCACTATTCGTCTTATTCTGCATTCAGTGGTCTCATGCAGGGAACATCTGGAGTGAAGCGTTCCACTTTACAGTCATAGAAGTGGGTTAAAAAATTTAAATTTATTATAACTCTAGAAAACAGTGATTTATAATAAAATAATTCAATTAATTCAGGATAAAAACCACTGAGCAGAGCTCGTTAATCATGGTGTCCTGCTGAGGCAAAAGTTTGTATGACAAGCAATGTGCTACCGACATAAACAGTGATGGAAACAGTGCACAACTTACAAGGCATTGTATGTTTACACAGGCAAAATACAGTTTTAAGTACAATGTAAAGCCCAGTGCTGGGGTTATAGGGACATAAGCTTACAGTTGTTGCTACCCAAGTTACATATTTACATAGATACATAGACAGTGTCGGCAGATAAGGGCCTATGGCCCACCCAGTCTGCCCATTTGAGCTTGTAAGTTCAGTTTGTTTTCCTAGAAGTCTGTTGCACCTTACCCCTGACCTCCAGAATTCCTTTATGTCTATCCCATGCATTCTTAAATCCCGTGATTGTTTCAGCCCCCACCACTTCCTCTCTGGCAGGGTGTTCCACTTGTCCACCACCCGCTCTGTGAAGAAATTCTTTCTCATGTTTCTTTTGAATCGTCCTCCTCCAACTTCATCCCATGCCCTCTAGTCCTGGAACAACTTTTTCACTTAAAATAGTGTTTTCCTGCACCCTGTTCCTCCCTGTAAGATACTTGTATGTCTCTATCATATCTCCTCTCCCTCCTCTCCTCCAGGGAGTACATGTTCAGTTCCTTCAACCTGTCTTCATAGGACTTGTGATGCAATCCATGCACCATCTTTGTTGCCCTCCTCTGAACCTTCTCTACCCTGTCTATGTCCTTACGTAGGTATGGTCTCCAGAACTGTACACTGTACTCCAGGTGGGGCCTCACTAGTGTCTTGTATAGGGGAATTATGACCTCCCTTTTCCTGCTGGTAATGCCCCTGCCTATACATCCCAGCATCCTATTTGCTTTACCTGCTGCCTTGTCACACAGTTTCCCTACCTTGAGGTCATCAGAGATTTATGAGAAAGTTTCACCAGGAATGACATCCTGAGCTGAAAACAGCTCGTTGCCAGATGCATCTTGACCTGGGAGAAGTGAAAGGTTATTAAAAAAAAAAAAAAAAAAGTTATACAAAAATCAGATAAAATCAGAGTCATGGTGGCGAAAGAAAACATTTCAATTGAGGAACAGACTAAAGTGCATGGTAAAAAGTGGGAAGGGAGAAAACAAAGTGGGATTTAAAGTAAGAGGGTCATGGACAGTTACAAGAGGGAGAGCATAAGCCACAAGGAAGAGACTTTAAGGAGAGGCCAAAGCAGAGAGAGATAGATTTTTTTTTTTTTGGGGGGGGGGGTACCAGAGCTTAGGGAAGCAGAGAAAGCAGACTGACCAGCAGTAGCTTTTCTAGAAGGAATAAGGAGGGAGTGTGAAGCACTACTGCGGAGAGGATAGCTGGAAACAGGAGATATTAAAAGGGAAGAAAAGTAGGAGGGAAGAGCACCAAACCAGAATTTAGAAATAATGGGAAAGGCACCTGGCCTCAAAAGAAGGCAGAGAAAGGGCAGAGTAGAAAGAACAGTGGTGGGTCCAAAGGGAGCAGTCCAGAACAAAATGACAGGAAGTGTGCAATAGGGCATCCAGTCTGGCAAGGCAGGATTTGGGTAGGTGCACCACTATAAACCAGATCGCCACAATCAAGGATAAGGAGACTCATCCTTAAAATAATCTCACGGCAGACAGGAAGCAGGATACATGCTTTGTTCCTGTATAGAGCACCAAGTTTGGGGTGAATTTTTGACGTTATTCCTCTGGTATGACGGAAGCAAGGTTTCTGCCTAGACAAGACAAAAAAGAACCATTCCCCGACTTTTGTACTGGAGAGCAAAGGGTGGTTTACAAAGCATCAGGATTCTGGCAGGAAGTTCCATGCAGTTGGGCATCTGTGACTTGAAGGTGGGAGACCCGCTAGTCTAGTCGTATTTATGTGCAGGACCACCAGCTTGACTGATCCAGTGGAGTGCAAGGATCTAGGACAGGACCTGCAAATAAGCTTGAATGTAAACAAGAGAGGACAGTGCCTCTGACACTTCAGGGAAGACAGGATGTAGTGCATTTCCCTCCTGTCACCCACAGTCAATTTAATGCACTGTGACACAATGGTGAGTGGTAGAAGGGCAGCAGAGTATCTGCCTGGCTAGCCTGTTATGAAGAACATCTAATCTAGCCAATATGGACTTGGAGACACCACTAAGACGATATCCATGTAGTCAAAAAAGACGGTAGTATAAAAGATTGGATTTATTCTTGCTCTACAATCCTGGAGCAGTGAGGATTCGTTTCTGAACAGTAAGCCAATCTCTGGACCTAGGCTTTTAACAAAGTTTGGTCAATGGGAGTGTTTCCCTGCGAGGAGTGAGTCAACCCAGAAACCCACACATTTATATTCCTTAACCAGTTCCAGGAGAATTCATCTGTAATAGCAACGAACAGAGGGGCAAAGCCAGCACAGCACTTCAGCCCTGGGGCAGACCAACTACCATAGCTTTGGTCTGACCCACATTTAATTACACTTTTATGAGTTGAGGAGATAAGACTTGCAGGTAATGAAATCCCTTTTGGAGACAGTCTGCACAGCAGGGATGCTTGCTTCTGAGGCAAAGAAGCAAGTGTCATCCGTTGCCTAGTTGGTAGGTCCACCTCCGACATGCTGACGAGGGTCTTGGACACAGAACAGTAAGGGGTCAAGTATGATGATTTGTGGTACACCTTCAATGATCTGAGAGGGAGCCTCCATGGGATGTCTGTTAAGGTACAGAAGATTCTACTTGTAAGGTATGGACAGCCGAAGCCGCTCAGCTTCGCTTTAGGTTCCTCTCACCCAAACCAGATTCTCAGTCTCTTTTCCAAAAGACACACCCACAGAGGCCCTATTAACTTATAATGCTCCATTTCAATTTTTTTATGCTTTGTTCTACACCTTAGCATAAGCATTAACAGTTTGGTTTTTTGCAATTAATTTGTCTTTTTAGGACAGGTAGTACCCCGTACCTTTATCAAGCTTCTCGTGGGGCCCGGTGTGTACAGTACAAAGACGGCAACCACATTGCACACTGCCCCAGACCAGTAGCTTGCTTTTCACATGGCCCTTCGGGCTAGTCGAAGGGGTCGAAATAACCACCTGTCTGCCTGTTACAGATACCAAGTTATCCCCCGGGACAGCTGGTTTCATTTCTCTGCCTGTCCCTGGGACAGGCACCAAGTCAAGAAGCATAAGTGGGCACTAGGCCCTGGGGAGATGCTGCCACCTGTCCGGCTGGGCTGTGGACACCCCACCTTTATGATGTCACATGTTAAGGGATGTCTATTCAACCCAACATCCCGTGATGGGCTCTTCTGTGTGATGGCAGTTTTATCAAACGGCAGAAATGAAAACAGTGCTGTGGCAGGACTAGACTGCACGTGTTCCTTGTCACTGTGCGTGTGCAGCCACTGTGTATGAGCAGTGGCCTATCTTCCTTTTGCATTTTTTACTGCATACCTCATTTCTCTGTGGGCTGTACTTGCAGCAGCAGCCCAAGATTAGCTCTTGTTCACAGGCAGCAGAGTTTTTGGGGACGCAAATTAAAAACCCTTTTCAGGGCAGGCTACTAACAGAGGGGACTGGGTAAAGCTAATTAAAAATCACTGTAAGGGATAGAAAACCATATTTGAAAGCCCTGTCTAGGGCAGACAGTCAAGGCAGAGGCACAGACTGGGTATTAAAAGATGAGGCGAGAAACCTAAAAGAACTAAGACAACTACTTAAAATCCTGTCAAGGCAGGAAGGGCTCCAAGACAGGAGATGGAAAGGCTGGTTAAAAGCCCCTGTCAGGGTTACTACTCAGGGGGAGACTTTTGGTGTTCGGGCTACACACAGGAGCAGAGGAAGCAGACTAGCATGTCAAGGCAGAGCAGTAGGGAGTTAATTAAGGGCCCTTTGTCAGGGCTGCTACTGAGCAGGAGGGGGAAGAACATTAAAAGCTCTTATCAGGTCAGTGAACTGGGGGCACACTTGTAAAGTCCTTTTCAGGGCCATGTACCAGCAACTGGGTAACAGTCAGTAGCCTTTTTAGGACACCCTGAAATGAGCATCATCAGTTAAGCCCTTTTCAGAGCACTGTACCAGCCAGGCAGAACATTAGTTATTAATTCATATTCAGAAACCGAAATGTAAAATCAATAAAAACAGCAAAAAAATATAACAGGACATATACAAATTCTGTGAGGCAGGCAAAATGAATACTGCACCCGTCCTTGGACAGCCATCCACAAAAAATATTTCAAGCCCTGGCTACACAGAACACAGCTGTCTCACAGCACTACACCAGGCACGTTATATACTTCAAACTTAGGTGAAGGAAAAACGAAGTCTGTGAGCAGACATTATCTCCCCCAAAAGATGCACAAATATTAAAAAAAAAAAAGGCAAGAAACACTGCACATGTGCATACACAAGTTTGTTTTACATCTCAATTTTCTTTTACTTAGTACAGCAGTAGAGCTACAGGATACCAAGCAATAGTGGGTAGAGGGCCTGGGTTTGATTCCCAGTGCCTTTTTTTTTTTTGTTTTGGTTCCAGAGAAACCTGCAAAGGCTGGAAAATTAGTCCACTGTCTGGCAGCTGAAATTCAATGCCAAGAAATGTGCATGGGGAACAAAAAAACCCAGAACAGAGTACTGCATGGAAGGGTTAAGCTGAATACATCAGAAGAAAGGGATCTAGGAGTCATCATTGGAACTCCCTTAAATAAACTAGGCTTGTCACGATATGAAATTCTGGTGGTACGATAACAGTCACATGTAATACCACTGGTATTAGTCAAACCTCGGTATTGCAGAACAAGTAATTTCTGCACAAATAAAAAAGCCTCCTCGAACTCTAGCATCAGGGAGAATTAGTGGAAGGGACAGTTGTCCCTGAAAATGCAAAAAAAAAAAAAAAAAAAAAAAAGCTAGTTGAAAGGTCTCAATACCACCATATACTGTGAATCACAGTTATCACGGTACCAGAAACTGCCCACAGTATCAATACCGTGACTTCCAATACCTCAGTATACCGTGATAGAGACAACTCTAAAATAAACTCACTCCAACAAGATGCTAGGTTACATCAGGAGAGGTTAGACAGAGAACAGGTGGTCCTATTACCACTGCAGAGGTCACTGGTAAAACAACACCGTGGGAGTACATTGCCCAGTTCTGGAGTCCCCACCTAAAAAGGACAGGGACAGGCACAGGCTAGAGAAGGTACAACACAGGGTGACCAAGATGATTTAGGGCCAGAAGGGCAGAGCCTACGAGTGTTGGCTAAGTGCACTGAATACGTATTCACTCGAAACCAGACGAGAGAAGGTGGATATGATGGAGATCTTCAGAGTTCCTGAAAGGCATTAACAAGTTGAACTGTGAGGAGCTATTTACCAGGAAGAGAGAAACTAGCACACATGGTCATGAATGGAAATTAATGGGGGAGGTTTAAAAAGGATGTGAGGAAGTATTTTTACAGAAAGGAGTGGAAAAGCCATGGAATGGTCTTCCAGCAGAAGTGCGGTCTACCAAAACCATAAACCACCCAGTCTGGCCCCTCAGTCCTCCTAATGGTTCACCTGTATCCGACTTCTCCACTGTTTCTTCCCACTTTAATGAGTTTTTCACCACTTGTGCTCTCCCTTCCTCTCCCCCACATGCTTCAACTCCATCATACCATGTTCCTTCGTCCCACAGCTTCCATTTCTCCACTGTAGCCACCCAAGAAACTTCAACTAACATTTACTTCCTGAACTTGAATAAGTCTAGCCCTGACTGACTTGATACCAGACTTCTTCATATCTCTGCTCCTGCCATTGCATATCCTTTGACTAACCTTTTCAAACTCTCCTTCTCCCTCAGTGCGATCCCACAGTCCCAGAAGCTGGCGGAAGTTGTACCACTCCACAAAGGTGGGGACCCATACTCCTTCGGTAACTACTGGCCTATCTCCCTTCTCCCCTCAAGCTGCAAGAAAAGCTCGTTTCCAACAGGCTCTCCAACTCCCTCTCCCCGTTTCAGGAAGGATCCCTCCACAATGTCCTTCCTGCTACACGGAACTGATTATATCTTCTCAGGGACGGATCAGGGCCGCATCACAGCAGCCATTTTCATCGATCTCACCAAGGCCTTTGACTCAGTCTCTCACCTTCTCCTCCTGAATAAGCTGGGTTCTACTGGCCTCTCAGTTGCGGCTGTAGACTGGTTCTGCTCTTACCTGACAGGCTGTCTACAGTCAGTACAGGTTGGTGGTGCTGTGTCACATCCTCTTCCCATCCAGGTGGGGGTCCTAAAGGGCTCCATCCTGGGCCCCATACTCTTCTCCATCTTCCTAAATGACCTCCCCTTAACCTGTGTCACTTTGCATATTCACATGTATGCAGATGACAGTCATCTACCCTTCTGGTTCATCCACCTCAGACATGGAAGGTCTGCTACAACAAGATTTCTACAACGTCCTACTTATTTATATGTACGTTATAGTACTTTTTAGTGTGGAATTTGATACTTTTGTACAGTAGGACCCCATTGTAAATTAGCTTTGGCTAAACTGGGTTACCCCGTTTCTGGTATCAGAAATAAAAACTTTTACTACTACGATGGTTGCAGTTAAACCAGCTTCAGGTCAACACTGGAGAAAAAAAAAAACACCAAAAAAAAAAAAAAAAAATACCTGTCCATGAACTTTGGCATCAGCCTAAAACTAGCCAACCCCCCCCCCCCAAATCACTGCCCATCTTCTCCATCTTGGACAGTTTCCTGCTTGAAGTAGTTCCTTCCTTTCAGGGGTCCAAATTAAGTTTTGTAGCCACTAGCCAGCAGGGCTTCTGACCAGGAAAATCCACTAGCTCCACAGCCATTTCCACTGGCCCAGTTGGTGTACCTACAGAAGTGCTGACTTCAGAACAAGCCCGCAGAGCTAGTTAATTTTACTAGCCTGATACAAAATCTACCAGCATTTGGCTAGCGGGCCAGTGTCCCTTTTGACTCCTGCCTTTAATTACTTTGGTGCATGGCTCGACAACAAGCTTGACTTCACTGTCCACATCAATGCCATCCACCCTAAGCTCAGACTTAAACTTGGTGCCTTGTACCGAAATAAAAGAACGCCTTTCCCTTCAGGCTCACTGAAAGCTTGTTACCAAAATGATACTCCAGTCCTAGTTTTTGACTATGCAGACGTGGTCAGTGGTTCTGCCCCTTTAACTTTCCTGGCCAAAATAGAGACCCTCTGTAAAACTCCTGTTATTCTGCAACCAACTCACCCTCTCGAACTCATCACTATCCATTCTTCCTCTATTGCCACACTGCCAGATGCACTGTGCAGTCTTTATATCTAAATTCTAGTTTGGGTCCCTTCCCTCCAGAAATCATCACACCTTTGCCTTGCCACGTACCCATACATCAGCTGGCCAAATCAGCATTTACCCATCGTCTCCCCTTCACTTTGGAACCTGCTCCTCCACTTCTCTACCTCCCCTTACTATCTCTTAAATATCAGCTGAGACTCCTTCCCTCCTTTGCTCCCGTTCCCCCCCCTTAGAAGTCCCTCGAAAATTTACTGTAATGTTCTACTGCCTGATTTTGACTTGTTTGCTCATTGTGCACTATTGCCTTTGTGTGCTCCGATTTTGCATTTTTTTGTAACACCGAATCAGTCTATGCCATGTATCATTTTTATCCTTTGTTCCCCTTCCCCAGGTCACATCTGGAAATAAGCCGTGGCTCAGTGTGCCTTTCCTGGTTATCAATTTTCAAATAAATGGCTTTAAACACAGTCAAATAAACAGCTTTAAACACAGCTGCGACAGGGTCAAGGGTATGGTGGCTACTCAGTAGAATCAAGGAAGCAGAAATGGGGAGAACAAACAAGGGGACGAGGGGTGTGACAGGGTAACATGGGCAAACTGGATGGACCATCAGTCATTTTTAGACAGAGTTCCTATAATGAACACACCAAATTTAAGACCATAGGCAGCAAGTAAGCTGCCCCAGTCCAAGTTAGGGCACCCTACTGGGTTGCATGAGGAGAAGAGGATAAACAACTAGTATTGGAGCCCACTCGAGAGGGAGCAATCTTAGACCTGGTTCTCTCAAATGGAGATAAAGAGAGGATCACAGATGTAGAAGTGGGTAGCCATCTGGGAACTAACGACCATCGAACAGTATGGTTCACAATAAACACAGCAATAGAGTTAAGCCATACAAAGGCAAAGGTACTGGACTTTAGGAGGGCTGACTTTGCCAAAATGGGTGAATGCCTAAGGAATGCACTAGCAAATGGGCAGGAAGGAGGGGTGGAAGAACAATGGGGAATAATAAAAACTGCCATCACAGAGGTAACAAGCCTTTGTGTGAAGCAAATAAACAAAAAGAAGCGATGTAAGAAACCACTATGGTTCTCAAAGGAAGTGGCAGTGAAGGTTCAGAGAAAAAGAAAGCATTCAGGAAGTACAAGGAATCACAGAAGGAGCAGGACAGAGAATTGTATCAGTTAAAGCAAAAGGAAGCTGGGAAGGCAGTCAGAACAGCAAAGGCCCAAACCGAGAAAAGATAGCCAACTCAGTTAAGAAGGGGATAAACCTTTATAGGTACATCAGGAGCGAAGGAAGACCAAGGGAGGGATAGTGAGGCTTAATGGGGGGCAGAGGGTGACTGTGAACGGCAGAGATACTAAACAAATATTTTTGCTCAGTATTTGCAAAGGAAGAGGGAAGGTACCTAAAGAAAAAGTAGAAACACTCTGGATACAGAAGTTGATACCAGCCCATTTACAGAAAAAGGGTTCTGAAAGAACTCTTAAAACTGAAGGTGGACAAAGCAATGGGGCCTGATGGGTTTATCCCAGAATTCTAAAAGAACTAAGGGTAGAATTAGTGACACCACTGACTACCCTGTTTAACAAATCATGGGAGGATGGGGTGGTACCCCAGAGGACTGGAGGAGGGGCAGATGTGATTCCCTTCACAAACGTGGGAGCAAGGCAGAAGCAGGAAACTGCAGACCTGTTAGTTTAACCTCAGTGGTAGGGAAAATGATGGAATCACTTCTGAAGGAAAGAACTGTCGAGTATCTAGAGGCCAGAGGGGCACAGGACCCAAGGCGGTATGGATTCACAGCAGGAAGGTCATGCCAGACAAATCTGATAGATTTCTTTGACTGGGTGACCAAAGTAGTAAATCAGGGAGAGGCTGTGGACATGGCCTACCTAGACTTTAGCAAGGCATTTGACACAGTCCCACACAAAAGATTAATGTACAAGTTAGCTAGCCTGGGAGGGTCCCAAGATGACAGCCTGGGTAAAGAATTGGCTGGAGAATAGGACACAGAGTAATAGTAAATGGAGTCCACTCTGAAGAAAAGGGGTTACTAGTGGGGTACCTTAGGTTCAGTATTAGATCGGGTCCTCTTCAATGTCTTTATAAGTGACATTGCAGAGGGACTGGAAGGAAAAATGTCTCTTTGCAGATGACACAAAGATCTGCAACAGAGTTGATGTACAAGGTGGGGTGGAAAGGATGAGAAGGGACTTGGCAAGGTTAGAGGAATGGTCAAATGTATGGCAGCTTAGATTCAATGCTAAGAAGTGCAAGGTAATGCACCTGGGAAACAAAACCCAGGGAAGAGTACACATGGAGAAGAGATACTAAAACAACAAAAATGGAAAGGGACCTAGGGTAGTCACATCAGATGACCTAAAGGTGGGCAAGCAATGCGAGAGGGCAGAAAGGTGGGCTGGGGGAATACTGGGATGCATAGGGAGAGGCATCACCAGTAGAAAACAGGAAGTTATTATCCTTCTGTACAGACAGCTGGTCAGACTCCATCTGGAGTACTGCGTGCAGTTCTGGAGACCCAGTCTTCGCAAAGACATAGACAGGATGGAAGCTGTCCAGAGGACGGCAACTAAAATGGTGCAGGGTCTGCACCGAAGACATGAAGAGAGACTTAGGAGCTTAATATGTATAGCCTCGAGGAAAGGAGGAGAGAGGGACATGATAGAAACTTTCAAGTACCTCAAGGAATCAACAAAGTCCAAGAGGGTAGCATCTTTCAAAAAGAGTGTGCAAGAACAAGGGGCACAATTTGAAGATAGAGGCGGCTCAGAGGTAATTGAGGAAGTATTTTTTCACAGAGGGTTGTGGATGCATGGAACAGCCTTCCGAGGAGGAAACATGGCGTCAAAAACAGTGGTGGAATTCAAGCATGCACGGGACAGTCATAATGCAATTCTAGGGGTTGGGGGTAGGAAGAAGTAGGCTGCTGGTTAACTAGGATCTGCAGCTTATCCAGTAGGCAGGGAAATGGGCAGACTGTGTGAGCCAAGCGGTCCTTATCTGCCATCAAATTCTATGTTTTTATGATAGGAGGAGGATAGTGGTAAGGGTGGGTAGGGAGTGGGGGGAGTATACAGAATGGGTGGGGCAGAAGTGGCAAAGGTTGTGAGGTAGGGTGGTGACCTTAAGTGCCAAGGATAGGTCACATCAGACAAGTAGGTTAGACATGAGATAAAAGTGCTAGGGTGCCCTTGAGGCACAGGAGGAGTGTTAGTGGTGGCAGCCACAGCTGCTGGTTGAGATAAGGTGCTGTCATAGTTTGCATCTGAAAACAGCAATAGTTGTAGTACTGGAAATGTCAGGTGGTAAGACACTGGTCCGGTGAGGAGCACGGTAACAGCATGTGTGTTGTGCCAAGGCAGTGCAAAGTCTAGGAATTTTGTAGACCTGGGTGGCGGAATTCCTTGTAAAACAGGAGCTTGAGTGCATAGTTAGGAGCTTCTGGTAACCTGCTGGTAGTAGATTGAGAGAGCATTTCTTGGCAAGATTAGCATCTTATTCTTTCCTTTAGTATTAATTGGAGCAAAAAAGCCTCATTAATTAAAAGCTCTTCAGCCCCCTCTCAAAGGCATCCACCGAGGAAGCCTCCATCAGAGATCCTGGAAGAGAGTTCCACAAGGAAAGTCCAAATTGTACCACATTTGGTATGCTTAAAACCCTGAACCTCTGGAGAAGTGTACCAGGTTCAGATCTCTAGAGTTAAGGGGGCTGAGCTATAAACAGCCAAACATTCAGACATTTTTAAAGTTGAATACACTGTGATTGATTCTAAGCAAGTCATTTTACCTCCCTAGTGCTCCCAGGTCGCCCCTGAACACATGCATTTGTGCCTAGTAGGCCGTACCCGGTTATCAAAAGAATAAAACAAAGTAAAAAAATGTATATAAATTGCATACACCGTGTGAGACCAAGGTTGCTAGAACTAGTTTCATATTCGAGCAGCTAGGCCATGATCTGAACGGAAGTGCTATTCTTTGCACACCCCAGCCCCTCATGCACTGTCACAATTCCCTTTCTGAAAGCAGCAGCTGCTTCTACACCCGGCCTGACCTCAATCACCCAGCCAAGAATACCCTGGGGCTATTGCTCCTACTTTGGTCGTATAACGTTTTACCTCGCTGTAACTCTACTAAGACAAACTCTACTGTTGGCAGCACTAAGTGGGCATAACAACGAATCGAACTAAAGAAAAGGCATTAGCTCAGCTCTCACACAAATAATAATCTAGACTACTCTTGACAGTATACCATAAAAAAGTCAGGGCCTTCCTAATCTGCATGTTAAAAGTATCGGAAAAGCAGATACATTTTTCATTCACAACACACCACTAAAAATATGACGTTTCCATTGTTTCCGCTTCCTTCAAGATAAACGTACTGATCCAAACGCGTTACTTTGTACAAGTGACATAGCCTTTCACCTTTTTAGTGAAAACAGTATTCTCTTCAAGCAGAGTGTTTGACAGTACACATGGGGGAAAGAATATATACCTGTCTCGACAAATTAAAGCATAACACTTAGGATGTCTTTGCATTACATGCAATATAAAACGTTATATATCGTACTACAACTAACTTCAGGAACCCCCAATCGGATTAAGCATTCTAAAACTGGCATTGTTTGTGGCCTGGTCGGATTGCAGCCCCAAGTGACGCCATGCCAGGCAGCCAGCACTCTCGGTGCGACATACACATAATAAGCAAAAAAAAAAAAATCACATAATCACAGGAAGGGCCTTGTATTTATCAACAGAAAATTATATTAAAGTCAAACGCCACAAAACCCAGCACTAAGGGAGAGAGAGGAAGGAGAGGGGATGGGAAAGTAACAGGAGCCCATAAACAAGAAACAGAGCTGAGGGGAGATATTGCATAAGGCTGGGAGAAAGCCATAAACGGTCACAACGGACCCTTTCCACACAGCCCCGGGTTTAGGGTAGGAGTCCCTCCTCCAGACTGCCCTTTATTTAGCTCACCCCCCAGTGCGAAAGTTTCATTTTATCACAAACCTACTCCCTTTCGGGTTTTAAGTGGTAAACAGACTCCGGCTCAAAAGCCACTGTGCTGTTGAAGTTGACATTACAACTTAAGGAAACGCGGTCTCTTGTCACAAACAAGAAAGAGAGACTGCGTGAGGGGGAGCTGACTGGGCCAGGCAGTCTGTGCGGCTCCCGTGGAAAAGTAGCCACCACACTGCCCAGCTCAACCCCAATACATGAACCCGCTGACGGGAGACAGTAAGCATAAAATAACCTGGGGTGACCCCTTCCCGAACCCGGGATTTGTAGCGGGCACATATACGTTTTCCTTCCCTCTCGCCGAAGGCTCTCACACGATGCCCTAAATTTTTTTCATTACATTTTAAATTGTATTTCACACCCACAGCACAACGCTTTTTTACCTGCAAATGTGCTCACAAAGCAGACACCGTCACGTGATCCCACCTAGCCGCGCGGACATCTTAACAACAGCTGACGTCACCAACATGTTAGCTCTTTTTTAAATTACACTTTATTCCGAATATTTATTGTTTATTGAAGATACAAGTCAAACATCGAAAGTTAATAATTATCGTCAAATAATAAAAAAAATTGCTGTTGGCTTCCAGGACTGGCAGTGCCTGGTGACGTAATCTCTCAGCGCCTGCTCACGGAGGTGTCGATGTAAAACAGTAATTGAATTGGGAAAGAGCTTCTTAGTTGAAGTTTATTTAGTTGAACGTGACCAATTCAGGAATAATTTGTACACCATTGCAGATATTTTGATTGGCTAATACGGCAGTTGTACTGTCAATAGTTTGTAGTTTAAAAGCCTACATTTTGAAACTTGCAAAGGACTACATCTTTGCATCTTGTCAATTTTGCAAATAATATTCCGTAGCTGTTTTTGTATTGGAGAGCGCCATTGTCGATGGAATTAAATGAATTCCTAGTGTTGCTGTGCCCTAGTAGTGACGTTATACTGCTTTTGTACCATCTTGAGTAGTCACTACAAGGGTCCAACAACATAAAATGCCCTCACACTTAACTGACCGTTGTGCGGAAGATGATGACTAACAAAGTAAGCATGTCCTTTCCAACCTCCTTCCCCTCTTATGTATGCAATAATACCCGACAGTGGGTGATATTGTGTTGTACCAGATTGCCCAGGGGTGTAATGAGGCCCAGCGTTGCAAGCAGAGGGCCTTATAGCCCCTGGAAGGGCCAGTATAGCCCAATGTCACCCATCCTGGAGGGTATCATTGTGCTTAGAAAATGAGCTTTGGGGGGGCACTGAGGAGCCCGAGCAAAGTGGCCGCATCTAGATAGAGCTCCATGGACTAAACATTACACTCTTATCTTGGAACTAAGCACATTTCAGATAAATTTGGTGGATTTTGGCATCTTTTTGGTGTAGGAACTTTAAATGACTAAGATGGGGAACCCTTGTAAGGATTGGCCAGCTGGGGAAGAAGCTAAACCCAAAACATCCTCTGGAGGCCCGACCACGCAGTCATCACAGAGCTGTGAGCCTGAAAATGTGGACACCGCAGGAGAGGAAATGCTGCAAACGCTAGGCTCTAATCCTAACTGATCACTTCTGTTACGGAAGTATCCAACAGATTTGCAACCTCACCAATCGGATGGCTTCGGTGGAAACTACTTTGGAATCCGTTACAGTAGCTTCAGTTGAAGCAACAAAACTAGCAGATGCAGCAATGGGAGCCGCAACCTCCATGATCAAAGGGAACACTCACTTGAAGTCCAGGCAAGAGATTTTAGAAAACCAGGTCCATGCCCAAAACTGAGGCTGCTGGGACTAATGTAAGGCTGTGAGGGTGACCCTCTGCTGCTTTATTTTGCAGGAATGTCTGCTGCAGCACTTGGGAGAGGAGGTAACCCCGTTTGTTCCAGCGTTTTCAAAAGGCATATCTAGTTATGTCCCAGGCCGACTTGATGATCCGGAGGCGCCACACATACAGTGGTGATGGTGACTGATGGAGTGGGCTCAAGGGATTACATCTTAGCGATGGTGAGACACAACCGATAGCTTTCACAAGATGGTCAGTCTGTTTGGATGTACCCGGACCTAGGTACTGCCACATGGCAGAAGTGCAAAAAATTTTATGGTGCAAGAGCGCTGTTGAGGGAATCAAACATCTCTCATGGAATTATTTTCCTGGCTAGACTGAGGATCGTGCACCACGGCCAAATTTTCATCTTCACAGACCCCACTGATGTTCTTAAATGGTGTCAAAAGAATGCCACAAGACGACCCCAGGAGGCTACCAAAGATGACTCTTTGTTGAATGAAGAAGATGTGTGAACCCTTAGGACTGTCTGATTTGTCATAAGGTTATTTTGCCATTTGTGGGGAGGAAGGGAGGTTGTAAGAGTTCCCAGGTAAGCCTCGTTTGGTTTTTGTGGTTGATTGTTTAAATAAAATAAAAAAACATAAAAAAGGTGAAATACAAAGAAGTGATTAGTCGTGGACGGTCAATACACCCTCCCGGAACTTTACATTGCAATTTGTATTGTGAGGGCAGTGTTTTAAACTTCACCAGTTCATCTTCCAGTGCAGGTTAATCTGCGAGTCTTCTTGTTTAGAAAGTGCCAGTTTATTAGTTGAAAAGTATGGCGGGCCCAAAATTACTTTTTCAGAGGTACTAGGCAAAAACTGTTATCCTAATATTATAGTACACCAAGTGTTTCTAATTGTTTAATTTACGGAAATAATGCATACAATGCTGTCTGTGAAGTTTTTCTATCTATGTGTAAGGGTTGCACAATCAAGTGCACTTAACATGATGAAGTATGGTGGACTTTCCTACACCTCTTTTGGGGAAAGGAGCTTTGGAACTGTGGACTAATGATCCTTCGTTGTTAATACCAGGCAGCTCATGGGCCAGATTACAGCAATATCTGACTCTTTGATTAATAATCAGATTGTAAAACTCTGTTTACCCCACAGATGATGTATCTTGTAGCATTTGCTGGTCGATTTGAATGTATTAAGAGGAGTGGTGCCCTCATGTTATGCTAAGTACCATACTGTGATATCAAATGCTAGTGAGTGTAACTATATGTTTTATCTATAAGCAATAAACACAAAGTTTAGAAAAAAGAAAATGGGCTTTGGATGAAATTTTAAACAGAATATGCCAGAACATATAAAAAACAGAAAATAAATATAAAACAATAAAAAGTCTGACCTTTTTTCTTCTCATCCACAGCGCTTCGCCTGCACCAGTTTAGGAAAGGACACCAGGGATCGAGAGGTCTTCAGGACAGTGCTGCCCTCCCCTGATTCAAGCTCCCCACCAGAGGTGACCACTACACCCCGCAGATGAACCCAGCGCTCCTCCTGCATCAGTTTAGAAAGGACATCAGGGGTCGAGAGGGCTTTAGGACAGTGATGCCCTCCCCTGATTCATGCTCCCCACCGGAGGCAGCCATTACACCCCACAGACAGACACAGGTACGATACAACACCTCCACAAGGGCTGTGGAGCTGGGCACCATCTTTAATTCCCTCCTACTGGGACTGCTAGACTGTGGTGCACTAGCCACATTACCTGCTTTTACTAGTTTCTGCTGTTGCTTTAAGGCTAGTTGTCTGTCTCCATGTGCCTTTTGTAACAAATCCTGCTGTTACTTTATATTTTTTTTTACTTTGTTTATTGATTTAAGAAATCGAACATGCAGTCATAAATGCAAGCATATGACATTACAGAAATCATTTTATGATAAGGGTGCCACTCCTCTTAATACTGCAAAGATTTGAGGTCAGAAGATCGGAAGACTGTGGGTTCTAGCCCCACTCCAGGCACTTGGGTAAAATCCTAATACACTGTAGTGCACATGACAGGGGTGATGCACTCCTAAGGTGACATCTTTCAGATGAGACGTTAAATTGAAGTCCCATCTGCCTGTTCTGGTGGTAGTTCAGGTGCATGTTAAAGATCCCATGGCACTTCTGGAAAATAGTAGGGGAATTTTTTTATTGAGCAAAGAAACAGGAAACAAAAAATAACAGTGGTACATCACACATCACTTAAGTACGTAATGATCGTAAATCATCAATGTACGGGAGGCAGTATAGCGCAGTGGTCTAAGGCTCTGAGCTGCAAATTTGGTGACATCCAGCAGACCTGACCTGGGTTTGAATCCCATAGCTTCTGCTTGCATACTGTGTGACCCTGAGCAAGTCACTTAACCTCCTTGTGCTCCCAGGTCGCTCCTGTAAAAAAGCTTTCAGCTTAGTGTGCTATACCTGGTTAAACAACGAAATTAAAAAAAAAAAATTAAAAAAATACAAGAGAATAAAAAGGAGGAAAAAAAAAGGAATAGGGAAAACAAACCACATCACAATTGCTTGTATTACTTCATGTATAAAAGAAAAACCTTATTCCTAGTGTAGAAAGGACAAATCTGACCTAGTAACTTATAAGTAAGTAGGCAGACTACTCAAATAAGCAATAGAAACTGTAGGGCTGCAAAGAGGTGCAGGTAAACAATGTCACTTCTCCTAAAAAATAATTTCCTATCACTTCTATATCTATCTCAACTTGCAATTTTTAATTTATTACATATACCACTCCATATTTATTTGTAAAATATCCATGCGCAAGATGCCCAACATTTGCTGTGCAGAGCTTGAGACATAAATCTTTGTTCAGAAGTGTAGATAGACCTTAGGTCTGTCAGAATCTGATTCACTACTTGGGTTCCAGTGTAAGTTTTCTGCTGTAGTAGCTGAGCACATCTAGCCTGCCATAAAAAGTACCCACAAAGAGCAAATATAAGTCTTAGAGTACTAGCATAATACTGGGACATTGACAAAGGAAGACTCCATATATCAACATTTCATACGTGTTGTGGGGGACATGCTTGTCTTTCCACTTGTGTAACAGCTGTGTCCAGAATTCTACGCTGAAGGGACATTCTGAAAAAAAAATGCTGAATTGTCTCAAGCTCCACAATACAGGTATCCCTGAAACACATCCTGTCCTACAGAAATTTGTGTGGTAGATTACCCCTCACGCGAGCCTCCCATGACATGAAAGCCATGTGATATCCCATAGCTTCAGAGGTAATCTAGTATCAATGAGTTGCTGAAAAACTAGATTATTGTCTAGTTCCAAACCATGGGTATGCAGAATTCTGGGAGTTTCTGAAAAGAATGAGTGAAGAATACTAACATGTAGTTGTTTCCAGGAAACTGACTGCATTGTGTTGTAAGCCAGCATCCACTGCTTAATTTTAAGAAAAGTAGGGAACATGAAAGTAGGGATTCCATATTTCCTAAAATTCCTTGGTAATTCTGAAGTAGTATTGAGCCATACCTTGCATAGGGGGGTGACTAGTACTAGTAGTATCAAAACCCAAAAGGAAGGGGAAGGATGCAATAAAGGTGGGAGTAAGAATATAATAAACTATGGAAGAATACTACAGGGTTTATCATCTTGACCCCTCCAAAGCAGTAATCGGGGTATGTATAAATTCTTTTTATAGGGTTCAGCCGACAGCCCCAGAAGCCTTGGAAAAACACATTATTAACTCTGGCTTCTAAAGAAAAGGGTAAAGGATAGATTGTGGCAGTATGTAAGAACACGGGTAACACCAGAGTTTTCAAAAGTGTCACTTGTTTTCTTTTTGCTATGGTTCTCCCTTTCCGGAGGCTATTAGCCTTATCTATGGCCAAGTTCCAGTTGAAAACAGGATCATCAGAGGTGCCAAAAAAAATCCCCAAAATCTTTATTCAATCCTGAGTTACAGGGATATTAGCTACTTGACCTAAAGCTGGTGGGGGGGGACTAGAAATAATCTTAGCCACACTTTTATGGTAATTGGGTTTAGAGCCCGAGGATTTTTCAAAATCAGACAGTAGAGAGAGAAAGTCTAGAGAGTTCAAATGAGGGGTGGTACAGATGCAGAGGTCGTCAGCATAAGCATTTATTGTAGGGGCATGATGTCCATTGGGGAGTATCAATTCAGAAATAGAGGGATGGAGTGTGAATCTCTTTAATAGAGGATCTATTTGGAAAACATACAATAAAGGGCTTTAATGGGCAGCCTTGGCTTACCCCTCTTCTGCCCAAAAAAGAATTCCTTGGGGAATTATTAACGTGGGGTGATCCAGACAGTTTTATAAAGCAGTTCTATCCAGGACACAAACTGTGGGGGGATATAATAATGCAGTAAGACCTGGAATAAAAATTTATGGTCTACCCGGTCGAAGGCCTTTTCCTGATCCAGGGAAAGGAAAAGGGCTGGGGTTTCCTCTGAGCAAGAATATACCACATCTCTAATCAAGGAAAGAGAGTGAAGCATAGACCGGCACAGGGTCATCTGCCGTGCGACTTAATGGTGTTGCACGATTTCTTAAAATCTTTTGTTCTGTGGGGCTTTGCCCCCCGTTACGAGGGGCTGAGCCCTGGACACCCCACTCAGGGCTGCTAAGGGGTCCAACACGGAGGGTGCACAGGTCCGGATTTATGATAATGTCAAGACGCTATTGAGTCAGATTACATTATGACCCAGTACTTATAGACCTACCCGGGAGAGCACAGGTCTGCTCCCTTGAAATAACCTGAGTGGCAATTGGCAGTAGCCTGTTCAGAAGTATTACAAAGAAAATGTTATAATCTACATTTAGGAGACTGAGGGGTCTCCAGTTCCTAATGTCTACCCTCTCACTTTTTTTAAACAATAAAATTATAATGGCATCTGCAAAGCTCTTCGGGATAGAGTGAGTGTGTAAAATATTGTTAAACACCACTGTCAGGGAAGGAGCAAAAGTGTCTATATAAGTGTGATACAATTCTGCTCCTCCATAAAGAACTTCTTCTAAATGCTAAAAAAACAAAAGCAATGTTGTTCTTGCCCTCTAGCCGTATGATGAATGCGGCCAGCTCTGGAGCACTACCTCAGATTACCACAATTCTTGGAGAGAAACTGGAGTTTGTCTCAAAGTTTAAATACCTAGGTGTGTGGTTAGACCATAATCTGTCTTTCACTGAGCACATCGAGGACCTTGTAAAGAAGTTAAGGCAGAGGCTGGGGCTATTCTTTAGAATTAACCAGTTTCTTACTAGAGATGCAAAAGTGTGCCTTGTCCAAACTACTTTTCTTTCGCTGATCGATTATGCAGATTTCCTTTATAGTCAGTGTCCCAAAGCCTCGCTTGCAAAGTTGGATACGCTTTACCACAGGGCCATTCAGTTTATTACTGGTCTCTCCATCTCTACCCATCTTTGTTTCTTGTACAAAGCCATATGGTGGTCTTCTCTTATGTTTAGGTGTAATAGAAACGCAGTCCTTTGGACTTGTATAGTCTTCTTGGAGTGGCTTCCACAATACATAGAAACATAGAATTTGATGGCAGATAAGGACCACTTGGCCCACCCAGTCTGCCCATTTCCCTACCTACTGGATAAGCTGCAGATCCTAGTTAACCAGCAGCCTACTTCTTCCTACCCCCACCCCCCAGAATTGCCTTATGACTGTCCCATGCATGCTTGAATTCCACCACTGATTTTGACTCCACAACCTCCTCCGGAAGGCCGTTCCATGCATCCACAACCCTCTCTGTGAAAAAATACTTCCTTAAATTACCTCTTAGCTGCCCCCCATCTTCAAATTGTACCCTCTTGTTCTTGCACACCTCTTTTTTTGAAAGATGCTACCCTCTTGGACTTTGTTGATTCCCTTGAGGTTCTTGAAAGTTTCTATCATGTCCCCCCTCTCCCTCCTTTCCTCGAGGCTATACATATTAAGCTCCTTAAGTCTCTTTCATATGTCTTCTGGTGCAGACCCTGCACCATTTTAGTTGCCCTCCTCTGGACAGCTTCCATCTTGTCTATGTCTTTGCGGAGATTGGGACATAATAGACTGTCTCCCTCTAAGAGAGACAGGAACGTATGCCCTAAGAAGCGCATCCTACAACACATTATGTATCCCCAAGGCTTCCTCTCGCTATGGCAGAGTGCCCATTAGCTTCCTGTTGCCAATATTGTGGAACAAAGTACAACAGTTATTGAAATTAAGCTGCCTCCACAGTATGAATGCCTTTAAATCTCTATATGCTCAGTATGTGTGTGAGCCTCGCAATTGCTACCCCAGCACCTAATTTTAGTCCGAAGTATCAGGCTGCTACCCTCTGAGCATAGTTGAATTTATGATCGCTTGTAACCTTTGGTGACCTTAACTCTGTGAGTGTCTTATGCATTAAATGTTTTACCCTTCAAGAAATCCTTGTATGGTTATTATCTCTTCATGGTTTTCGCAGCCACTAATACCCTGCTGTCTTTTACATATTGCTTATTCTGTGGTTCTTGTTCTCCTACCCTTTACCATTTAACTGCCTTATTTCATTTTTATATTCCCTTTCCACTGCATTCCACTCTTACTATCTTGCTATCTTTTCTCTGTTCCTTAACTCTCTTCCATGCTGTAGACTAGCCCTTCAGGGGCTCCCTGCCCCTCAGTTGGGAGAAATGTGGATACTGGGCAGTTGTCACTTTCATAGCTGTCACCTGAGACACCTAGATTGGACTTCTTACTAGCGAGGTGCAGTATTGTCGACACCGAATCTGAACGCGAGCGCTTTTCTGCTTTGGTGTTTGATTGGCTCCTGCAGTCTGCTCCTGTGTCTCCCTCAATACTAAGCTAAAGTCTGATTTTCTGTCTAAAACTTGCACAAAAAAGGGCTGCACTTACTTATTGCCTAACAAATATGACCTCTATTTTTTCCTGTTTAGAGTGTCAAGAGTTGGGACTCCGATTATACTCCTTTCTGAATTTCTCTGGTTAAGCCAGTCTTTAGGCGTCAAGGAATACCCAGTTCTGTTCTCCTGCTGTTTTGGTCCTCCTGCTGGTTCAGATGTTCCATTGTCCATGGCCCAGTACTTAATACCGACTCCTTCCTCCATCCCCTGCCAAGAATATGCTCTCCACAGGCTCCCTGCCCATAGGTGTGGGAAACCCAGGCAATGGGCGGTCAGCGCTGCCTCTACCGCCACCTAAGAACCTACACTCAGACTCCTCCATTAGCAAAGCACAGCATTAACAGCCATCCAGCTGGAACGTGAGTGCTCCTCGGCGTTGGCTTCCGATTGGTTCCTGCAATCTGTTTCTGTGTCTGTTCTAAACCAAGCATAAATCTGATTTCCATGCCGAAATTTGTCAAAAAAAGAACTGTAATTACTTTTCTCCTTGACTGTTAAGACCCTTATCCTTCTGTTTAGAGTGTTACATTTAGGGATACTGTAGGATTACACTACTTTTGAAATTCTGTGCCTCCGTCAGCTCCCTACACGAGCGGCTGATCACTTCTCACTACTAAAGTTCCTATTAAGCCTCATCTTATGTCCTCCTTAAATATTACAGAAGCACTCTGAACTGATATGACTGATGTAACATTGCGTACTTACGTGCATTACTTGTTCTCTACTTGTATTATTTGGCTCTATTGTAAATATCTCTGTATGCATTGTACCATTTGACCCAGAGCTAACCAGGTCCATCTTGCAAATGAGCTTGCTCAATGATATTCACCTGGATAAATAAAGATTTTGATTGATTGATTGATTGCTTGATTGCTGTTAACCCATCGAGTCCAGGTGAAGTCTGCTTTTTCTATTTTTTAATTGCATGGGCCATCTGTTCTACTGCGATTGGATTGACTAAGGATGGTACTTGGTCCATAGAGACGTCTGGAATTTTAATATCTGCCAAAAGGAAGCGGATTCTAGTAACTCCGACACTGAGCCAAACATATCTTCCACATAGGCCTGAACTATTTGTTTTATGGGGGAAAGTGAAGAATGAACTGTGTCAGTGGCTGGGTCAGTAAGATGTTCGATAAATGTAGAAGAGACTCTTGTCAGAGCAACTCTTATATAAGTCTAAGGAGGATTTTGTGGTTTGGGTGCCACACTGGGCTTCCAATTTAGCCCTGTTGTATTGATACTTCTCCATATTTGATTTTAACTCCCTAATTTGTGGTGAATAGTCTATTTTAGTGTCATGGGCCATGGATATAGTATCCAACAACTGTTTACGTAGCCAGGTATATTTGAAATACGCTGACTGAGATCTATTTCTTGCTGCTTTTAAGAAATACTTCTATGGATCAGTTTTGGTATCCTCCCACCAGGCTATTTGTGAGTGATAGGCATCTGTCACTGAGACCCTTGCCTGTAGCAAATTTAAGCAATTCATATATATATATATGCTCAAGCAAAGAGCTGTTTAATTTCTATCTGGATTTTGGAGCTATAGGAAAAGGGCCTCCAGCCGGGGAACACAACAAGGACACAGCCGGGTGATCAGACGTCTCACAGGGGATCACTGCTGCCTGAAGTACCTTAATATTTTTGGAAACAAATATATAATCTATACAGGTAGCCAGAGTCCCCCTGTAATACAACATAGCCCCTGAGGAATGGATTGCCCTGTACCCATCCACTAGCGGAGCTGTGTGTATCAATTTCAATAAAGAGGCTGTATCGCTAAAGGTTTTATGAACATTACTTCCTCTGTCTGCCAGAGAAAGTCCACAATTAAAATCTCCACCTAGATATACCTGTCGGGTGGTGAACAGGTATGGCTGAATTTTAAGAAACAACACAGACTGTGTGGCTATACTTTGTGGAGCATATAGAAACATAGAAATTGACGGCAAATAAAGACAGCAAGGCCCATCCAGTCTGCCCATTTCTTTTTCTACCTTTATGAATGTGCCATTGGCCTTTGCTCTGTTAATGGCATAGCTATTCATACTCATCTGTATTGCTCCCTTATGCCTATCCCATGCCTGTTTGAAGCCCTGCACTGTATTCATATCCACCACTTCCTGAGGTAGGCCATTCCATGCATCCATCACGCTTTCTGTGAAAAAGAACTTCCTCACATTACCCCTTAATTGGACTCCCTTTAATCTCATGCTATGTCCTCTTGTCCTGCTATTTTCCTTATATTGAAACATGTTAGACTCTTTCACCTTGTTAATGCCCTTAAGGTGTTTGAATGTTTCGATCATATCACCTCTCTTCCTCCTCCTTTGATCTAGGGTATACATATTGAGCTTTGTTAATCTGTCTGCACATGCTTTCTGATGCAGTCCCTGCACCATTGTGGTTGTCCTTCTCTGGACTGCCTCAATTTGGTTAATGTCCTTGTGAAGGTGTGGCCTCCAGTACTGCACGCAGTACTCCAGATGGGGCCTAACCAGTGTCTTGTAAAGAGGGATTATTACCTCCCTCTTCTGACTTGTGATACCCCTACTAATACACCCTAACACCCCCCTAGCCTTACCTACTGCTTTAGAGGTCTGCTTGGATGATTTCAGGTCATTGATGATGATGATGCCCAAGTCTCTTTTTTCCCTTGTGACTGCCAGCAACTTCCTTCCCAGTCGATAGGTGGCTTCAGGGTTTCTCTTCCCAATGTGAATGATCTTGCACTTCTTTGCGTTAAACTTCAGTTGCCACTCTTCCAACCATTTTGCTAGTTTATCCAGATCTCTTCTCATTCTGCCCACCCCATCTGGATCATCTACTCTGTTGCAAATCTTGGTGTCATCTGCAAACAGACAAACTTTACCCTCCAGTCCATCTGCAATGTCACTGATGAAGATATTGAAGAGGACTGATCCCTGAGGTACCCCACATGTGACTTGCATCTCTTCAGACTGGGTACTGTTTACCACCACTCTCTGTTTTCTCCCCGTCAACCAGTTTGCCACCCAGTTGACCAACTTCTGACCCAACCCGAGCCTACCCAGCTTATTAATCAATCTTCTATGTGGAACAGTATCGAAAGCTTTGCTGAAGTCAAGGTGGGTGACATCAACTGCTCCTCCTTGGTCCACCACTCTGGTTACCCAGTAAAAGAAATCTATGAGATTAGTTTGACAGGACCTTCATTTTATAAACCCATGCTGTCTTGGATTCTGTGCTCCTACGGATTCCAGGTGTTACACTATCCTCTCCTCAAAGAGTGCCTCCATAATCTTGCCCACTACTGAGGTAAGACTGACTGGTCTATAGTTCTCTGCCACCACTCTTGTGGAGCAGGATCACATGAGCCCTTCTCCAGTCTTCTGGGACCTTTCCTGTGCTCAGAGATGCACTAACAGTTCTGATAATAGTTCTGCTAGTTCCACCCTTAGCTCCTTTAGTACCCTGGGATGTATGCCATCAGGTCCCATTGCCTTGTCCACCCTAAGCTTTTCGAGCTCTTGTAGGACCGTTTCTTTTGTGAAAGGACTAGTTCACACCTCCCTCCCTCCCCCTGTGTCCATTGTGCCAAGCTGTGGGCCCTGCCTTACCTTCTCTTCAGTAAATACTGAACAGAAGTATCTATTTAGGATATATGCTTTTACATGGTCCTTCTCCTCCTCCCACACACCCTTATCCCCTTTGATCTTATCAATAGCCCATCTGGACTTTCTCCTTTCACTAATGTATCTATACAAATTTTTGTCACCTTCTTTTACTGTTTGTACACTGACTAGGCAGAATTGGATTAATCCACTGGTTCCATCTATTAATAATGCCCACCCTGGAACTATGTTTAACACTTTAGTAATTTGAAAATTATATCCTGTGAACAAGATGCCCACCCCATCGCAGGTATCCTCCCCATGGGACCAATACGAAGGACCAGATGACCACATATTTTTAACTTGGACCAACTCGTACCTGGTTTTAAGCCTGGTATCCTGTAAAAATTAAAAATCCTGTTTTAGTGTTTGTAACAGGGCCATGGTAGAGATTTGCTTCTTAAAAGATTTCATGCTGCATACATTCAGTGTGCGGCATCTAAGATGAGTGGGCTTATGCATTGAAATTTAAAGTGGAAAGTCAGTGGCAGGTTGAATAAAAGTAGATAGGGGATAGGTGAAAAGGAATTATTCTAAACCCAGTTTGTACCTTATAAATTTCACCTGTGGGGAAACTGAGCTCTCTGCCACTGTTCTGCCTGTGAGCTTTCTCTACCAGACTCAGAGGAGTATTCCATTCTACAAGAAGATGCTCTGGATGAATCTGAGTCTGCATCTTCTCCTTCTGTATCACCCCACTGCTACCTTTTGGCTAAAGCCTGAAACTTGTTCTGAGTGACAATAGTCTTCGTGCGAGTATGGGGTAAAAGTTTCCTCAGTTCTGAGGGGCCGGGGGCATACTGTTAAGTGTAGCATTCACAGGTGATTGAGAGTGTTCTGTCCGGGATTGAGAGTTCTCTGAAGCCACTCCCTGCTCCACTAGTATGCTGTTTAGTGGGGATAGAGAGACAGAGACTTCTGGGGGGGGGGCAACCTGAGGGTCAGTGGGTTCTGTATTCTCTGCAGGGGCTGGGAAAGACGCTGTGAGAGAGGCTTCTTCCCGGCTTCTAAGTGCTTGAACCTGAGACTCGGTAATTAAACTAGTATGATCTTATGGAACCCGATCCACCCTGGTATGTTCAGCCCATGGACATTGTGGGTAAGTGTGCCTTTGTTCGTCACATAGATTACAGAACCTGGAGTTGGGGCATCCCAGACTAACATGTCCATACATGAGGCACAAAGTGCATTGGGGCTGATCGCAAGTGTAACTCAGATGAGTAATGGAGCCACACTTGTGACAAGTGTGGGCTGATCTGTGTAAAACATACACCCCTATCTCGTCCCTATATTGAAACTTCCTGGTATATGTGCAGTGCCCTGTTCTGTCTGTCTTAGCTGCACTTTTATTTTCCACCCCCGGTCCAAACCAAATCCTCATCCAGGCTGGGACGTGTAGCGTCCAAAAGTTTACAGCGCTGTTTAAGCCAGTACTGTATATCGTTTATGTTGACCCCTTCACTTCTGAAGAGTAGTGTAATGATTTTAACTAAAGGCTTAGTGAGGAGGATCAATATAAAGGAGGCCCACAATGACAAGTTTTTGACTAACCCGTGCTGAACCCAAAATTTCTCTAGCGTACATACATTCTTAAAGCTTACATCATAACTGGTTTCACCTTTCACATGGATAAACGTAAACAGTTCTGAAGGGCTAATTCCCATTGTGTCTTTTAGCATATTATATAGTACAGTTCTACAGGAGGGAGCTGTGGTAATATCATCTAGGTACCTTAGGCGAACAGCGTTCTGTCATTGGGCAGGCTCTTCTACCAATTTAAACAAGTCACTCATTCTAAAGTTAGAATCAGTTTCGTCCTCAGCAGAAGTGCTGTCAAAAGAGTCCTTATGCCCACTGATTGGTCTGTAGTCCCGGATTGCCTGGCAGTGTTCTCCGAAGTGAGTGGCTGGACTTGCGATCGCGACTGAGGTTCTATAAGCAACGCAGAACCCTGAGGATCCGGTTGCAAATCAATAGCAGCAGAATCTCTTGAAGCCGTTGCAATAATCTTGGCCGCTGGTACAGGACCTGTTGAAGACCAAAGCAGTCCTTCTGAAGATTGCTGCCAGCCCACAGCTCGGAGAGCAGCTCCGGGAGACCTGGTATTATCCGTCTCTGTAAGTTCTAGATGTGAGTCGCAGATGTAGTTGACACCTTTGAGGGTGAACCTGTGAGGCAGTAGCCACTTCGGTTTCCATGGCAGCAGATTCCCGAGTTACAGAGTTTACAGAAAATTTGTTTCAGGGATATCATCCTGTGTGGAAGCATCTTCTTGAATTAACTTTAATACAAATTGCTTATGTTGGTGAAACATTTGTCTCAGTTGTACTTCAGAGATTTCAGCCTTATCAGGGCTGACCTGTGATACAGAGTCTAGATGAGAGTCTGGTCTTAAATTTTTGTTCCTAGGTCTACTTTGGTCAGTTTCAGGATGATCTAAGCCTTCTGTAATTTCTTGCTGAGCCATAAGTTCAATATCCAAAGGATTCTCCAAAGCTGTAGGTGGGTAATTAGAGCCAGTAGGTAGGGCAGCACCTCCACCTCCACCAGCTTGACTGTCGACCATCTTGGATAGAGGGACAAGGGTTCCCCCTGCTGGCCGAGTAGGGGAATTTCCTCAGTGTCCTGGCCAGATTTCCCCCATTCACTAAAAATAATACCAACAGCTTAAAATCTGGTTCAGTTTCAGTTGACATCTATCTGTATCCCCCTTTCCCCAGGACAAGTCTGAAAACAGTCAAAAAATTGTCTAGTCCTCCTTTCCGGTCAACAAAAACTAAATAAACCATCTTATGCTTAAAGATATGTCATGAAGTGGAAAATAGAATTGAGGCCAAATATGTATATATATATGTATATATATATATATTATGGTAGCACGGTAGAGCTACGATAGTTAGGTTGAGGAGCCATTTACATGTTAAACCCAAAATTTTGCACCTTAATAACTTTGCAACCGTTTGACGGATTTGCCTGAAATTTGGAATACACGATCAAGACTCATACGCCTTGGGATCTGCCAAGTTTTGTACTGGTCGGATACACAGCTGCGGAATTATTAAGTGTGATCTGCGCGTGTGTTTACGCTTTTTCTGGAATTTTATCGGTTGTGACCTACAGGTCGACGTTTGCGGACTGGGTCCGAAATCTTCAGGGAACATGTGGCCGGGTCCCCGATGTGCCTTTCAAGATTTCGTGAAAATATTAAACTGTTCAAAAGTTATGGCAGTCCAAACTTCTGTTTTTTCCCCATAGGATAACATTATGGCATTCGGCCAAGGCTTTTGAGGGTCTGGGATCTCAAAACGGTGCGAGATACAGATTTTTTGTCGAAGATTATGGCCCCATTTGTATAAAACTAGCCAGGAAAGGGATAATACATATGACTTTTAAATTTTTTTTCTATGTCGTACAGTTACTGAGATATAAGCAATTTACTATTACAACTACTGATTTTTGTGTTCCGAGAGTCATTATTTTGCATACATTCTTTCTACTCACTGTCTTTA
Source organism: Neoceratodus forsteri (assembly GCA_016271365.2). NCBI lineage: Eukaryota > Metazoa > Chordata > Ceratodontiformes > Ceratodontidae > Neoceratodus > Neoceratodus forsteri. The sequence continues at coordinate 623,897,521 of CM057449.1, forward strand.
TCTATACAGCTTTTGGGGAAAACCAGCCTGTATGCTTACATTATTCTTACCATTACTGTTTCTGCTTGCGGTTCCGTACCCGTTTCACTTACCGTTCACGTTTACGCCACCATGTGCGTTACCGTTTGCGTTTTCATTTGCGGTTGCATTTCCATTGTTTTTAACATTTCTGTCTACAGTACTGTCCTCTTTCTGTTTCACTTTGTGTCACCATGCATTACAATTTGCGTTTGCGGACACAATGTTACAATGCAACAAGACATCACCCCGCGCTCCCGCCGCTGTATTACATTCACTATTTCTCATTATCATTCTCAAAAAGATGGGTAATTAGAGGCAAAAAACTCCGTTTAATGCATCAGTTAGGGTTGTTCCACAGCGACAAAAGCGAGGAAATTCGATGTTAGGGTTGAGACCCCCTTTGCACCCCTCCAGCCCACCCCCCAACTGGAATCGGGGTGTGCATTGGGGTCATCGGTCCTGTCACCCCATTCTCCTATTCCTCAGCTTCTTTCACATGTGATGGGTGACACTTATGGCCGATGACCCAATGCGCACTCGATTCCAGTTGGGGGTGGGCTGAGGTGCAAAGGGGTTTCAACCCCTAACATCAAATTTCCTCGCTTATCGCTGTGGAACAACCCTAACTGATGAATTAAACAGAGTTTTTGCCTCTAGAATATATATATATATATATATATATGTATGTATATGTGTGTATATATATATATATCTATATATAGTGACAAGGCGCAGCCTCGCCACGGGATGCAGGATCAGCTTTGCAGTGGTTAAGGAGTCTCAGGAAGACCAGTTTGTTAGCATCAAACCAACCAGGTATATTTTTATTTTCTTAATATGGTTGGTGACACAGAACTTTGGGCTTCTGCCCTTTTCCTTTTTAAGTCCCACCAGAAAAAAATGAAACAAGAACAGAAATAAAGAGGCCTAGCTCCGGGTGGGAGCGCTGACTAAACAATCACCGACCCTAACTAGAAATCCCCCTTTTCCATAAGGCTAGACCTTCTGGAAGAACACAAACAGTAAAATGGAAAACTCTCAATGGAAATAATTTTTTTCTTTTTGGCCTAATTCAGGAGACCAATCTCCTGAGGGTTGCTTAAGGGACTCCTGTTCTGGAACACATCCAAGCAGCTTGTCAGCCCTCTACCCCTGCAACAACTGCCTGCTGGCTTTTCCTTCCTGTTTTTAAAGCTTTCCTGTCTGTGCAGCTGTAGCTAATCAGCCAAATCAGCTGCAGCTGTACTCTGACTATCTTACTCAGGGAAACCCCCTCTCCTGCAGTACCACAGCCCTGGTCTCAGTCTCTTCAAGTATCAGAGGAGCCATGGGTCAGGGTAAACTCTCTGGAGCCATATTTATTGACCTGTCCAAAGCCTTTGACCTTGTTGATCATGAGTTGCTCTGCACTCAGCTGTGGTCCCTGGGTCTGTCCTCCTCTGTAATGAACTGGTTCACTGGCTATCTACATGCCCGAACACAGATAACCAGATTTAATAAAGTCCTCTGTGATCCCCTACCGGTGACCTCAGGCATCCCCAAGGGGTCGGTCCTGGGGCCTCTCCTCTTCTCCCTTTTTGTAAATCATTTACCCGCAGCAGTTACCAACTGCAGTGCCACTGTCTATGGTGATGACCTGGTCATCTTGGCCCACTCCAGGGACATTGAGTCTCTAAATCAGCACCTATCTGAGGACTTCAACAATATCCGGGCTTGGGTAATCAAAAATAAACTGGTTCTCAACCTGAAAAAAACACAGGCTATGCTATTTGGTTCAGCACCCAAAACCAAAGCCATGCCAGCTCCTCTGGGCATCACATGCCAGGACGGTACCCTCCTCCCAACTGTGAATTCTGTCAGATACCTTGGAGTAACACTCGACCCCCAACTCGACATGGGGAGTCACATACTAAATGTCTGCAGAATGGTGAACTGCAAATTGGGCATGGTATAGAGCCAAATACAACCTCACACCTGCGGCTCGTCTGGCTCTCGCGAGAGGTATCCTGCTCCCCTCCCTTTCCTATGGCCTGCACCTACTTGCCATTTCCGCCAAATCCCACCTCACCCGGTGGTTCACGATATAATAACATCTGCCATTTTGCCCTAGCTGCCTCCCCCCGGCTTACCCACCATTGTAAGCTCTATGAAAATCTCTGCTGGCTCTCTCCATCTAGCTACCTGCACTTTGGGCTTGGGTGTCTCGTGGGCAAAGTGACTAGAACTGGCACCCCACCAGGGCTGGCACAGCTGCTTCTGCCCATGGACTACTCCTCCTATTCACTCAGATCACAGGTCCCCGGGTTGCTAAGAGTTCCTCCCACTCACACCCTCATGGGGGACAGGGACTTTGCTGCAAGCGCACCTAGACTCTGGAACTCCTGTCCTGAGCAGGTTCGATCGGCCCCCTCCTACCATAGTTTCCGTAGACATCTGTGGGGTTTCCTAAAGCTGGCCTCTGCGTGTGTCTGTCCCAAACCCTCATAGAGCAGCATCCTCTCTCAGCAAGGCTCTTGTGCTTCACAACATGCACATGGCCCGCCCCTAACGAATCTATCCTCTCTTGGCACTTGCTTGTGAAACTGCTCGCCCACACCTGGCACTTGACCGAGTTATAATTTGTCCATTTCGCACAATCACCAGTGACTCTGTTGTACCTCACCACTGTCTGAAATTGGATGTAACTTAAATGCTTTACCACTGTTGATACCTTGTTAATATCAGCTTGTTAACTGTTCCTTTCTAGTCAACTTTCTGCTATGATGTTTCCTGTATAACCCTGTACTACTATGTAATCACCATGTTGTACTCTCCCGGGTCGTTCCTGAAAATAGGCATATTACTTGTCTAGTATACTTACCCGCTAACCAAAAGCTAAATAAATAAATCTTGGATAGTGAGCTTTAAGTAGGGAAGGAGTAAGTCCCAGTCCTTTCCGTCTCGGATCACGACTTTCTGCAACATCCCCTTCAAAGTCTGATTAAATCGTTCGACCAGACCATCTATCTGGGGGTGGTACACTGAGGTCCTCAGGACTCGGATCTGGAGGAGTCTCAAAGCTCCTTCATTAGATGTGAGACAAAGGAGTACCCTGGTCCATCAGTATCTCCTTTGGGAATCCGACCCTCGCTAAGACTTGAATGAGCTCTCAGGCAGTCGACTTCAAGGCCGTGTTACAGAGCGGGATCTTTATTTATTTATTTTATTTATCAAGTCTAGGATTACAAATACCTTTGAGCCTTGGCTCTTTTACAAAGGTTCCATGACAGAGAAATACAAATTATGGGGAACATCAAGACAGACGTTACAACAATGTGGCCATTGCAAACAGAGTACAGATTAATACAATTCAAGGGTAGCATTGTAACAAGGCAGCCAGCGGCATTTGTCGGAGAAAATAGACAACAGATAAGAAGTGCCAGAGCCATAGGGAGAGGGAAGGGTTGGGGGAGAAGGAATGTAGGAAGGGTGGGGAGAGGGTGAAAAGTGCAGCATTGGGTATACCAAGATGTGAGGGAATCGCTTCCAGATATCTTGAAGCATAGTCTACGATGACCAGGATGTGTTGGTGGCCCGGGCTGACCTGTCTAGGGGGCCTACCAGGTCCATCGCAGTCCTCGTGAAGGGTTCATCGATGATTGACAAGGGCACCAACGGGGCTCTTAACTTCGGCTGCGGGGACACCAACTGGCATTCTGGGCACGAAGCACAGTACGTCCTGACATCGACGTAAATTACAGGCCAGTAGAATCTTTGGAGTATGCGACACAGTGTTTTTTCGACCCCAAGGTGTCCTCCGAGAAGGTGAGCATGTGCCAAATCCAGTACCGCCTTCCTGCGCTGGTGGGGGTCCATCAGCTGTTCCACATCGTGTTCTTCATCCAGTATCACTCAGTATAGGAGGTCATTATTTAACATGAAATACGGTCCAGGTCCCTTGACTTTGCCTTCTGTCGGCACCCCGTGAATCTCCACAACCTCTGACCAGATATTCTAAAAGAGAGGCTCGTCTATTTGGTCCCGACCAAAGTTCCTGGAGGCTATCCTGAGGGTACTCAATTCAGGGGGATTTGACTCTGTCTCCACTTCTGGGTCCTCCTTTTCCTCCCTAAAACTTTCCCCTCGGGCACCAGACCGCTCACCCTGTTGTCCCTCTGGGAGCGGGGTTCTACCTCCCAACAGCACAGACCTGCCATTGGCAGCCAGTATCTTGGTCCCTAACTTTTTACAATCCCTGCATTCCTTTCATGATTTCCAGGACTTTCCTGCCTCCCCATACAACTCGGGGTCCCAATGCCCGTAAGGGAAATAATCGGGTGACTCCTCTGACCCCTCAGGGATTCCTAGCACCATAGCTCGGTTACTGGGGCCCTGGCCTCCCAGGTTCCCCCCTCATGGAGTAATATCTCAAACCCCGGGAAATCTCGACCCACCAGGACAGAATGCGCCAATCGAGGGAGGACCCCCACCATGACCTGCCTCTCCTCCCCCTCTGCTTCCACGGTAACTAGCTCCGTGGGGTAATAAAACACTGTGCCATGGACACAGGTGATCCCAGTATGTTTCTGGAAATTAATTTGGGAGGGTTGCACCAAACTGCGAACTATAAGGGTGACCTCACTCCCCGAGTCGACAAGGGCCATAATGGCCTGTCCATTTACCTTAACTACCGGGGTAAATCGGTGTGAAGTGGCAACCACCCCAACCACATTAATCAAATGGCAGTCGCTCTGTGGGGACCCACCCCAGTTGCATTGCATTGGTTCAACCCCATTTGGGCAGTTGGTAATTACATGTCCCTGCTCCCCACACCTATAACAGCGGTAGTGTTCTCAGGGTGACCCTGGACTCCTTGGGCTTCTAGAGGAGGTCAGGTCCCCCTCTATTTTCGACCGGAAAGTCCCTTCACGGCCTGTGCGGTAGTCCTCCCGGGCCCTATCTGGTCCAACCTCTCGGGGGGTCAGTATCTCTGGTTTGTAGTCTGCTCCAAGTCCCAGGGGTAGCCGACCCCAACGTCAGGGGAAAGTTCTTTCATGGCATAATGCCGCTCCACCAAGGCGACCAGTTCATCACAGGAAGCGGGGTCAGCCTGTCCAACCCACTGCCGTAGGCTGGGCGGTAGTCCTCTTAAGAACCAGTCCATTACCAGGAGCTCCACGACTCTGGCAGTGCTATGGAGCTTGGGTCGCGACCACTTCTTGGCCAAGTGGAGAAGGTCGTACATCTGCGACCGTGGCTTCGCCGACTCCTGGAATCTCCAGCTGTGGTACCTCTGGGCTCGAAGGGCTGGAGTCACGCCAGCACAGGCCAAGATCTCTTCCTTCAGCCTTGGATAGTCAGTGGCGACTCCCTCATCCAGATCATAATACGCCTTCTGGGCCTTGCCACACAAAAACAGAGCTAAAATGCCAGCCCACTGTTCCTGAGGCCATGATTCACTAGTAGCCATCCTTTCAAAAGTGAGCAAATATGCTTCAATGTTGTCAGCCATCGTCATTATCTGCAGACAGTGGGAAGCCCGTATAGTCCAGTAACCCTCTGGGGTAGGCCCTCCCAGACGACCTTCTCCCGGTGTGATCTCGATGAGACGCTTTACCATTTTCTGGAGGACAGCATGGTCCTGGGCCGTCTGTGTGAGAAGCAACTGGTTCGTCTCTTGTTGAGCCTGGGTAGCTTCTTGCTGGGCTACTGTAGCCTGGATCAAGGCTTTCACCACATCCTCCATGCCTGGTCTCCTTTACTCCGGGGTGGTTTGGATTCCAGCCACATTCTACGCCGACCTGATCCCACTTTTAACACCACGTATGACAAGGTGCAACCTCGCCACGGGATTCAGGATCAGCTTTGCGGTGGTTAAGGAGTCTCAGGAAGACCAGTTTGTTAACATCAAACCAACCAGGTATATTTTTATTTTATTAATATGGTTGGTGACACAGAACTTTGAGCTTCTGTCCTTTTCCTTTTTAAGCCCCACCGGGGAAAATGAAACAAAAACAGAAATAAAGAGGCCTAGCTCCGGTTGGGAGCGCTGACTAAACAATCCCTGACCCTAACTAGAAACCCCCTTTTTCCATAAGGCTAGACCTTCTGGAAAAACACAAACACTAAAATGGAAAACTCACAATGGAAATAATTTCTTTCTTTTTGGCCTAATTCAGGAGACCAATCACCTGAGGGTTGCTTAAGGGACTCCTGTTCTGGAACACATCCAAGCAGCTTGTCAGCCCTCTACCCGTTCAGCAACTGCCTGCTGACTTTTTCTTCCTGTTTTTAAAGCTCTCCTGTCTGTGCAGCTAATCAGCCAAATCAGCTGCAGCTGTACCCTGACTGTCTTACTCAGGGAAACCCCCTCTCCTCCAGTACCTGAGTTTACCACAATGTATATATATAATCTCTATTATCAGATCATTGTAGTCTGTACCTCAAAGGAGGAAAAGTATATGGTACCATGCATTCCTTCATATTGTGCAAAATATGTGCAAGACAAACAGATAAATCAATCAATTTCTTTATTTATCCAGGCGAACACCATTGAGCAAGCTCATTTACAAGGTGGACCTGCATTACGCAAGTCAAGTAACAATGCATTTATATACAGACAAATAGACAGTAGATGCAAGAGTACAACAGTACAGGTAGGCCTGCAATAGACAGGATAAGTAAAAATACATTTGGGTTCAGGTAAAAGACAGTCGATAAGGGTATACATAACAATAGGGTAGCAAGTCAGTAAAAATTTATACCAGATACAACAACATACATGGTTTAGTATTCCTGTAAGGTAAAGGCATTATAGTCCGCAAGAGATTAGTTGAAGTGGATGCTAGCTAAGAGACATACATAGTCAGTTTAAAAAGACCCAGGCGTATCAAGGGGCGATGTGTCGGGAGAAGTGGCAAACAGTGGGGGTCTGGAACTGGGATAATACTAGGAGCGAAGGAATGAGATGCTCTGGGTATACGAGGAATAGGTGGGAGGGTGAGATTAGGGGGTAGATAAGTAGGTGGCTCAGGGACATGTTATGCACTGACACAAGAAGGAACGAGGATGGGAGAAGCAGAGGGGATGTGGAAGGGGGGTGTAAGTAAGCTAGGATCATTGGAAGCAGTTGCAGGCTTCTGTAGTGTATTTTGAGTATAAAGTCTTAAACACAGTGAGACTAACAGGAGTCCTCAGTTTCAGTGATTTCTGTAGCACATTCCAGAGCTAGGATCGTTGGAAGCAGTTGCAGGCTTCTGTAATGTATTTTGAGTATAAACACAGTAATACTAACAGGAGTCCTCAGTTTCAGTGATTTCTGTAGCACATTCCAGAGTGATGGTAGAACAAATCCTATGGCAACCACTTGCAACATTTTATTGTCAGTTGGTCCGATCATCATACCGTAAGAGTCAATCTCCTGGCTACCCCTTATAGGTCTGCCCCTGTGGAGATGGTCCAATACTGCCCATTAAGGGGTGTGTCCCCGGAAGACCTTTTGGCGGTGTTGAATCTATCGGGTCTACCGGGTGCAATCGAGGGACCAGAGAACTTCCTACAGGCTTATAATCAAGTAGTGATGAGGGCTCTGGATACCATAGCTCCTGTCCGAGTTTGCCCACTCACCCTACACCCTCGGTTCCCCTGGTTTGATGGGGATCTGAGGGCGCTTAGGTGACTGGGACTAAGGCTAGAGCAATGTTGAAAGAGATCAGGCTGAGATGCGGACAGGCTTAGACTGATGGAACATTATAGGGACTGTCAGTCGGCAGTCTCCCATAAGAAGGCAGAGTTCCTGCCCGGGGAGATTGCAGCAGCTCTGAACCAACCAGCTCAGCTCTTCCAAACTGTGGACAGACTGTGCAATCCAGCCTGTCTGCAAGTTCGAAGGGCATTTTCTCAGGTAAAATGTAAGGCATTTGCTCTCTTCTTTGCTGATAAGGTTGCCAACATCAGGTCTGAGATCCGATCAACTCGCTGTCTAGGGGGTGGTGGTGGTCGGTGTGAGGTCACGTCACCTCACTTGGGTTGGATGGAGTTCGACTGGCCGGAGATCATGGATGTCATGCGGATTAGCGAGACTATGTGGCCAGCTTGCTGTATTTTGGACCTGGGTCCAACACGCCTATTAGTAGGATGTGTTGAGGTCATTGGCCCTGTCCTAGCAGAGATAGTCTGGTGCTCTTTAGGGACGGGTGAGTTTCCAAACTCCCTGAAGGAGGTGGTGGTTATCCCCCTAATTATGAAATATTCTCTTGACACAGACTGTCCTGCTAATTACAGACCAGTCTCTAACCTCCCTTTTGTGGGGAAAGTTATTGAGAAAATTGTTGCCTTACAGCTGGAGCACCATCTTACCACCCATGATATTTATGATCCTCTCCAGTCTGGTTTTTGGAAGAAGCATAGCATAGAGACTGCTCTGGTTCGCATACTCACTGATCTCCTAATGGCGAGGGATCAGAAGAATCATTCTTTTCTGGTCCTTCTTGATCTCTCCTCAGCTTTTGACACTGTGGACCACGGGGTGCTGCTGGAGTGTCTGTGGGTGTTATGTGGTTTGACTGGTACTGTTCTTAGATGGTTCCAGTCCTTCCTCACTGGTAGATCTCCGAGAGTAATGTCGGGGACTTGTTCATCTGATGCTTTTCCTCTGTCTTGTGGGGTACCGCAGGGCTCTGTGCTGTCCCCCATGTTGTTTGCAGTGTATCTGCTACCATTGGGAGACATTGTAAGGCGGTATGGGCTGGGCTTTCACTGCTATGCAGATGATACCCAGTTCTTCCTGTCCTTTGTACCCGACCAGGATAGTGCAGACTCCATATTCAATAGCTGCCTCACAGAGATCCAAGACTGGATGAATGCCAGCTGGCTGAAACTGAATTCTGCCAAGTCTGAGGTGTTGGTGGTGGATCCAGTTCACTGGATAGAGAGACTGGCTGCTGGGTGTCCCTCAGGGCTTTGACTTGGGGGTTGCCAGCTGCCGATCTCTGAACAGGTGTGGAATTTGGGGGTGATTTTGGACGATGGACTGATGCTACATTCACAGATGTTGGCTGTGGTCAAGTCCTCGTTCTACCATCTGAGGAACATCGCTTGGATTAAGCATCTAGTGCCATACGGTGACCTTCCAACGTTAGTCCACGCATTTGTGACCTCGCGCCTAGACTACTGTAACTCCCTTTACCTAGGGCTTCCAGGGGTTGATATCCAACGCTTTCAGCTAATGCAGAATGCTGCGGTTAGGTTGTTGACTCGGTCATCTTGATCCAGTCACATTACACCTGTGCTGCGTGAACTGCACTGGCTGCCAGTTCAGTGGCGGATCACCTTCAAGGTCAGCTTGCTGACCTATAAAGCCCTACACGGACAGGGACTGGGCTACCTGCAAGAGCTCCTTCATCCTTACTGCCCTCTCCGACTGCTCTGCTCTTCCGACGAGGGATTGCTGGAGGTTCCCAGGGTTCATTTGAAATCTTCCGGAGCACGGGCATTTGCATTTGTAGCCCCTACCCTGTGGAACTCTCTATCCCGTCAGATTCGAGAGTGCCTGACCATGGAGAGTTTTAAAATGGTATTAAAACACATTTATTTGAGCTGGCCTTTGTAAATAATTGATATTGATTGATACACAGTGTTCTGTGGTTTTATTTTATTTACTGGTTTTAATAGGAAAATATATCTGTTTTTAAACTTTTTTATGTTTGTATTATAAGTGTACAGCATTTTAAAGATAAAGTTTATTATCATTATTATTATAAAGATGCTGATGGTCGGCAGGGGGAGGGAGGATCGAGCGTCCCAACGGATGCTCTCCTCCCTCAGGGGTGGGTTACCAAGAGCGCATTGCGCTCTGCATTCCTTCCATAGCGGTGGAAGCACCGGCAGAGGGAAGGGTGGAGGCGGCTTCGCCTGTCGGAGCCGGGAGGGGGACGCTCTCAAGATGAGGATTCAAGTGCAGTAAGCACGCCACCACTCAGGGACGCACGCCTAGCGCAAGGCGCCCTGGGGAGTGGGGACGTCAGGGGAGAAAACCGGAAATACCCCCGGCAGCCCTAGATGAAGTCCGCCCTAAGTCCACCTGGACCACCTACAGAACAGACCCCAATGTGCGAGGAGAGGAGGATGGGCACTCTAGGGGCAGATCCCTAAGGTAGGTACCGGGGGACATGAGCAGACGGAAGGAGGGGGCACCGGAGGCAGTAAGGAGGGATAAAGATGAAAATAAAAAAAAATAAATAAATAAAGATGCTGATAAAGAACACTTAATAAAATTAAACATGCACTACCTGTTAAATCTGGTCTAACTGAACGAGACCTGTTATGAATATAGAAACAAGACAAAAAATATAGAGGGTATTAGGGCAGGCATGTTACAAGACATTTATTATTTAAAGCCTGCATTGCAACAAGTCCAAAGGCAGTTTGAACATAGTTCAGATGAGTGGTAGGCTGTCTCAGTCTTAACTGTATTTAATATATTCTCCATATGTTTAAAAAAAAAGCATTTTTACTTGGGGACAGCCACACCACCTACCTTTGATGATAATAACCATTATACCCCTCAGTCTCCTTCATCGTCAAAAGAAAGATTAACTTGGTCTGTCTCTCTGGGTGTCAGTACAGCATATTTCTGGGTACATTTTAAGGCATCTGAAGGATCTGTAAAAATGTAGATTTTTCCCTTGATGTACAATACGTAGTCTGGCAGGAAAAATGCCACCATGAAGGAAGTGTGCTTCTTGCAAAACAGCCCAGACCCCATCAGACCTCTTCCGCTTTTGCCTGGTGGCATAACTAAGATCTGGATATAATCTGACCTGTTGACCATCCTGGATCAATGTTTTTTTTCTGTCAGGTCAGTGCCAAAAGGTAATCCCGGGAACCTATGCCATCGGTAACAGCAACTGTGGTATGCAGAGCCTCTGGGATGCCTGGTCATCCTCAAGGTGCAACTCTGTAGGCCTTTTGAATTAACTGGAATTTTTGTGTGGCTTCCTCCCCCCAAGCTGTTGCACTGACCAATCTTGCAGGAATAGGAGAAGGTGGTCCCCCTTGCAGCCTTCCGGCATCCCAGCTATGTGAAGATTTGCTGTCCTCGCTTGATTTTGTAGTGTCTCCAAGTGAGACTTCAAATGGTCATTTTCTCTTTTTACTGTGGAGACCGCCTCTATCGCTGTATCTGACCGCTAGTAGCTTCTGCAGTCGCTGTTTTAATGGTGTTGATGGTGGCTTCTAAATCCATAACACAATTTGTAAGGCTGTCAGACTTATCAGACAAGCCATCCACTGTTCTAATTAGCCTGTTAATCTTAGTACCAGTAGTCTATAGTGTTTCTTCCTCTGTCTCCTCAACTTGCTGTAAGATGCAGTCTTGCGCCAACCACGTGGTAAGGGCTCCAGATGCATTTTTGGGCTTAACTGCTGCACCTTGTTGCTGATCCTTTCATGGATTCCCCATAATGTCCCAAAGAAGTCCCGACACAAACTGAGGCAAAATGCAGGCTGAAGAACTCTGTACAATCAGTATTTTAAATTAAAAATAGTTTCGGTTGTTGCAGAGCTTTATTCAAGAGCAGCCATATTGCTCGGGCTCCACAGTGCCCCAACCCTGTTGTTATTTTGATGCTTAGCTATTCCTACACTGTGGGCAGTGAAATTAGTGATTGGCACCTGCATTAATAGCTAATTCTGCACGTTTGGCATGTGCTCCTGTTTTTGATTCTTTGTGCTTAGCTCCCCTTAGTGCAGCACAGAACAGGGATTTCCCGGGTTTAATGTAGCTCCCCTTACTGAGCAATTTGTACTCTAAGGCTCTCCTGAGTGCATCACTGTTAACAGGTCCTCCCTGATACAGTGTCTACTGCTCTCAGGTTGCTCAATATCAGCTCAGCCATTGTCCTGTATTTACACAGCCCTGCCTGCTCTGTATTCTTTTCCCAACCCCCGTTTGATGCTATGTCTCCTTCCCCTCCCACTGTTCTGATCTCTCCCTCCCTAGCTCTGTGTTCACTAATCTGACCCTTTTTCTTCTCATTCACTGTGCTCCTCATGCATCCGTTTAGAAAGGACACCAGGGGTCGAGAGGGCTTCAGGACAGCGCTTCCCTCCCCTGATTCAGCTCTCCACCAGAGGTGGTCACTACACCCCTCTTCAGTGGTGCCACTACAGTCAGTGGACTTTTGTACCCCCATTTGTACCCCCAGGGTGTGGCTGTCTTGGTTTGTCCAGCCCCCACCCATCGTAGCTCACCTTGTACAGTCCTGCACTAAAACACTCAACCAGAGGAGCCAGCCCAGCTGGTACCATAGAATTCTGCAGGTATATTGAGAGAGACTAGAGTGCAGACTGACATTGGCTCCCTTGAAGCCACGTGTCCGCCATATCATGGGAGGATTGAGCCACTGGCAGATAGCAGGAACCCTTCCTGAAACCTAGGTAGCTGCACCAGCACACTGTTCTGACTGCAATGTGCTGATCTGATTTGGTAAGAAGCACCATTGATAGCAGGGAACTGAAGAAGCAGACGCACATTGTGGTGACAAAAACAAGGTATGCTCATGTTTCCTTTGCTTGTATAAGCAGTGCATTACTCCATTACTGTCAGACCAGTGTGCTGGTGCTGCTACCTAAGTTTCAGGAACGGTTCCTGCTATCTGCCGGCAGCTCAGTCCTCCCGTAATATGGCGGACACGCATCTTCAAGGGAGCCAATGTCAGTCCACATTCTGGCTTCTCTCAATATACCTATAAAAGTCTATGGCTGGTACAGATTAACCAAGTTTTTTCAAGAAAATTTCTCTGTTGCCTCCCAATCACAGACCCAAATTACCCCCACACCCACAGCTCAAGTAAAATGAGCCCATTGGTGCTACTGTGGGTGTTCTACTTAGGGGTTTCTTTTTCCTTTTTTTTAATTTCTGTTTCTCCTCCTTCCCCAGCCTGCCATCCCCGACCCATCAGGAGATCCTAGGCAGACATCCCTCTGCCTTTCACCCTACCCGAACGATCCCTGAATCCCCATGGAGCTGCGACTTACCTCCCCCCCCCCGAGCGGGGATGAGATGGGGCCCAGAACACCCCATTACTTACATTTTGTCGGTCCGGGGCCATCAAGTGGGTGAAGGCACATTGAGGGCACGTCTCCAGATCTCCAGCTCCCCGACAATGGCAGGCTATTTTCCTCCATTTCCCCTGACGTGTGGTGAGAACCCTGACGTCATGACGCTGCACGCCAACGTCCACCACACCATTGCAACTTGCCCCTCCAGGACTTGTCATACCCCAAGCCTCCACTCTGGGTCAGGCAAACTGCGGGCTTTAGTCCCCTCCTGCCCCCCGAGAAGGTGAGCAGTCATGGGATGCTCCAGCCTTCTCCCCGGCTGGTCCTCAAGCGCCCCGAGTCTTCTCCCGAACCTGGGTCACTGGCATCGCAAGCGGAAATCCAACCGCTACGCCAACAGGCTGTCCCTACTTAGGGGTTTCTATACTTCTGCTATGTCTATGGGCAAATTAGTTTAACACATTCTTTAGTGAGCATGTCTTGTTTTCGTGTATACCAATATTGCAATTTGTTGCACCTTGTTAACCAGATCTGTTCTGTACAGATCTGTACAATTCTGGAGACCTTACCTACATAAGGACATAGACAGGGTAGGGAAGGTTCAGAGGAGGGCAACAAAGATGGTACAGGGATTGCATCACAAGTCCTATGAGAGCAGGTTGAAGGACTTAAATATGTACTCCCTGGAGGAGAGGAGGGAGAAAGGGGATATAAGACAAGACATAGAAGTACCTTACAGGGAGGAACAGGGTGCAGGAATACACTATTTTCCAGCGAAAAAGATGTTCCAGGACTAGAGGGCATGGGGTGAAGTTTGTGGGAGGGCGATTCAGAGGAACATGAGGAAGAATTTCTTCACAGAAAGGGTGGTGGACAAGTGGAACACCCTGCCAAAGTAATTGTTGGGGGCTGAAACAATCATGGGATTTAAGAATGCATGGGATAGACATAAGGGAATTCTGGAGGTCAGGGGTAAGGGGCAACAGACTTCTAGAAAAACATAAAGGACACTTACAAGCTCAAAGGCCCTTATCTGCCGACAGTGCCTATGTATCTATGTTACATAAATTAGTTTACTTACTGCAAGCAGTTTAGTGTGATTCCTAAACATTTGAGCTGCTATTAGTTTCAAGCAATGCAAGCTATTTACTGGGCTTCTAACTAAATCTGCGATATTAATTTCATGTACTGCAAATCTCTTACTTTGCTCCTAATCTAGAGCTGTAACTGAATCTGTGTACTTAAGCTGCATAGTGGGGTTCTTCAACTCCAGTTCTCTCTCCTTCTCTGTGTATCCCCCTTCCCCTAACCCTCTTTCCTGTTCCCCCTTTGTCCCCACTGTATTATCATGCTTACTCTCTCACTAGCCCTCCTCTCCCTTCTATTTAGTTTCTTTCCTCCCTCCCTCCTGCTGACTCCCATCCTTTCCCCCTCCTATCTTATCCACCCCCCACTTCCGCAACCCTCCCCAACTCCAATTCTCTCCCTCCTCCACTCTCCCTGGCCTCCACATTGCTCCCTTCTCCCGACCCCCAGCCTCCATCATCCCACTCTATGCTCCCTATACTCGCCTCTACTGCCTGCCCTCCACCCCGCCACTGCTCCATCGCCCTACTGCCACAGAAATGCTCCTTTTCACCTACAGAACTCCTTATCTTCTTATTGCTGCTGTGTGCTGGTGACATAGAGCCCAATCCTGGCCCTGCTAACCCCCCTCCACCAACCTCCCCAAAGGACTGAGTATAGCATATGTTAATATCTGCAGCCTCCTCCCCAGAATTTACTTACTGCACCCCTCATGGTCAACCTTAATCCTGACATACTGGTTATCTCTAAGTCCTGGCTTTCCCACTAGATTCCAGACTCGGTGGTTGCCCTCCTTGTCTACTCATTTACCCGGCAGGATAGAGCCACTAGGGGCAGTGGGGTTGCCATCTGTCTCACCTCTGCCATTCAGCATGTTCCTATACTCCCTATCTCCTCCCCGACTACTTATGAACTCCTCCTCATTAAAATCACACTCCCCTCTCACTTTCCATTTTCTTTGCCGGTGTCTGTTGCAGCCCTGGCCTGCCTTCCTCTTCTTTTTTTTTTTGTCTTATCTTTTCATCCCCAGGCCACTCCTGGTCATCCACTCCTTCAGGCAACCAAGCCTGCCCTCCACCTAACGTCTTCCCCCATCGCTGTCCACTGCCTCTTACCACGCCCTAGCCCCAGTCAACCCAACATTTCCCCACGTCAGGGGGGATCCCTCTCCCATGGTCATGATCGGGAGAGGAGACTTTCTTGTGCCCGAAGGCTTTTCATCCTTCCTCACCGGGGCATGACAAGGGCTCAGCATTGACTCCTCTGACTTCGCAGCAGCAAGGGAGTGAGTCACCATCATCTGGACGGCCAGGCGGACATGATTTTTGAGTTATATGCCTCGCCCTCCCTGCAGTCGGACGCACTCTGGCAGCATCCAGGCCACCAGGAGCCACCCTAAGAGTGGTGTAGCTTGCTCCCTACCCCCCTGAGAGGAGAGCATCCATGGGTTGCTCTGAACCCTCCCTGCTGGCCTCTGCTCTTGCCGTCCTGGGCTCGGGGCATGAACCTGGGTTGCCAGCATGCCAGGCAAAACCCTATCGCCTGGTGCCACAGAGCCGGCCTGCTTTCCTCTTCTGTTACTGAACTTCTCTCCACTATCACCTCTCATGCTTCTGCCGGCAAACTTTTCATCCTCAGGGACTTTAATAAAAACTGACTCTCCCCCTCACTATCCAAATTCTGTGATAACATTAAATCCCTAAACCTTACTCAGCTAATCTCTGATCCTACCTGCCTCAATCTCAGGTCAGTAAATCACACCCTTTTGGACTGGGCCCTTGCCTACCACCCGTACAGAATTATTGCATCTGGTACCCTACTGGGCACCCTCAGTGACCACCACATGGTCTACTGTGTATGCAAGGTTCAATGACCCAGAGCCCCACCCAAACTCCTAACTCAATCATTCCGGTCCTTGGACCTGTCCTCCCTTCACGAGGACCTGGCAGCTACTGATTGGTCTCCTATCTCTACTGCCATCTCCATTGACTCTGCCTTAAATTTTTTCTCATCATGTTTCCTGCCAATTTGGGATCTCCCCTGGGTCTCTGACAAACTGCTAGCCTGCCTGCGAGAATGAGATCTGGCATGGAAAGCCCACAAGACCTCTGGCTCCAGTGCCGACTACCCTAAATATCTTACTTTACATAATGCCTGCACTAGGGCTACCAAACATGGTAAGGCAGAGCATTTTTCTGCCACCCTCCAAAACAATATAATGTATGGTAAGTGCCAATTAACCACCATAATCAGCAGTCACACAGCTTTGTTAAGCACTGTTTAGAATTTTTAAAGTTGTTAACCACACTTCGGAACTTCCAAACAGTGGCATAAGAAAAAAGAATGCACCAGAGTTCCATAATTCTCACACATAGAATGCAAACAGTGTTTTTCTGACCATACACTATAAAAGATGATGGCTGGGGATCGGATGACAACCACACATGAAATCACCTCTCGTGGTTGCTGGGCTACAGTAAACCTCTCGAGCTGCGCTCTCGAGGTTTACATGTTGCCCTAGCAACCACTCGAGGTGATTACAGTGGTTATCACCTGATCCCAGCCATTTTCCTCTATATTAACCACACCTCAAAGTTTTGGAAGGTCATCCACTTCCTCTTCTCCCACCTACCCAGTGCTCTTACAGTCCTCAAGATGAGAGGTACCACGATCTCGACCCTCTGCTGTTGTCGACTGAATTTAATAACTACTTTACCTCTTGTGCTTCTTCCTCTCTGCTTGTATGTCCCCCTTCCTTTTCTCCCCCACCCTCCTATCCTCCCTTTCTCCTTCTTCCCATTCTCAATAGCTGCCATTCTCGTGCCTTCTGTTTCCTAAATCTCTAAAGGCAAGAGTCAGCTGGGCTGGACCCAAAACTCCTTCATGTCTCTAGTCTCTGCCCCTGCCATCTCCCTCCCTCTTGCTTCCATCCTTAACCTCTCTTTCTCCCTGGCCTCCATCCCAGTTTTGTGGAAGCATGCCACAGTCATTCCTCTTCCTAAAGATGGTGACTCCTCTGCTTCTGGGAACTACCACCCTATCTCTCTACTTCCTACCCTCACTAAACTTCAAGAACATGTGGTTCTTTCTCAATGTTCTCCTTTTCTTGACTCATCCTCTTACCTTACTCCTTTCCTCCCACCTCCACCTCCTGCTCAGGCTGACTGACTCCGTTCTATCCGGCATGGATCAGGGCCTGATCGCCTCTGCAGTTTATGGACCTTGGCTAAAGCCTTCAGACCATAGCCCACCCACTCCTCCTTGCAAAGCTCTCTGCTGCTGACTCCCCCAGGGTGTAGATTGGTTCCGTTCATACCTTCTGGGCAGAACTCAATCAGTAAAAATTGACAACTCCCTGTCCCTACCTCTCCTTCAGCACTAGTGTCCCCCAAGGATCAGGGCTAGGTGCCATCCTCATCTCCATTTTTCTAAATAGCCTCCCCTCTGCCTGTACATCTGCATCCATACATATGTATGCAGATGATACTGTCATATTTGCCTCTTGCTCCTCCCCTGCTGATCTGGTGATCAGCCTACAGCTGGATTTCGACAACATCCAGTTCTGGTTCCGCTCTAATCAGCTGTTCCTTAATGCAAAAAAAAAAAATGGTCTCTATGACCTTTGGAACTAGGTAAAAGCTCTCTAGACTTCCAGCCCTCCCCTCATTCCACACCTATGGATCCACTCTTGAAAACATCCCATCCTTCAAGTACCTTGGGGTGTGGCTTGACTGGCACCTAGATTTCTCTGTTCATGTGGACTCTATCCACAAAAAGCTCCACCCAAAACTAGGTGCCTTGTACCAGAACAGAGGGTGTGTCCCCCTGCCAGCACACAGAGCCATTTTACAGAGAATGATTCTCCCCATATTCGACTATGGAGACACCATTTATGGCAGTACCCCAAAGTCCACCCTAGCCAGACTGGACCCCCACTATCCCTCCTTCTGCTGGTTTGCTCTTGACTGCCCTTCTCTGACTCACCACTGTTCCCTCTACACCTCACTCAGTCTTCCCTTTCTTGAAGCCAGATGACTTGCACATGCCTCCACCCTTATTGCCAAGTACTGGCTGAGCTCACCACCCCTCCTACCTCACATCTCTGCTCTCCACTCTCACTCACTCCTCCTATTCCCTTCATAGTGTTAGCTGCTGGACCCTAGCATTCCCGTGTATCTCGTCCTCTATGGCCAAGCTGCATTTTTCTTCTGCTTCCCTAAACTCTGGAATGCCCTCCCCAGCCGCACTGCCACCTCCTTCCACTCTCTCTCTTGTCTTCTCTGAGACTTCACCTCTCCTTCCTGCAACTGCACCTGAGCTCTCCACCCCACTCCACTACTCTGTCTACTTCCCTCCTTCTCTCTCTCCCTCCTTTTCTTCCATTACCTCTACCATTACCTCCGGGTCTGCTCCGTAAACCCCACCTCAATCCCTATCTACTATACTCCTCTCCCTTCTTCACTTCGTGTCTTTACATTTTCTTTGCCTTTTGGCTGGCCCTGTCATGTGTTGTATATGCTGAACCTAGGTATGCATACTATAATACTGCTGCTGTCATCCTAATATATCCTGTAAATACTATGTATTGTGTTCCGTTCGAGTTCCGACTTGGCCTCGTTTGATGAAGGCCGACTTGAGAGCAAACCTGAGGGCTAGATTCTGGACCGCCTCCACCTCCTGCCTGAGGGGGGCTACGTATCAGCCAATCGCCCAGGTAAGGGTACACCCGACTGGCCGCGAGGAAAGCTGTCACCACTGCAATGCATTTGGTGAAGACCCTGGAGCTGGAAGAGGTCAAGGGCATGGCTCGAATCGAAGAGGGATCCCTCCGCCGAAGCGAAGGAATCTCCGGTGACAGACGGATAGGGACGTGGAAAGAACGCTGGCCGCAGGTCCAGAGAGCAGAACCATGTCGTGGTTCCAGAGATGGTATTATCTGCGCCTAGAGTGACCATCCTGAAGTTCGAGACCTTAGAACTTGTTCAGGTCGTAGGTTTAGAATGGGGCGCCAGCCCCTGGGTCCGCTTCGGAACCAGGAAGGTACCTGGACACGAACCCCGTGTCTGAGGGGGGGATCCACACTTCCTGATCACCTCTTGAAGGGAGGAGGATGAATGTCGGCCCCGCACGCAGGTGACAGTGAGGCTGCGGACCCCCGAGGTCCCCCGAGGTGCGACGGCTCTGAAGGGCGGGCCTGCTCGACCTTAGAGGCAGGCTTTTCCCACCACCTTCCAGTACCCACCTGTCCGCGGGTAATAATGGACCAGGCGGAAAGGAAGTGTCTGGATTGCCTCCATGGGGGAACCCAGGGTGAGGTGACGGGATGGGGCCACCCCTCAGCCCGTCACTGGCAGGCTTGAGGAGGGACCGCCGAGGACCTCCTGGGCCTTTACCTCCTGCTTCCTGTTGGAGGAAGTCGGACGGTTGGGTTTGGGATGCCAAGCCCGAGCCTGCTGGGTCTCTGGACGCTGTTGGGTCAAGGCAATAGCTATAGCGCGACCTAAAGGGCTTAGGGCCGAGGCTTCATGCCTTTGTCCTTCTGAGCTGAAGAGACAGAGTCCAAGGTAGCATTGACTTCATCCTCTGTAGGTGACCTTCCACCCCAGGGTCGAAGAGGTCAGTCCTCTAAAGGAACGCCCGCCAACTTGTGCTGGGTATCCAAAGTAAAGGTGGATATCCTCAGCAAGCTCACCGACGCATGGCCACTGGGGCGGTCGCCATCAGACCTGACACACGTGTCCCCAATGTCTAAAGCAGTCTGGAGCTGCTGTTTGGGTCATTGCTCTGGTCCCTGCACCTGCCTGACCGTAGTCTGCAGATCCGCGGGAAGATGAGGGACGACTTCACCCAGGGAGCCCAATAGCATGAGAAAATGTGCCATGAGGACGTGCCGAACTGACCTGACGAAGGCTGAGAGAGGACGAGTATTAGACTTTTCCCCAGCATAATCCAATTTCTTGATTCCTGTCAGGAGGTTTGTCCACATCTCTGGCGCTCTGTGCGCTCTGAAAACGCTGTCGGTAACCAACCCTCAGCAGAGGGGTGTTCAAAAACTGGACAGGGAACCGGTCGGACCGTGATACTTCCTGGCCATCCTGGCTGAAGGCGCAGGGCAGGAAGCAGGGCGCCGCCAAAGTCTAAGGCCGGGCCCACTATGGCTCTTGGCCCCGGAAAGGCCTCCGTAGGGAATCGGTCCAGAATCTCGCGGTGATCCTGCCCGCTTAGAACGGGTCTCAGCTTCATCCCGTGGACTCCAAGATGAGCCAAGCAATCCTAGAAGGCGAGGGCTATCGTCCACCGACTGTCCTCCTGAGGACCCAAGTCCATTCGTGGAGAAAAGGAGGAATCATCCTCGGACTCGAAGAGTCTCAAAGAGCTGCCTCGGCCTGAGCCACCCTCCACCCCTGCCGAGGCTTATCGGGAGTGAGGGTGGGACAGACAGCCTATGGGGCAGTCCCTGAGCTGATCAGAATTTTTGGTCGGAGCCCCAAATAACGGCTGTGGAGGCGGAGGTTCCACCAGAATCGGTGGGCAGCTGAATTTGCCGGCAACCGCCTGGGAACAGGCCTCGGCTACAACGTAGGGGTTGTTTCGGCAGCCCGTGATAGCCACTTAATGGCCAGGAAGACGCATCAATGGCTTATTCCCCAGTCAGAAGGAGTTGTTACGAGTTCCTCATACCCTCCGACGCAACTTGGCGTCAAGTCCCCCTCGTCCGAGGAGGAGGAAGAGGAAGAGTGGCTGGCAATGGCTGTCTGCAGACCTGAGATCGTTACCATGGCGGCGGGATTGGCTGATCGCTAAGATCGTTCGGAGATCGGTGACCCTGCCAGGCCGGATGATGCGAGGTGTCGAATCGCACTCGTTCGAAGATTCCACTCGTTGCCCGGAACCGGAGGCACAGACGAGCCGACGATCTCAACCCCACCGGGGAACCGGGAGAGGGGATTCTCAGCTTCTGCCGATACCCTGTCCAACGGGTCGAGAAAATCTCGACTGCACGACGGGTTCGGCCAACTGGCTCGACAGGGACACCGTAGCTATGCGGTCAAGCCAGGTCGATCAAGTCAACTGGGTCGATCACTGAGGGAGGGGGATCTTTCCCGCCTCAAGAGCCGCCGACGGTGAGACTTACTTTTGCTCTTTTGGACCAAGAAAACGGTCCAGAAGAAGTTTGACCCTCACCTTTCGTCGAGAGGGTCAGACAAAGCTCCTTAAAAGAAGCCGAATACGAGGCACCGAGAGAGAGCGGGACAAATGCCGCAGCCGAGGTAGAAGCGGCCCGCGCCGCCTCCTCTTCGAGGGCGATCATCTGCTCGAGCTGATCCTCCCGAGCCCGCCGCCGGACACCGCCAACCGGGTCTCTTTAGACTTAACCGGAGGAAATCTTTTCTCGGACGCCTAGCTGTAAACGTGGCAGCACGGTCTCGAGGACGAGGTCAAAAGGAAGAGCACAGGCCCAAGCCTGCGGGTCGTGCTCAAGGCTCCAAGCAGTAGACGATGGAGTGCGGATCCGTCTCGAGATATCTTTACTGGTCAAGGGCATTCCGGAACCGGAGTTTATTTTCCATCGCAGCGCTACGAGGGGTGAGAAGACCAAAAGTCTTTTTAGCAAAAAACTTTTAATTTCAAGATTCAAGAATTAGAACCAGTCTTATACGCAGAGCGTTATGAGGAACCTGAGCCTGTTGCAGTGATGATCTGGCTGGCTGCTGAGCCGAGTTTACTCACCGGAGGGAGCTGAGCTGGCAGATGAGCGGTAGCGAACCTGTTAGATAGTGGGATGAATAACACTATCCATGTCCCCTAGAAATACAGGTTACCACCTGTAACAGGAGTTCTAGGAGTGGTATATGTTGTTCATCCACAGAGTCTGGCAGGTTCCTTGCCACTTTAAATCTTGCCGGAAGGTCTTCAAGCTGGCTCCTCCCACTCACCCGGGTGGTAAAACCCTCAGTTCTGCTCCATGACACCAGATCAAGCCCGCTGGAAGCCAGGTGGAGTGAAGCCAGAGAACTCGGGTGGGTCGTGTGGATGAACAACATATACCACTCCTAGAACTCCTGTTACAGGTGCATAACCTGCATTTCTAGAGATATGGATATGTTGTTCAATCCACACTGTCTGGCAGACTCCTAGCAGTTCTCTGGGAGGAGGGAGGCAAGGCACGCACCCCCTACTTAGGGAATAAGGACTGAGAACCGAGGTCCCAAAACCAGCATCCCGGTGTGACTCAAGGTCAATGTGGTAATGGGAAATAAAGGTGTATGTTGACTTCCAGGTGGAAGCCCTGCAGATTTCCTGGATAGGGACATCCCTAGAAGCAGCCACCGAAGCAGCAGTATGGCGGGTAGAATGAGCTCTTATCCCTTTGGAAGAGCTCCATGCCTGCCAACCTATAGCAGAGATCTATGTAGGAGGTGACCCACCTGCTTATCGTCCGCTTGGCTGGAGGTTTGCCAGGTGCGGCTTCAGCGTAGGTGACAAACAGCTGGCGAACCTCTCCCCGAACTTCAGCCATTCGCTCCTTATAATAAGAGAGCGCTCTTCTAAGGTCCAAAGTATGGAGCCTATATTCAGCCTCCGAGGTGTGATTGGGGTAGAACACCGGCAGAGACTGCACCAGGTTAAGGTGAAACTCCGACACCACCTTCGGAAGGAATTTCGGGTGGGGGTGAAGGACAACCTTGTCCCTTTAGAAGACAATATAAGGAGACTCTATGGAAAGCACCTGGAGCTCTCCCATCCTTCTGGCTGACGTGATCGCCACCAAGGCGGCGGTCTTCCACGACAGGCGAGAGATGTCACAACTGTGCATTGGTTCGAATGGCTTGACCATGAGCTTAGCCAATACCAGCAGAAGATCCCACAGAGGTGGAGCTTCTCGCACCGGAGGGTATATGTGGTCTAGACCTTTGAAAAAGTGCCCGACCACCTTCTCCTGTGCCACCGACTGCTTGCCAGCCCGTGTCCAGTAGGCAGAGATGGCTGCCAGGTGCACCTTAAGGGTCGTCGACCGAAGCCCTTCCTGAGAAAGGGACCACAGGCAGTCCAGAATGCTAGCCAAGGAACAGAAAGAAGGGTCCAACCCCATGTCCTGACACCAAATGGAGAAACTCTTCCATTTGAAGGCGTAGCATTTTCTGGTCAACTCCTCACGGGATGCCTCAACAACGTTGAGGACCGCGTCAGAAAGACCCAAGGCCTGGAGCTCTAGCTGCTCAGGAACCAGTCCGTCAGGTGTAGAGATAGAAGGGCCGGATGGAGAACCTTCCCCTTGTCAACCGAGAGCAGGTCCAGGCGGGCTGGAAGCCACCCGGGAGCCTGAAGCTGAGGCTGAGGCATTCTGGGTACCAGAACTGGCGGGGCCAGACTGGGGCTACCAGAATCACCTGTGCCTTCTCCCTCTTCACCTTGAGAAGAACCTTGTGGATCAAGGAAAATGGAGGAAAGGCGTAGAAGAGGCCTGGGATCCACGGCCTCGAGAAGGCATCTCCCTGCAGATGAACAGGTCTACCTAAGGGTTACCTCAACAGGAGATCTGATTTTGTACTACCTCTGGCAGGAGAGACCACTCGTGAGATGCAGCGCCTATCCGACTAAGGGCATTGGCCAGACTATTCGAGGCTCCTGCCATATGGATGGCCAGAAGATCCGCCTCCAGGCTGATCATGAGACCCCAAATACGGAAAGCCTCCTTGCACAGAGGCAAGGAGTGCGTCCCACCCTGACAGTTGAAACAGTACATGGTCGTGGAGTTGTCAGTCCGGACCTGAACCACCTGACCCTGTACAAACAGAGCGAAGGCAGTGAGAGCTAGTCGCACCACTCGAAGCTCCAGCAGGTTGATGTGGCATCAAGACTCCCGAGGGGAACAGAGGCCATGGGCTCTGAGCTCCGCCAGATGGGCACCCCAACCCAGAGAGGCATCGGTCAGAGTGACCGTCGGCTCGGGGTGGACGAACGGGATACCCTCCTGCAGATGAGCTGGGACGAGCCACCACTGCAGGCAATCCCACATCTCCTGGATCACTGTCACTGGCTGGTCCAGAGGAACGGAGCACTGTGACCACTGGCTGGCCAGCCCCCATTGCTGGGGACGCATATGCCAGCGGGCCCAATGGACCACGCCGGTGCAGGCCGCCATGAGGCCCTGGAGGGGCAGGAAGTCCCAGGCAGGGCGAAATTGCCCAACCAGAAATGATTAGGCAAAGGAGGAAAGGACCTCGGCCCTGTCTGCCGGGAGCCGGGCTCGAAGAGAGTTGAGCTCTGCCCCGATGAACTGAATCACATGCGATGGCACGAGTTCCGATTTGGCCTCGTTGATGAGGAGGCCAATCTAAGAGCAGACCTGGAGGGACAGATCCCTGGACCACTCCACCTCCAACTTGGAGGGGGGCTGCAATCAGCCAGTCATACAGGTAAGGGTACACCCGGACCCCTCGGTGCCGCAGGAATGCTGTCACCACTGCCATGCATTTGGTGAAGACCCCGGGAGCTGGAGAGAGGCCAAAGGGCATGGCCCAGAACTCAAAGAGATCCCTCTGCTCTGAAGCGGAGGAATCACTGATGAGACTGACATATTGGGACGTGAAAGAACGCGTCCTGAAGGTCCAGAGAACAGAACCACATGCCTGGTTCAAAGGATGGAATGATCTGAGCCAGGGTGACCATCCTGAAGGTGCAAGGCCTTAGGAACTTGTTCAAGTCGTGCAGGTGGAGAATGAGGCGCCAGCCCCTCCGTCCGTTTTGGGACCAGAAAGTACCTGGACACAAACCCTGGGTCTGGAGGAGGGTCCGCCACGTCGCTGATCACCTCCTTCTGGAGGAGCAAGGCAATGTCTGCTCAGCAGTAGACAGAGGCTGCAGAATCCGAGCCCCGGTGGGGACGGCTCAATAGAGAGGAACTGCTTGAATTCCAGAGGCAGACTCTCTGCGACCACTTTGCACCCAGCGGTCCGTGGTGATAGTGGACCAGGTGGAAAAGAAGTGGTGGAGCCATCACCTACACATAGGGGGAACCCGGGGAGGAGTGACGAGGCTGGGGGCAACACCCCTCAACCCGTCACTGGTCCAGCCTTCCTACTGGAGAAGGCGGCAGACTTGGCCTTAGGGCGCCAAGTGTGAGACTGCTGGCCATGTTGCTGGGCCGGACGTGCCACAGGAGTGGAAGGGCGAAAGGGCTTACGCTGCTGCTGGCAGCCTTTGTCCTTCTGGACTGATGTGACAGAGTCCAAGGTGGTGTTGGACTGATCGAGCCTCTGGAGATGGCCTTCCACTCCAGGCCCGAACAAGTCGGTGCCCAGGAAGGGAACGTCTGCCAGCTTGTGCTGGGTGGCCACTGAGAAGGTGGAGATCCTCAGCCAAGCTCTGTGGCGCATGGCCACTGCGGCTGCTACTGACCGGGCACAAGAGTCACCAATGCCCAATGAAGTTTGGAGCTGCTGTTTAGCCACCAGCCTTCCCTGATCCTGCACCTGCTTAACCATCGTCTGAAGGTCAGCCGGGAGATAAGGAATCACCTCATCCAGGGAACCCAGAATGGCGTGTGAGAAATGTGCCATCAGCACGGTCGAGCTAGCCTGTTGAAGGCCAAGGAAGGAAGGAAGCAGCATAAACCTTCCGCCCCGAGTAATCCAGCTTTTTGGATTCCTTATCGGGAAGTCTGTCCATGTCCCTAGCGTTCCCAGAACACCAGAAAACGCCATCGGTCAGTAACCCCTCCGCAGAGGGGTGCTCCGAGAAACCGGAGAGTGAACCGGTGAGGAACACGTACTTGCAAGCCATCCTTGCCGAAGGCGTGGGACAAGATGCTGGTCACTGCCATAACTCCAGGGCCAGGCCCACAATGGCTTTGGCCACCGGAAAGGCCTCCGTAAGGGAATCCTCTCGGTCCAGTATCTCTGTGAGGGAATACTTGGCCCATTTTTGAACGGGTTCAAGCTGCATCCCAATAGACTCAGATGAGTCGAAGCATACCCAAAAACGAGGATGGGCTCTCGTTCACCGACTGGCCCCCTGCAGATTCCAGGTCAAGCGGCCTGGAGAACAGGGAGATGTCGTCGTCAGACTCCAAGGAGTCTGCGAACAGCTGCCGAGCGCCTGAGCCAACCTCCACCTGCCGAGGTCGATCACAAGTGAGGGTGACCGACAACCTGTGGTGCAAGCCCTGACCCGACCGAGAATCTTTAGTCGGGGGCCCCAGTCTTCAGTTGTGGAGGTGGAGGTTCCACCACAATGGGTGGAGCAGCCGGTTTCGGCCAACAATCAGCGTCGGCTCCTCGACTACAATGAGGGGTTGTTTCGGCCGCTCCGGTGACAGCCACTTAGTGGCCGGAGAAGGTGACGGAGTCAGCTTGTTACCAGTCAACAAAAGTTGCTGCCACATCAAGTCCTCGTAGCGCCGACGTAACTTACACCGGAGCCTATCCTCTGAAGAGGATGAGCGGCGATGCAGCTTTCCATGGTGCCAAGACAGAGACCACCAATGTCGGTGGGACCAGCTGGACCTGGAATAGGACCAAGACCTTCGGGGTCGCCAAGGGTGTTTCAGAGAGAGGATAGGGGAAACCCGCTCCTCCCTTGGTTCAGGGACCTTAACTGGGGACTTCGGGAAAGAAGGCACAGGCAAGTCCTCGGTAACCACCGGGAGAACCAGTGAAACAGGGTTGTCTGCATCTCCAGTCAACAGACCATCCGACGGGTCAAGAAAAATCTCGACTGCGTCGATGACTGTCTCGGCTGGCTGACCTGACGGGGACACCATGAAGCCAGCGGCCGCAGCCGCAACCTCGACCAAAGTCGAAAGTCAACAGTCCGGTGAAGGGGATCTCTCCTGCTCCCATGAACGTCGACGGTAGGACTTACCTCTTGGATCTTTCTTCTTGGACCGACTTGTATATCCCGATGGCCCTTCTCCCTTAGTGGAGAGGGACTGACAAAGCTCCTGAAAAGAAACCGTATAGGAGGAGCCCAGGGAAAGCAGGATAAATGCCACGGCTGAGGAGGAAGAAGATACATCCTGGGCCACCTCCTCAAGGGCGATCAACTACTCCAGCTGCTCCACAAAGCTTGCTGCCACGGACACCGCCCAACCGGCCTCCTTAGACTTCACCGATGGGTACCGTTTTTCGGGGCTCCCAAGTTTATCTGGCAGCTCGGTCCTCTAAGACTGAAGCTGAAAAGGACTTGCACAAGTCACAGGCCTGCGAATCGTGGCCAAGCCCCAGGCAGTAAATGCATGTGGAGTGCGGATCGGTCCGGGACATCATCTGCCCACAAGGGCACCGACAGAATCTGGGAGTCGATTTGTCCATCGCAGCTGCGAGAGAAGATGAAGACCTCAGTCTCGAAAATTTTAAAATTAGTTTTGGAAAACCTAAAGAGTTTGGATCCAGGCCTAAAACGCAGAGTGCTAAGGAGGGAACCTGAGCTTCCAAGAGGTAAGGAAGATCTGCCGTCATGGGGCGGAGCCGAGGGTTTTACCACCCGGGTGGGTGGGAGGAGCCAGCTTGAAGACCTTCTGGCAAGATTTAAAGCGGCAAGGAACCTGCCAGACAGTGTGGATTGAACATATCCACATCCCTAGAACATTTATTTTTTTGTTAATTACAGTTAATGTGAAGTATATGCTGCTTGGAGCCCACGGTAAATGCTTAACAGGAAGTGGCTTTTAGACTCTCCAGGGATGATGGCATTTGTCTTGCCACATTACACTGCCACCAGCTGAGCAGTGTCTAATTACATAGACACATGGACCATTTCTGCAGTCATACATTTGCTTTGGGATTCTAAGATTTTTCCCCCTACACCCAAACCCATTACTTACATGGTAAGAAGAAAAAAAAAAAAAAACACGTCTATTTCTGAAAGGCAATTCAGAAGTATCCAGTGATCTTTCTTTGGGTAGTCAATCCCAACTGAGATCACACTGTATTGTAATAGCGCAAACTTTTGAATTTACCCAACATACAATATGTTTGCCCAGTCTGACTTCAGAATTGGTAGCAATCATAAGCCCACAAAGGGCTGACTGCTCAGTGTGCTTTGACCAAGGAGATGCTGGTTGCATCTCTGAGTTCTTATCATGGGGTCAGCAGTGGTGATGCACATGGTTCCTGGGAGGTAGCTGCCTGCACAGGTCACCTAGTACCCAAGTATTTCTTGCAGCACAACCATGGAGCTGCATTGGGATATGCTGCAAAGGCAGCAGCTACAGGCAAAAAGAAAACATGTGCTTTCCAGGCAATGGACAGGGAACAGAGGAACAAATGGGGAATAATGTGCACCCCCTTCCCTCAACAAAGCAGAGCTTCAGCAGCAACCTAGCACATTAGAAGTTAATTGTACTGCCAGCTGGGAGATCTGGGCTACAAAGCTAGTGGAAGCAGGGGATCTTGCTATTGAGAGGACACGATCTGTCTTTTTAATGTTATTTTTTGTTTAAAATGTGTGCACCTAGGCATTTCATACTTAAGGAGGACCTAAGGGGAAGCTGGTATTAAAAATTGTTAACCAACATTCATACCAAAACATATATCAATCCACGACAGACAAAATCAGCAGGTTCATAGAGAACGGTGGTGGAGAGTGGGGAGGGGAAGGCTTACAATGCACATGAGACTCAAAGGGCTACATTTATGTTCTACAGGCAGCTGCCTAAAAGTAGTCATTTAGTCTACTGTAGAGTTATTCCTATTTAAGAGGCATTTACTTAACTTTTGAATTGGATTACTCCAGTACAAACATGCATCCCACTGTTGAGTACACCACAATGATCTAACCTCCACTTGACAGCATCAACTTCTACAAAGTGAAATATTTCATAAGATGCACACCACAGCCATCGGATAATAACAGAATAAAATAAACTGTGATCAAGAACTAAAGAAACTTACATCTTCATTCCAGTCCTCTGCAATCCATTCTTCCATGGAGTTTCTCCAAGCACCTGAAACAAAGTGCTTCGTTAACCAGTGCCGCTCAAACCGGAGTAGAAGCCTACCATGCCCTGAGAACTTAAGGAAATGTCACTGAAAACTCTAATAAAGTGAAAGGTTTTTTGGTGCCTTAAGAAAAACTCTGCAAAATATGAGAGACTATTAGACATGCACACTTTTGATGCTAACAGTGAGAAACAATAAAAAAACAGCAACTTGAAAACACAACCTCGACTATCATGCAATATAAAAATGTTTGCACATAAAGCCAATAGAACCTTGTGAAATAAAAACTTTGGATCACCTTTATGCTAATCATATTGATCGAAAAGTAAATCTGGGGTAATTTAAGAGTCTTTGGTACCAGCTAAATTAAACAATCAAACACCCCATCAGTTCAGAAGGCTGCATGCTGTCTCTGGGGCCAAATGATCAGAAGGTCATGGGATTTAGGCACACACCAGAATCCTGGGCAAACACTCAGTACTGGCACAGGTGTTCTGCACTGTTGAGGAGCTGTCCTTTGGATTCAGAGTCCTTAACATTCAGAGATATTAAACAGTGGTCACTTCTGCCATCTCTGGTGGCTCTCCACCATGGCAAAAAAGGAACCTAAGAGTGCAATATGAAATTGGGAGGGAGGGTGGTACTGGAATGCAACATGGAAGAAAAGGACATAGGAGTCTTTATATCAGAGTCTGAAAACAGCAGCACACTGTAATAGAGCTGTAGGTTAAGGGAAACAGGATGCTGGGATGCAGAGGAAGGAGGATAAGCAACAAAAGCCAGGAAATGATCCTCACCAGCTCTCAGGCAATTAATTCCCTTTAAATGGGTATCAAACCAGATCAGGTATTTGGGGGTGCATATTCCGGTTGAATGAAAGAGCCTATACCAAGCCAATTATGATAAACTCGGAGGTACTTACCAATCTCAAAAGATGGGAACTGATCCCTCTGTCATTATTGGAGAGGGTGGACACAATCCACATGAATGTTCACCCACAATTTTTATTCCTTTTCCAAACCCTTTCCCTGAATATCCCCTGGACAGAGTGGATCAAAGTAAATAAGGCCCTGCATAGTTTCCTCTAGGGTAACTGCAAAGCTAGAATCTGCTGGTCTGATTTTCAAAGGCCCAGGGAACAAGGAGAAGTAGGACTTCCTAATCTCAGAGTATATTTTCAAATGGCCTAACTTCTCCCTTGGATAGTTTATAAGAAACAGGACCTTGCTAATGTTTGGGTATCTCAGAAATTGGGTAGTAACTTTGGTGTACATCCCTTCGAGAGCTGTGATGCTCCAGCAGAGAGACTGGCCACGCTGACCGTTCTAATCCCTGAACTGAGCAGCTCTACTGGGCTTTGGGAGTGGTTAAAAGGCAATCAGGCATTGAGTACTTACATACTCAAGACACGTGTGTTGAGTTTACCCCCCCCCCCAATACACACTGCACCTTTCACCGCTGGAAACGACTGGGCTTTAGCTGCTTCACAGAGTTTGTCTGGGAGGTGACAATTAAGACCTCTGCAGACATGCGAAAGAAATACTGGCTAAGAAGGGTTGACTTCTACAGGTATTTGTGGGTAGTTTAGTTTCTTAGGACTGGGACTCACATGAGGGAAGTTCAACTGGATCCCCACCCCCTTATGCTCAGTCAAACAAGCAGCAGATGGCCGGCTGCATACGAAATATATTTCAAAACTTGATGAAACTTAGTTACATTAGAGATTTGCAGTCACTGCCATACCAGTTGGCCTGGGAAAGGGAGTCAGGACTTGGTCTTAATACCGAGGAATGGTAAAGTATATGGGCCAGGGTCTTCCACACCTCATTCTCGAATAACTGGGGAATGTTCAGATGGAAGATTCTGAGTTGCTTCTTTCTCACCCCCACTAGAACAAAACATTATACAAGGGGACACTCTGATAAATGCTGGTGGGGTTGTGTGGAGGACGGTACTCCTCATATTTTTGGGGGGGGGGGGCTGCCCTTGGCTACAGTCTTTCTGGGCCAATGTAGGGCAGCGATACAACCTAATGGCAAGTATCCAGGGTACTCCCAGTTTTGAACATCTGATTTTAGGGATGCTCCCCAAAGGGAAAAGATCAGTGGGGCACAGGACCCAAGGCAGCATGGGTTCAAAGTAGAAAGGTCATGTCAGACAAATCTAATTGATTTCTTTGACTGGGTGATCAAAGTAGTAGACCAGGGAGGGGCTGTGTACATGGCATACCTAGACATTAGCAAGGCATTTGACACAGTCCCACACAAAAGATCAATAGCCAAATTAACCAGCCTGGGAGTGGGTTCCCAGGGTGGTAACCTGGGTAAACATTGGCTGGACAACAGGACACAGAAGGTAAATGTAAATGGGAGTCCACGCTGAAGAAAGAGGGGTTACCAGTGGGGTACTGCAGGGTTCAGTACTGGGTCCAGTCCTTTTTAATGTCTTTATAAGTGACACTGCAGAGGGACTAGAAGGAAAAGTAGGTCTCTTTCAAGATGAGACAAAGATCTGCAACAGGGTAGATGCACAAGGAGGTGTGGAAAGGATGAGAAGGGACTTGGTAAGGTTGGAGGAATGGTCAAAAGTATGGCAGCTTGGATTCAGTGCAAAGAAGTGCAAAATAATGCACTTGGGAAACAAAAACCATGGGGAAGATTACACAATGGGCGGGGAGGGGGAGTAGTAACAACAAAAATGGAAAGGGATCTGGGGGTAATCATATCAGATGACCTTAAGGTTAGCAAGCAATGTGAGAAGGCAGTAGGGAGGGCTGGGGTGATACTGGGATGTATATGGAGAGGCATCACCAGCAGAAAACAGGAAGTTGTTATTCCCCTGTACAGACAGTTAGTGAGACCCCATCTGGAGTACTGCATCCAGTTCTGGAGACCCCATCTCCACAAGGACAGACAGGATAGAGGCAGTCCAGAGGAGGGCAACTAAAATGGTGCAGGGTCTGCAAGAGAAGCCATATGAGAAGAGGCTAAAGGAGCTTCATATGTATACCTCTGAGGAGAGGAGGGACATGATAGAAACTTAAGTACCTCACTGGAATCAAAGTCCAAGAGGGTAGCATCTTTCAGAAAAAGATGTGCAAGAACAAGGGGACACAATCTAAAGATGGGGGGGGGGGTCAGGGGCAATGTGAGGAAGTATTTTTTTCACAGAGAGGGTGGTGGACGCATTGAGCAGCCTTCTTGAGGAGGTTATGGGGTCTAAAACTGTGAGAGATTTCAAGAATGCATGGGCCAGACATAAGGCAATTTTTGTGGGGTGGTAGGAAGAAACAGGCTGTTGGTTAACTAGGATCTGCAGCTTATCTCGTAGGTAGGGAAATGGGCAGACTAGGTGGACCACGCGGTCCTTATCTGCTGTCAAAGTCTGTTTCTAAGTTTCTAAACTGCCAGAGGGCATTTTGGGGGTTCTACTGGCAGTGGCAGGCAAGACAATCACGAAAAAATGGCTGGTTCCCAACTCCCCCACGTTACAAGACTGGGTTAGCATCATTAAAAATGTTTACTGTATGGAGGAAAAAAAAAATAAATCACCGCTTCCCTCCATTTACAAATAGCTAAAATGATCGAGGCTTGGCTGCCTTTTACGGCTCTCACAGAAGAACTGTAGGGCAGAACAATCCTGACCCAACAGGCATGGAGGTACGGACTCACTGGGAGACTGCCATCCAAAGAAGGGTCTCAATACTAATTGTTATTTTGCTCATTAAGTTAGCCTTACGCAAGTTCCGTTATTTATGTTTTGTTTTATTGTTCCTCATATTGGTTCATTTTCATGCTAAGTGGCCAGGATGTTCACCTGGCTCCAGAGAGTCATTAAAGTATCAGGTCATACCAGAACAGTAAGGCAAGGTTTATTAACTATGTGCTGCTTCCTCGAATCCAACTGTTCTTTTGTATGTATAAGGATTATCTGGATGTTGAATGCATCTTTAATTTTCTTTACAATTTACCCATAACGAGGATCTGGATTTTCTGAAACCGTTTTGCCAGTTGGTCAAGAGATGATACTGCTAAAGATATTCTTGGAGCCGTTTATATGCAAGCCATTCCCGAATTTTGGCAAGGGAGTTGGGTAAGGAGATTGGGTGGTAATTTCTGTAGGCTCCTTGGGGCCACCCTTGTGGACAGGTATTACAGTGTTGAATAATATGGCAACAGGAGAGGCAATTGCATGATCAGCCAACAGCTTGGGCTCCAGATTGTTAAAGCCTACCAAGGCCTCTGCTCTGCTTTTAGATTTTTTAGTAAAGCCAGCATGTCTTTTTTGGTTACATGTCTGAAATGGAATTTGGGCTGTGGTGCTTCAGCTTAAGGCAAACCTGGGGTATTCAGGGTGGATCCTGTTAAGGGATTTTTGTACCCGTCTAGATCAGTGAAGAATCTATTAATGACCACCTGGAAACTGCCAATGCATTCAAGTAGCTTACCCTCAACTAAGATGTCAGACTCAGAGAGGGTAGGTTGCCCCTAAAAAGGAGTGTTTATATGGGGTCCAAAACATTTTGGGGTTGGACAGGTTAGCATCTTGCAGGTTCCCGACACATTTTTGCTTGGCCACTTTGATGCCAGTGTTACAGAGATTCCTGTATTCCCTGTATTTTTAAATACACCTGATGCATTTTGTCTCTGCCTCAGTAGGTTTCCAAGATCAGCATCAAGTCATTCGGGCATTGGTTCCTTTATAAGGGGCATGTAGGTTAACAGCAGATAAGAAAATGTTGGTGAAGAAGTCAAAAGCAGCATTAATATCCGGGAGTGATTTACTGACCACTGTACGCTGGACAAGGCTACCTCCTGGAAGGCAGCTTCATCAAACCTTGAAAAGTCCTTGGCAAGGAAGATCCAAGAGGAATGCTTGACAGCACTACTCTTCCAAATACAGAAAGTACATTAGTGGTCACTTAGAGATTCTGCAAGTATTCCTGCAGCTTGTATCCTGTCTAGGTTGGAGACTAGGATCCAATCAAGCAGGGTGCGTTTACCAGATCTGATGTTTAGCCTGGTGGGTTCACAAATAACTTGAGTGAGCTGTGCTTCCAGCACAGCGTCCCTAAGCCCCCTTAGAATGTCAGGGGCCCAGTTTATACTTAAGTCACCCAGAAGCATTAGCTCACAAAGTGGGTGGTCTCCAAGAACCTTCAGAAGAGAGTGTAGTGTGGACGATGCTGCTCAAGGAGGGTTGTAAAGGCAACCAACGTAAAGGGGCTTAGTGCCACCAAGGAGTATTTCAACAAGCAATAGTTTTCATGCAAGTCATCTTCCTCAGGGGCAGATACTTAAGTGGCATTAAGGGAGGATTTGATACAAAGAAGCACTTCACCACCTCTCGGCAGGTCTATCCTTGTGAAAGGTTGAGAATCCTGTGAGCTCAACCTCCTGGTAGTGCACAGATGGTTACAGCCAGTCTCAGATGTTACCAGAATGTCCGGGGCATACATGTCTGCCCAGGATTCCAATTCATGATTTTAGGCCCAAGGATATTGATGTTGATATGAGAAATCTTCAGGCCCAGCATATTGGACCAGGTTGCATCATAAGCCAAGCATACTCTGTAGTTAAGAGGGTTAGGGCCAAGACTAAGCTCAATATCTCCAGCCAGCAGCAGCAGGCAACGTACTGGCAGTATCCTCATGGTGTGGCAGATATCCAAGTAGACCATTGTACTCCATCATGAAGGTACCAGAACAGATTATAGAAGTTGCCTTTCTTGCACAGTTCAAGTAGTACTATTTGAAGTTTGTCCACTACACATGGGAAGAAGGAACAGCAGATCGGAGTGGTTGCACCTGTGTGTTGGTTAGGCCAGGCTGCACCCATGTGTTGTGCAGTCTAGAATGTCCACTGTTCTGTACTACTTACAGTCCCTAGGCCCAAGGCTTTACTTCGAAAGTGCTTCAAACAACATGAAGTCTTGCTGTATTCTGACAATATGCAGTTAGCCCCAGCACTTTAACTGCTCCGGAGAGGAGAGAGTTAACTATGCCAGAGCATAGAATGTTGAGCTCGATTCACACCTCTGTCTGCTGCACTTTGAAGTGTAACCATCAGATTCTTTACTCCGCCTAACTGAACAGTCGCTCCGGAAAAATCTCCTTCGCTTGTCGGTTCGGTCTCAGTAAAACATCGGTTTTAAACCATACATTTTATTTTTTGTTTCAGATCTCTGTCTACGGTACAGTAGATAATGGACATTAGTTTATTTTTCTGTGTGGAAATTCTAAACTTTTCTTTCGGTCCGGCTGGAACCGATTTATTTTTAGTTCTCATTTGTGAAATCTTTGGTTTATTTGTGTTAGTGTGAGGTACCAGTCCTTATTGGTTTAAAAAAAATGTGATTTTAAATGTTTTTTCCACAGCCCTTAACACGGTTGGTAACCGATAAGGGGGTCTTCCGTGGCTTTAAATTGCTAAAGGCCAAGTGGATAGGATGGCTACATCCGAGAAATCCAAAAGAAAAACCGGGCCCACTGGGTTTCAGCACTGCAGTGAGTGTGGGGTTGGCCTTTGCCAAGGCAGACCCTCACACCACCAGGGTGTATTGTCTGGGGTTTGACCACCTCAATTCAGACTGCCAAATTTGTAAGAATTTCGCCGAAAGCCACTCTGGACAAGAGATCGGGTAGGCTTAGGGAAAAGGAGGCCAAGAAGTCCACTGATCCGGATGGCCAGTTCGGTTAGTTCCGACCGAACCTGAGGGAGTGCCCACTGACCTGGGCGATACTCCCTCGGGCAAAAGGAGAGCCGATCCAGAGGGTTCGGTACTGTCAAAAAGGAAAAGAAATCTGCCGGTTCAGATCCAGAACCATCACAACCAACCGCCGAAGAAATTGCCAGGGCGATTAGTATAGTGGAAACGCTCTATTCAGTTCTGGCCGATCCAGCGCCACAGGGTAAGCGCTCGGTTGGTTCCTCCGGTTA
The DNA here is from genome assembly GCA_016271365.2 of Neoceratodus forsteri. Classification (NCBI taxonomy): domain Eukaryota; kingdom Metazoa; phylum Chordata; order Ceratodontiformes; family Ceratodontidae; genus Neoceratodus; species Neoceratodus forsteri. Next base: position 623,933,552 of record CM057449.1, read on the forward strand.
CAGAATATTGTCCAGATGATTACTTTGAACCGGATTTGGAGGGGGAAGACTGTTCTGATGATTATGGTGGTGTTGGTGGTGGTGTGGAAGGCCTGGATGAGCCCACTGAACCGGACATCTCTCCAGACAGGCCTTCCAATGTTTCCCCTCCTAGGCTTTCCGAATCCCCTTCCCACTATTTGTTTTACAAAAAAAGTGGCAGACACCCTTCAGCTCCCTCTAGTCAAAGCTGCTGAGAAACAAGAAGAGCCCAACTATGTAGAGATGATGGACATCCCAGAGTCCAAAAGGCTGTCTATCCCCCTCCATAAATCTTTTAGAAAACAGACACAAAAAATACTTCAGACACCAAATTCATTACCTCCCTTGGACAAGAGAATGGAGAGGAGGTATATGCTGTCAGGCTCAGGTACAGAGTACTTGTTCCAACAGTGCAGCCATGTTGGGGTTATGCAGGCTGCAGCCTGTGACAAGGATAATATACCTTTGGCTTCACACCCCCCAGACAAAGACTCTGGGAAGGTGGATGCTATGGCCAAGAAACAGTACTTGGCATCCTCCTTGGGACTCAGGCAGGCGAACTACATGGCCTACACAGCCAGATACCAGAAGTCCAGGTGGGATACTGTTCTGGAGCTGGCTAAACAAGCTTCCCCTCAGCTAGCCAAAGAGCTGGAGGAGGTGGCTGCTGATGGGATTGAGGCATCTAAGGTCCAATTTCATGCTTCTGTGGACTCTAATGATGTTTCATCACGAGTCATGGCTGCATCTGTGTCTCTTAGGAGATTTGCTTGGCTCAGATGTACTAGCCTCTTGCAGGACACCCAGACTAAGGCCATGGATTTCCCTGTGGTAGGTAATTCTCTGTTTCAGGAGCAGACAGAGAATTACATGAAAAAGACTGACGAGTATAGGACCACCTACAGGAGTGCACAGACCAAGGAAAAGCAGGCAACTCCTCAGAAGCAGCAATCTAGGAGCAGGCCTTTCTACCAGGCACAGGCCTCCTCTCCTTCTCCTCAGAAGGGGTTCTTCAGAGGGAGGCAGAAGGAGGATGAGCAGGGCTGCATCCTCTTCTCAGTCCAAGGCTCCTGCAAGCAGACACCCTGATGTGTCAGCCCGGGTCAACTCCCCCTTTCCAGTAGGATGGTAGGCTGGCTTACTACTTCCAGGCCTGGAAGTCTGTTACCTCAGACAAGTGGGTCCTGGAGATAGTAAGCCAGGGACTGGCTGTCAGCTTCAAAAAAGTTTCAAAGCTGAGGGTCAGGTCTTTTCCACCTGGAAACATCTCAGAAACCATTGCCCTAGAGGCAGAGGTTTCCTCTCTGCTGGCTGTCAGAGATATAGAGAGAGTGCCTACTACACTCAGGGGCAAAGATCTGTATTCCAGATACTTCCTTACCCCAAAAAAGAAAGGGGAGTGGTGGCCCATCCTAGATCTAACATACTTAAACAAGCACCGAGTCAAGCCAAAATTCAAAATGGTGACTCAGGGAATAATTCTTCCCTCTCTAAGGCCAGGGGATTGGTTAGCCTCCCTGGTCCTCAAGAATGCCTACATTCACATTACCATCAGGTGCTCCCACAGAAAGTACCTCAGGTTCAAACTGCCTTCAGGTCATTACCAGTTCAGAGAAATGCCCTTTGGACTAACATCAGCACCAAGGGTGTTCACAAAATGCCTAGCAGTAGTAGTGGCCTTTCTAAGGACACGAAACATTAACATACCTGGATGACTGGCTCATTGTGGAGGCAGTCTCCAGACCAAGTCAAGTCAAATCTGCAAGTGACCCAGCAATTGCTCACTTCTCTATGATTCCTCCTCAATCTTCCAAAGTCGGTTCTCCAACCAGTGCAACTCCTGACCTTCATAGGGGTAGAGTTGGACACTGTCCAAGCAAGAGCCTTACCCTTGCCAGAGGAAGAAAAAGCCCTTACAGACCTGGCTTCTTCCTTTCGCCTTCTGGTGCCTCAACCAGCAATGCATTTTCTTCAACTCCTGGGCCTCATGGCAGCTTCCACGGCAGTGGTACAGGGGGCCAGATTTCAGATGAGGGACATCCAGTTCCACTTGAGGGTTTGTGGTCTCAGAAAAAAAAAAAAAGATCCTCTAACCAAACTAATTCCAGTGACTCAGACTCTGATACAGGCTCTCCAATGGTGGCTGGATTAGGACAACCTCAGACAAGGAGTCCCATTCATCACCCAATCTCATTCTCTGGTGCTAACCACAGATGCTTCTCTCCTGGGGTGGACAGCTCACTTGGGAGTCCTCACAACACAGGGGGCATGGTCCCCTCAGGAGTCTCTACTTCATATCAATCTTTTAGCGCACAGGGCAGTGTACCTGGCTCTACAAGCTTTCTCAGACTCAATACAGAGCAAGGTGGTTCAGGTCAGGAAAGACAACACCATCACCATGTGGTACATCAACAAGCAGGGAGGCACTGTGTCTATGGCTTTGTGCATGGAAGTCATGAAATTATGGCCCTAGCTTATTCCCTTCAGACATCTCTGGTAGCAGTCCACCTTCCAGGGAAGGACAATGTGCTAGCAGATGCCCTGAGCAGTATTTCTCAGGGCCATCACGAATGGGCCCTGGATACCCTGGTGTCGAGAGATTTTTTCAAGGTGAGGCACTCCAGAGATAGATCTCTTTGCAGCCCCAGACAATCATCAACTTCCTCTCTTCTCTTACAGACCTCCAAGTCTTGGCTCAGTCCCCCTGGATGCTCTACTTCTGGATTGGGAGGGGAAATTTCTGTATGCCTTTCCCCCATTTCCTCTACTATTCAAAGTGCTGGTCAAGATAAGATCACAGTCTTGCAAAGTGATCCTGATTGCTCCAGACTGGGCCAGGCAGCCTTGGTATCCTCTACTGCTGTCCCTAGCAGTCCATCTTCCCCATCTCTTACCAAGAATCACAATCTGTTAACCTCCTCTCAAGGGAGGATTTGGTACCTCAGCCTTCGGTCTCTTAACCTCAAGGTATGGCTCATGAAGAGTTAGAACATGCAAGCCTGCATCTCTCTCAGTGGGTTCTGGACATTCTCAAAGCCTCTCAAAAACCTGCCACCAGAAAAACTTGCAATTCCAAATGAAAAAGATTCAGCATTTAGTGTTCCATTAAGCAGATTTCTCCAGAAACTGTTGATTTGGCTACAGTACTGAACTATATGGTCCATCTTAATGGTTTAGGCCTCAGTCCAGCTACTCTTAAAATACACTTGGCAGCTGTTTTTGCATTTCTGTCAGTGGGGAAGGCTTCCTCACTGGCATCTCATCATGTTTTCTGTGCATTTCTTAAAGGATTGCTCCACATCAATCCTCCTTTTAAGGAACCTACTCCTGCTTGGGATCTTAATGTTTGCATTGCTCAGTTTATGCAACCACCTTCTGAGCCTTTAGCCTCAGCAGAACTTAAGTACTTGACTTAGGAAACTCTGTTCCTGGTAGCTATTCCCTCTGCCAGGCATATCAGTGAATTACAAGCTCTGTCAGTGGAGCCTGATTTTATCTCATTCCACAGAGATAAGGTGGTCCTTACCCAAAGTGGTTTTAGATTTTCATCTGAACCAGTATCTGTCTCTTCCTGTCTTCTTCACTGATCATTCTTCAGGGGAAAGGAGGTTACACAGCTTGGATGTTAAGAGGGCCCTTAGTTACTACACTGAGCGCACTAAGGCACTCAGGTTTGACTGTCATCAGTTGTTTCTCACTTATGGTGAAGTGGGAAAGGGAAAACCTGCTACTAAGAGGACTACTGCCAGGTGGACTGTCTCTTGTAAACAATTCTGCTATGAGAAACTAGGCAAAATACCCCCATCAGGCCTGACGGCTCATTCGACTAGAGGTACAGCTGCTTCTCTGGCTGCTGCCAGAGATATACCATTACTAGAAATATGCAAAGCAGCCACCTGGAAAACCTTCCATACATTCACCAAGCATTACTCTCTAGATATCCAGGCTAGGAGTGATGCTAGGTTTGGTACAGCAGTACTGCAGATCCTATTCCCAAAACAGGTTTGGTTCCTCCTCCATGGAGGTACTGCTTGGTAGTCTACATATTGTCAGAATACAGCAAGACTTCATGTTGTTTGAAGAAAAAATTACTCATCTTAGTAACTGTTTCTTCTAATGGAGTCTTGTATTCAGACCTCCCTGCCTCCCCTTAGAACCTGTTTTTTGAGAAGTGGGCTGGCAGGTACAGTGCTGCACTTCAGGGATGCATCTAGCACTCCCCCCTGTATAGAAACGAGAGGTGGGTTATGTTTATGTTGTTTTGATAGTTATGTTGTGTACTACATAGTTTTTGTTATGGAATTCTCTACCCGAGTCTTTCGGGACCCAAAACATTTGGTTGTCTTTGTGGCTAGTAAATTTACAATCTCCACCCATCAGGTGTAGTTAGTATTAGCTTGTAAGAGTCTGACAGTTACACATCAAAGTGCAGCAGACAGAGGTTTGAACCGAGCTCAAGCTCAACGTTCTATGCTCTGGCATAGAGTTAACTCTTTTCTCTCTGGAGCAGTTCAAGTGCTGGGGCCAACTGCATATTGTCAGAATACAGCAAGGCTCCATTAGAAGAAACACAATTACTAAGGCGAGTACTTTTTTCATATAGCAGTTGTGTCAACTTACACATCAACTGACAAAGAGAAGTCTTTGGCCTCACAAGCTGTATTGAAAAGGTTTTTCAGAGGTATACCAATTGCACCCTCCTGAGAGGGAACTTGTTTCTCCATGAGACGTGAACATTTAGCTTGCCCAGCTGATAGAGCCTCCCTTTGAGCCTGTGGCTACAGTAGACTTAAAATCCATCACAAGGAAAACAGTATTTCTAGTGGCCATGACATCAGCGAGTAGGGTAAGCTAACTGCAAACACCGCTCCCTCCTTATCGCATGTGCTCACTGTACCTGCTTCAACCCTACATAGAGCTCGACTCCCTCTGCCTTGGCTGCCCTTGGTATCTGGCACCCTGATCCTTTCAGCCTCCCTTAAACCTACTTCCACCATTACCTCTCTCCCTGCCTCCTACCAATAACATCCTTTCAGGTTCAGCAGGATGTAGTTATACCCTCTTGGTATATTTTTTCTTTTCTGCACCTTATATTGTGATATTACTATGACGGTCTTCACATGGGCACTTATCTCCACTTGTATAATTTGTACCTTTACGTGCCTTGTACCAATATTTGTCTTAATCTTGTCTCACTTTCTGATTGTGATGTATTGCATATCTCCTGACACTGTATTCTATGTACCTGTATCTCTATGTGTTGTTGACCTCCCGGGTCGTGCCTGAATACAGTCACTTTTGTGTCTAGTACACTTACCCGGTTATCCAAAAAAAAAAAAAAAAAAAAAAAAACAGTACAGAGCCAAACTACATAATATTCCACTTGGAAAAAGTAGTCCTTAGAACCAAAAGAAAAATCCTACCTAAAGTTTTTTCAGAATTTTACCTAAAGTCATCCGTGGCCTTTCCTGTACTTTTTCCCCCGAACACTCCAGTGCAGGTGAGCAAATGTTACAGGGTCTTGATGTATAAAGGGCAATGGGCTGCTACATGGATCGTACAAGGGACGTCAGGTCTGACAGCACACAGTTCTTTGTTACAGAGAGGCTAGAAAAGGTAAACCAGCAGCCAGGAAGACTATCTCTTGTTGAACATTCTCTTACAAGGAGCACATCTGCCTCTGTGGCAACTACAAGAGGCATTACCCTTCAAGAAATTAGAAAAACAGCTAGCTACCAGGTAAGCAGTGCACACTTTCACAGAAGCACAACTGTTTGGACAGTCAGTCCGGAAGTAATGCAAGTTCTGAAACTGCTGCCTTGCGATAGATTTCTCCTAAATACATTCTAGACCCATCCTCCCAAGTTACTACTTGCGAGTCTGCACTTTTATATTAGGCATCATTGCTGGATTCCAGTTGTTATAAGAAAAATGTACTCACTGGATGTTTCTTCTCTAAGATAAATCAATGAGCCAATACAAACCATGACCTTGCCTCCACTTCTAGAAGCTGAAAAGAGATTCACTCAAGAACCGGATCTTGCAATTATGGTTGCTTAAGCATTACTTTGTTGAAGTTTCACTAAATTTTTAACTTATGGTCATTTAATGACATGTCTGCTAATATTTTATTTGGGTTTTTAAAAACTTACAAATATTTTTTGAAAACAGAAGTTAGTAGTCATTAGATAATTGTGGTGGTCACTGGTCTCCTGGTTTGAGAAACAAATCTGCCACTAAGTCAGTAGGGGAAGGGAGACCACAGCACAGAGTTTGAACTTTATTCCAAGTTCTAAAATTTGCATAATTTTGATCTCTGAAGCATCACACTCCAGTGGGATGATGCACTTTTCTATTGGCTCATTGATGGATCCCAGAGAATGAACAATGTTACTACAGTATTTTTTTCTTAGTAGAGTATAAGAATGCAAAGGGTGAAGTAGTGTCTCTCATTACCAGTGTACCTAGCTTCCTTGGGAATAACCCCACCCCAAGTGAATAGTACATTAAAGCTGTGGAAATCCCATTGCTACAGTAACTACCTCAGTTTACACAGTCTATGCAGAGATTGGGCAATAGCTTTATAAAGCTCTTCACAATTCTACTTCTGCAGTTCAATTCTACACCACTCTTGCTTTAGCTTTACTCACCAGTTCCATCGTCGCCATCATTCGTCTCCCAAACATCTGGCTTCATTCCAAATCCATCAACAGCTGAAGAATCTGTGTAGTCAGCAGGATTAAAGGTTCTAAGGGTTAAAAAACAAAATATGTAAAAATGATCACAATACACATGCAAAATACACCATACTTTACCACTCAATTTAAATCTCAGCTGATTAAAATGTAGAATTAAAGCATACTGCTGAGGATTTTAATGAAACCTAAGAGGTCACGTTTAAGAAGGTTCAGCTGCAGCAGCTTTCTATTCTCCCCCCTCCCTGACACCAAATGGAAACTGGCTAGCATCAACCACAGGACCCATCTTGGACTTAATTGGTGACTGCACAATATGCCCCCTCAGGCCAAGGGCTGAGTGTAGCATAAATAAGTTGGGTAGTCAATGAAGACAAACAGTCCTCCCCCACACTCCAGTGGTCCTGTAACTCCTTGCCCCATGTTGGATCCTGGGGCAGGTATGGTCTGCTATAAAAGGAGAAGCCGCAGAGAAAGTTTGTACTGGTTAGCCAACTGTTTCAGTTGGTTCATTTTAAGTGCAGAAACTCTGCATTGTGATAAAACTGAGCACTGTTAAGTCAGCCTGCTGAGTCACAAGTAAGTTGTGGAAATCTTGCCCCCTCACAAGGGATTGTCGTCCAGACACAGGTCAGGAAACTTAGTAAAACCAGGATCAGTTGTAAAGTTCGTAACAAGAATTTTATTATTACAATAGTAAAATAAAAAAATTAAAAAAATGTTCAGTATAACCATTTACAAAGGCAGTATAAACAGAGAAAGTCCATCTGGATTTCTTCTCAGTTTCCAATCTCAGTCTCTTGTGTCTCACAAGAAACTGCAGCTCTGATTTGAAAAGTCTTTGCAACCCCGCTCCTTAAGAAAACAGCATGCTTCTCAGTGTTCTTGTAAGTTTCATGTCCTTGTCAGTTTCAGCAGCAGCAGCAGCCCAAAAGAACACTGTGACCCAGAACTGACCTCTTGTTTACATCTTCAGCAAAAGACTTAAAAATTACATCTCATGTTAACCTCTTGAGTTCCAAATACCTTTGTGATAATTTCAACAGTACAACTATATACAGTTTTAGCTTTGCAATCATTTCAACAGTATAAGTTTTAAACAAAGGGATCCCAGTATCAATTACATTTCCACAAAAACACACACATATATTTTTATACCTGCAGATATGCAAGGGGGGAGAAAAGACAGAACAGGAAGTGAGGGTACAGAGATAGCAAGAGGCAAAGAACTGCAAGACCGTTGAGGTGATCAAGTCCTCGGTCTCACGAGAAAATCTGGTTGCATGAGAAGAGACAAAAAAGGAGAGAGTAGAACAGAGTCTTGCATTTAAACTTTCTCCATAACGACTGGGACAGGGCCATATTCAACCCTGTCACAGGGATGATGAAATATAGGTTACGCACCTGTAACCGTTTTTTTTTTTTGTAACTGTTTATTGGTCTTTCAGTAAAGCATACAGTTATAAAGCATTTCCTGATACAGATCTTAGAGAGTTATACATATAAATTCCACATGAGGGCACCACTCCTCTTAATACATACACTTTAAATGAATCAAACTATCTATAAGATACATCCCTGGAGGGTTTTCAGTGTGAACGTCTCAGCACAACTTAAAAACCAATCATTGTAGCTAGATAAGCCTATGATCTACATGTTATTTAAATACCATCTCAAAATGGGTTACAAATTACAACTTTTCCAAGGAGATAAGTGTACATGCTTTTATCAAGTACTGGCACCTAACTGGTGACTTTAAAAGTTGCTTAGTTTGTCTAAAACTACTATTGAAGCCCTTACAAAGATAATTAGGGCTACAACTGGTGATTCCCATCAATTTAACATTTAAAATTAAGCTTTAAAGGGGACAGGAAATCTGTGCTAACTGGCAGCAGTTAGTAATGTTCCTAGTAAGAGAAATTATAAACTTGCCTCCAAATGAACCATATTTAACTGTACCTTAATACTGATGTGAAAAACTGTTTTGTTTTCTTTTTATGAACATTCTGAACAGTTCATTTCCTGGAACCAGTAATTTGGAGTGTTTATTATGTCACGGTTTGAGTACAGAATGCGAAACATGAGCTATTGTCTTATCAGAGCCATGCTCAGAGTTCTTTCCTCACACCGTGACACAGTTAAAACTCCAGATCACTAGTTCCGTGAAGAGAACTGCAATAGAATGCTGCCCATAAAAACAAAACAATGCAAAATACAGTTTTTCATATAACTTTTTATTCAGGTACAGTTACATATGGATCATTCTGGCTTATGGATATCATTTTTGAAAACTGGAACATTATAAACGGCTACAATTTGAAATAATTTCCTATCCTCTTTAAACCAAAATCTTAGAAAAAGCACATCCCATTCTTCCCAACTGAGTATTATATTGTTAGTTCCAGAAAGTAGATAACATTTTTAGAATAATTTATATGCTGTCTTTAACCTGTAAACAAGTAGTTACCAAATAGAAGGAAATACAGTATTAGATTCCTCGCACTTAGCGATCTAGTAAGAGTCATAATTTAAACCTTGTTATACTTTTAACAGGTATTAATGTCTCGCACTACAAACTGGGAAGTCCAACAATACCACTATCAGGTTTCCCCATCTTCGATTTCTTCTGCCTCCGATTGAGCCGTAGACTCCCTACGTCTCTGGGGTGGCTTGTGCTTCTGAGCCTATTTCTGAGCTTCCCCAGGATCCGAGAAGATGAAAACTTTCCCCTCATACAGGATTTGCAGAGACACAGGGAAGATCATATTATGGGGGAATTTTGCTTTCCGAAGGAGGGCTCTCACCCAGTCGTATCTTTTCTTCTGTTGTGTGGCAAAACTCAAGTCTGGGTATAGCTGAACACGAGCACCGGAGAGCAAGACTCCTTTCTGCCTGGCCAGCTTCAGAATAAGATCCCTGGATCAGACACCATCAAGGACCACCACTATTGCTCTGGGGGCTTCTAGGTTTACTTGTCTGCCCCTCGAAGCGACTCAGTAAGCCTTCTGGATTTTTATTTGCCTGTCAATGTAGGGTTGCCCCAGCTGCTGCTCGAACCACTCTGAAATGAATAAATTAAGTGATCCCCCTTCACTGCATTCCGGGATCCCTATAACACAGAGGTTTGAGGCCCTTGCTTGGTTTTCAAGCATTTCAAGCAGACTCCTCAGATGTGTATTTTCTTTCACCAGAGTGGCCGCATTCCCCATGGCTGTTTCTGAGCCCTTCTGCGACTCCGATACTGCAGTCTTTACAGCCTTGACTTCCATTTTGATTACACTGACCCTAGTTGTTAGTCAAATTTTTCCAAGAGTCCAGCTACTGAGTTAATGAGTCGATTGAGTTTATGGCCCAAGGTTTGCAAGGTCTCTTTCCCAGTTAAGTCTTCCTCCGCGACATTGCGGCCTTATCCAGACCTCGTGGCAGCGGGATTTTTGCTCCTAGTTCCATCTTGTGTTACCTTTTCTTTCAGATTACCCATTATTAATCCCGAAAGTTTCTGGTTTTCAGTCCAATATTTTTTATTGGACAGGACCACCTGAAATTAGCTTTTTTTATATTCTTTAACTTTATTTGGCTTAGAGCTGTAGTTTCAGACAACCGCCTTGCTCAGGCTCTCTAGTGACCCCCCCCTCCCGTAAATACAGGTTACTCACCTGTAACAGGAGTTCTAGGAATGGTATATGTTGTTCATCCACACTCATTGGCAGTATCCTTGCCGCTTTAAATCTTGCCGGAAGGTCTTCAAGCTTGCTCCTCCCACCCACCCGGGTGGTATAACTCTCGGCCCGCCCATGACGCCAGATCTGCTCGCTGAAGCTCAGGTTGTGCGTCAAGCCGGAGGAACAGGAATGTAGGATGAACAATATATACCATTCCTAGAACTCCTGTTACAGGTGAGTAACCTGTATTTCTAGGGACATGGATATGTTGTTCATCCACACTCACTGGCAGACTCCTAGCAGTTCTCCGGGAGGAGGGAGGCAAGACGAACACCCCCAATACTTACTTGGGAAAGAGAGACTGGAGAACCGAGGCCCCAAAACCAGCATCCCGGCGTGACTCAAGGTCGATGTGGTAGTGGGTAATGAAGGTGTTTGCTGACTTCCAGGTAGCAGCCCTGCAGATTTCCTGGATAGGGACGTCCTGGAAGCAGCCACTCACAGCAGTATGGCGGGTAGAATGAGCTCTTATCCTCTGGGAGGCTCCATGCCCGCCAACTTATAGCAGAGATCTATGCAGGAGGTTACCCACCTGCTTATCGTCCGCTTGCTGCAGGTCTGCCAGATGCGGCTTCAGCGTAGGGTGACAAACAGCTGGCGAACCTCTCCCGACTTCAGCCATGCGCCTTTATAATGTTTAGCGCCCTTCTAGGGTCCAGAGTATGGAGCCTATATTCGGCCTCCGAGGTGTGATTGGGGTAGAACACCGCAGAGTCAACACCTGATTAAGGTGAAACTCCCACACCACCTTCGAAGGAATTTCGGTGGGGCGCAGGACAACCTTGTCCCTGTGGAAGACCAGGTAAGGAGACTCGATGGAAAGCGCCTGGAGCTCTCCCATCCTTCTGGCTGACGGATAGCCACCAAGAAGGCGTGTCTTCCACGACAGGTGAGAGAGCACACCTGTGCATAGGTTCAATGGCTTGCCCATGAGCTTGCCAGTACCAGCAGTAGATCCCACGGAGGTGGGGGTTCTCGTGACTGAGGGAAATGTGATCAAGGCCTTGAAAAGCGCCAGACCACCTTCTCCTGCGCCATCGACTGCTTCCCGCCCGCTACCGTAAGCAGAGAGATGGCTGCCAGGTGCACCCTTAGGGTCGTTGACCTAAGCCCCTTGACTAGAAAGGGACCATAAGTCCAAGATGCTTGCCAAGGAACAGGAGGAAGGGTCCAAGCCTTGTTCTGACACCAAATGGAAAACCTTTTCCATTTGAAGGCATAGCATTTTCTGGTCGACTCACGGGACGCCTCAACTACATTGAGGACCTCGTCGGAAAGACCCAAGGCCTGGAACTCTAGCCGCCAGGAACCAGGGTCAGGTGCAGGGATTGAAGGTCCGGATGGAACACCTTCCCTGATTGACTGAGAGCAGGTCCGGAGCTGGAGGCTGCCGCTGAGTCCTGGAGCTGAGACTGAGGAGATCTGGTACCAGAACTGGCGAGGCCAGTCTGGGGCTATCAGAATCACCTGCGCCTTGTCCCTCCTCCCTTTGAGAAGCACCTTGTGGATCAAGGGAAATGGGGAAAGGCGAAAGAGGCCCGGGTCCATTGCCTCGAGAAGGCATCCCCTGCAGCAGCCCTGCTGAGGGGGCGGCATGGAACAGACTCAGCTTCGCTGCTCTCCACGGAGGCAAACAGGTCCACCTGAGGTGTGCCCCAAAGGAGAACAGATGCTGTACTACCTCCGGAGGAGAGACCACTCGTGGGATGCAGCCCTATCCGCCCAGGGCATCGGCCAGGGTGTTGGAGGCCCTGCCACGTGAATGGCTAGAGATCCGCCTCCAGGCTGCGTGACGAGTGACCAAATGCGGAGAGCTTCTTGCATAGAAGCATGGAGCGCCCCGCCCTGGCGGTTTAGATAGTACATGGTCGCGGGTATTGTCCGCCTGACTCGGACCACTTGACCCCGGAGGAACGGAGCAAAGGCGGTGAGAGCTAGGCGGACCGCCTGAGCTCCAGCAGGTTGATGTGGCATCGACCCCATGGGGACCAGAGGCCATGAGCCCGTGTTCCCCAGATGGGCACCCCAACCCATCAGAGAGGCATCGGTCGATAGAGAGACCGGCTGCTCGGGCGGACGAACGGGATGCCCTCCTGCAAATGATCTGGAACGTCCACCACTGGAGAGCATTCCACATCCCCTGTGTCACCGGCAAGCTGGTCCAGGAACGCAGCTGCCAGGACCACTGGCTGGCCAGTCCCCACTGAAGGGGGACGATGTTCCAGCGGGCCCAACGGACCACGCTGGTGCAGGCCGCCATGAGACCCAGGAGGCGCAGGAAGTCCCGGCAGGCGCATGCCCAACCAGAAATGATCGGGCAAAGGAGGAAAGAACCTCGGCCCTGTCCGCCGGAGCCGCGCCTGGCTCGAAGAGAGTCGAGCTGCGCCCATGAATAGAATCACCTGCTTCGCTCGAGTTCGACTTGGCCTCGCTGATAAGGAGGCCCAGTTGAGAGCAGACCTGAGGCCAGATCTCTGGACCACTCCGCCCTTCCTGGAGGGAGCTGCTATCAGCCAGTCGCCCAGGTAAGGGTACACCCGACCCTCGGCGCAGGAATGCTGTCACCACTGCCATGCACTTGGTGAAGACCCTGGGAGCTGGAGACAAGCCGAAGGGCATGGCTTGGAACTCAAGAGGATCCTTCCGCCGGAAGCGAAGGAATCTGGTGAGACGGACGGATAGGACGAAAACGCGTCCTGCAAGTCCAGAGAGCAGAACCACGCGCTCCAAGGATGGTATTATCTGAGCCAGAGTGACCATCCTGAAGGTTCGAGACCTTAGGAACTTGTTTAGGTCGTAGTAGGTCGAGAATGGGCGCCAGCCCCGTCTGCTTTCGAACCAGGAAGTACCTGGACACAAACCCTGGGTCTGAAGGAGGGTCCACCACCTCTCTTACCACCTCCTTCTGGAGGAGGAGAGCGATGTCGCTCGACGAGCGCCAGTGAGGCTGGGGATCCCGGAGTTTCCGGAGGGGCGACGGCTCTGAAGGGTGGTGCCTGCTCGAATTCCAGAGGCAGGCCTCTTCCCACCACTCTCAAGACCCACCTGTCCGTGGTAACAGCGACCAGGCGGAACGGAAGTGCGGCCGCTCCTCACGGGGGACCCAGGGGTAGGTGACGGGATGGGGCGACACCCTCAGCCCGGCCACTGGGCAGGCTTGGAGGAGGGACCGCCAGGGACCTCCTGGGCCCTTTCCTCCCTGCCTCCTGTTAGAGGAAGCCGCGGCTTGGGTTTGGGATGCCAAGGCGAGCCTGCTGGCCCTGACGTTGCTGGGTCAAGGCCAGCCGGGGCACAGAAGGACGAAAGGGCTTAGGCTGTGGTTTGCGGCCTTGTCCTTCTGAGCGGAAGAGACCGAGTCCAAGGTAGCATTGGACTTCTCGATCCTCTGCAGGTGACCTTCCACCCCAGGGCCAAGAGGTCAGTCCCAAAAAGGAACATCCGCCAACTTGTGCTGGGTATCCAGTAAAGGTGGATATCCTCAGCCAAGCTCCGCCGACGATAGCCACTCGCGGCCGCCACCGATCTGGCACATGAGTCCCCTATATCCAAAGCAGTCTGGAGCTGTTGTTTGGCCACTGCCCTGCCCTGGTCCCGCACCTGCTTAACCGTAGTCTGCAGATCGGCGGGAAGATGAGGATGACCTCTCCAGGAGCCCAACAGGGCATGAGAAAATGTGCCATGAGGACGGCCGAACTGGCCTGACCAGGCCGAGAGGATGCAGTGACTTTCGCCTCCCGACATAGTCCACTTCTTGGACTCCTTGTCAGGAGGTTTGTCCACATCCTGGCGCTGTGCGGCGCTACCGGAAAACGCTGTCAGTAACCAACCCTCAGCAGAGGGGTGTTCCAAAACCGGACAAGGAACCTAGGACCGTGATACTTCCTGGCCATCCTGGCCAAGGCGAGGGCAGGAAGCAGGGCGCTGCCAAAGCTCCAGTGCCGGACCCACTATGGCCTCGCCACCGGAAAGGCCTCCGTCGAGAATCCTCGGTCCAGAATCTCCGTGAGGATACCTGGCCCTTTGGAACGGTTCGAGCTCCATCCCGGTAGACTCGAGATGAGCCAAGCAGTCCTAGGAAGGACAACGGGCTATCGCCCATTGACTGACCTCCTGAAGACTCCAAGTCCAGTCGCTGAGAAAAGGAGGAATCATCTTCGACTGGAAGAGTCCTCAAGAGCTGCCTCTGGCCTGAGCCACCCTTCACCTGCCGAGGTCGGTCGGGAGTGAGGGTAACTGACAGCCGATGGGGTAGACCCTTAGCCGACCGAGAATCCTTGGTCGGAGCCCCAGTGGTGGCTGTGGAGGCGGAGGTTCCACGAATCGGTGGAGCAGCTGGTTTGGCCGCTAGCGGCCTGGGTATAGGCTCCTCGGATAAGTCGGGGTTGTGTCGGCGTTCGGTGACAGCCATAATGGCGGGGAAGGCGGCAGGTGGCTTATTCCCCGCCAGGAGGAGCTGTTGCAAAATAAGGTCTCGCATGCCGACGATTTACGCCAAGCTTCCTCATCCGAGGAGGAGGACGAGGACGAGCGGCGACGCCGCTTACCGCGGTGCCGAGACCGAGACCGCCTATGACGGTGGGATCGGCTGGACCGCGAAGAGGTCCGAGACCGAGACCGAGAGTCCCGGAATTTCCGAGGTCGGTGCGGGGAGGTGTCGCCGAACCGCACTCCTTCGCTCGGATGGTCCATCCGAGGGCTCCGAACCGAGGCACAGGCGAGCCCACGGATCTCAACTCTCCCGGGGAACCGGGAGGGGAATCTCGGCTGCTAAAGGCGACAGCTCATCTCAATGGGTCGAGAAAAATCTCGACTTCATCGGTGGGAGTCTCGGTCAACTGACCTGACGGGGACACCGTGAGGCCAGTGGCCGGAGCCGGGCGGTCGACCGAAGCCGACGGTCGACGGCCCGGGGAGAGGGACCTTTCCCGCTCCCAAGAGCGTCGACGGAGGGACTTACCCTTGTCCCTCTTTTTGGACCGAGAATAAGGTCCAGCAGACGCAGGCCCTTCTCCTTTAGTGGAGAGGGACAGACAAAGCTCCTTAAAAGAAGCCGTGTAGGAAGAACCCAGAGGAGGCGGGATAAATGCAGCGGCGAGGAAGATCTGACCGCGCCTCCTCTTCGAGGCGACCATCCGCCGAGCTGATCCGCCGAGCCCGCTGGCTGCTGACACCGCCAACCGGGCCTCCTGACTTCACCGGAGGAAACGCTTTCGGACGGCCCAGTTGCACCGGGCAGCACGGTTTCGAGGACGAGGTCGAGAAAGATGAGCACAGGCCTAAGCCCGCGGGTCGTGTCGGCGGCCTAAGTAGGACACACGGAGTGTGGATCCGTCCGAGACATCTTTCGCCGCATGGGCATCTCCAAACCGAGTCGATTTGTCCATCGCAGCCGCGAGGGATAGAAGACTGAAGTCTTTTGCAAAATTTATTTTAAACCGCAAACGGAGAAATAGGAACCAGTCACAAACGCAGAGCGTTAAGGAGGGAACCTGAGCTTCCAAGCGGTAAGGAAGATCTGGCGTCATGGGGCGGAGCCGAGAGTTATACCACCCGGGTGGGTGGGAGGAGCAAGCTTGAAGACCTTCCGGCAAGATTTAAAGCGGCAAGGATACTGCCAATGAGTGTGGATGAACAACATATCCATGTCCCTAGAACCGTAGTTTTTAAGAGTGGTATACAGTTCACATCTACAAAATAGCTATATTCCCGGAATCACCAGGGTCATCTGAATGTCTTCAGTCTAAGCTCTTCCCACCACTCAGGTGGTATATCCTCCGGCTCCGCCCCGACACCAGATCTTTGCACACTGGAAGCAGGGATCCAGGTGCCACATTGCCAGAGAAGGTGGGGAGGGTGGTGTGGATGTGAACTGTATACCACTCTTAAAAGTAAAGTTTAGTCAATATTCTATTTTGAAAGGCATGGATACAGTCCACTATTCATTCAATGGCAGACTCCTAGCTTTCCCTCCAAGAGGAGAGGGCAAAGTGAGCACCCATATTCAGCAAACAGAGACTGAAGTACTGAGGACCCAAAAACAGCATCCCGATTCCTCATTTAGTCAATGCTGTAGTGGGAGATGAAGGTGTGCACTTTAGACCATGCTGGAGCCCTGCATATCTGCACAATGGGGATACCCTTGGAAGTGACCACCAAGGCAGCAGTATGTCTGGTGAAACAAGCCCTAAGCCCCTTGAGCGAGTCCCTACCAGTCAACCTACAGCAGAGTTTGATGCAGGATGTTATCCAACTGGCAATCGTCCACTTAGCAGCTGGTCTGCAAGCGGTTGCTTCAGCATACATTACAAACAGTGGGCAAGCTTCCCACCGAACTCCAGACATGCACTCCTTATAATATAATCAGAGCATCTTCAGCAGGTCCAAGCAATGGAGCTAGTGACTGACATCAGAGGTCAGACTGGTGAAATAGACCAGAAGGTTAATCACTTGGTTAAGGTGAAATTCCACCATGACCTTCAGAAGGAATTTTGGGTTGGGGAGTGCGAAGTAATGCACCTGGGAAACAAAAACCAGGGGAAGAGTACACAATGGGGAAAGGGACGTAATGACAACAAAAATGGAAAGGGACCGAGGGGTAGTCATATCAGATGACCTAAATATAAGCAAGCAATGTGAGAAGGCAGTAAGGAGCTCTGGGGAGATACTGAGATATATAGGAAGAGGCATCACCAGTAGTTGTCATCCCTCTGTAGACAGTCGGTGAGACCCCATCTGGAGTACTGCGTGCAGTTTTAAAAACCACATTTCCAAAAAGACAGACAGGATGGAGGCAGTCCAGAGGAGGGCAACTAAAATGATGCAAGGTCTGCACCAGAAGCCATACGAAGAGAGACTAAAGGAGATTAATAAGTATATTTTCGAGGAAAGGAAGGAGAGGGGGGACATGATGGAAACATTCAAGTACCTCAAGAGAATCAACAAAGTCCAGGAGGGTAGGATCTTCCAGAAAAAGATGTGCAAGAACAAGGGGGCACAATTTGAAGATACTGGGGGGATGGCTCAGGGGCAACGTGAGGAAATACAGGTTACTCACCTGTAACAGGAGTTCTAGGAATGGTATATGTTGTTCATCCACACTTTCTGGCAGGTTCCTTGCCGCTTTAAGTCTTGCCAGAAGGTCTTCAAGCTGGCTCCTCCCACCCACTCTGGTGGTAAACTCGGCTCCACCCCATGACGCCAGATCTGCACCGCTGGAAGCTCAGGCCAGCGCCGGGCGAGGGAGGTCAGGAGTCGTAGGATGAACAACATATACCATTCTAGAACTCCTGTTACAGGTGAGAAAACCTGTATTTCTAGGACATGGATATGTTGTTCATCCACACTTCTGGCAGACTCCTAGTAGTTCTCCGGGAGGAGGGAGGCAAGGCGACACCTCCTGATACTTACTTGGGAAAGAGAGACTGAGAACCGAGGCCCCAAAACCAGCATCCCGGTGTAACTCAAGGTCGATGTGGTAGTGGGTAATAAGAAAAAATTACTCACCTTAGTAATGTTGTTTCTTCTAATGGAGTCTTGATATATTATGACATATGCAGTATAACCCCAGGTTAGAACTGCGCCGGAGGTGAAAGAGTTAACTTCCATGCAGAGCATGGACTCTTGAGAGCGAGCTAGGTTGAACACTCTGTCTGTTGAAGCTCAAACTTAAACTGTCAGATCTTTACGAGCAAAAACTCACTAAGGTTCTGTGTGAAGCATAAACCTACACTAGCCGCTGGCTACTAACTACAAAAACACTCTTTGATCTTGATCCCAAAACAAAGACTCAAGTCTGGGGATTCAAGAAGAAACTTAAGCATAACACCTAAGCACCCTAGAAGGGTGAAATAAAGTGGGCATCAAAGAAGTGCCAACATTGCATTGCCCACCCACCTCCCAAAAACAGAGGTTCTGAGAGGGGCAGGCTGGGGAGGTCATAATATAGCAAGACTCCATTAGAAGAAACAACATTACTAAGGTGAGTAATTTTTTCTTCAAACAACATGAAGTCTTGCTATATTATGACATATGCAGACTACACAGCAGTACCTCCATGGAGGAGGGACAGAACTGACTTGGGAAATAGGCTCTGAAGCACAGCTGTGCCAAATCGAACATCACTCCAAGCCTGGAAATCCAAGGAGTAATGCTTAGTAAAAGTGTAAACTGTTTTCCAGGTAGCTGCTTGACATATCTCTAGGATAGGAATGTCCCTGGCAGCAGCCAGAGACGCAGCTGTACCTCTGGTAGAGTGAGCCCTCAGGCCTGAGGGAGGAACCTTACCCAGTTTTTCGTAACAGAATTGGATACAAGAGACAATCCACCTGGCAATGGATCTTTAGTGGCAGGTTTCTTTACCAACCTCACCATAAGTGAGGAACAATTGAGGATTCAACCTGTGACCCTTGGTACGTTCTATAAAGTAACTAACGGCTCTTTTGACATTTAAACTGTGCAATCTCCTCTCACCAGAGGAGGAATGGTCAGTGAAGTACACAGGAAGAGACATGGATTGATTAAGTGAAAGTCTGAAACCACCTTAGGCAAAAACTTCCTGTTAGTCCTGAGGACTACCTTATCTCTATGAAAGGAGATAAAATCAGGCTCCACTGACAGGGCTTGTAGCTCACTTATGCACCTAGCAGAGGTGATGGCTACCAGAAACAGTTTTCCAAGTCAAGTACTTCAGCTCTGCTGAAGACAATGGCTCAAAAGGGGGTTGCATAAGCTGAGCGATGAAAATATTAAGATCCCAAGCAGGGGCAGGATCCCTGAACGGGGGATTGGTGTGAAGCAACCTTTTAAAAAACTTGGAGAACACAGGGTGAGCTGATAAAGAAGAGGGCTTACTCATGGACAAGAAGACAGACACAGCTGCCAAGTGCACCTTTAGGGTAGCTGGCCTCAGCCCTAAGGAATTCAAATGCACCAAATAATCCAGGATCGCGGGCACACCAGCAGATTCTGGGAAATATGTTTACTAGCACACCATATGGAAAATCTCTTCCATTTTGAATTATAGGTAGCCCTGGTGGAAGGCTTCCAGAGGCCTTCAAGATATCCAATACACCTTGAGAAAGTGTAGGTCAGCAAACTCTAACTCTTCAAGAGCCAAGCCTTGAGATTGAGAGATTTGAGGTTCGGATACCAAACTCTCCCTGGGCACAGGTTAACAGGTTGTGATTCCTGGGAAGGCATAGGGGAGGGTGGACTGCTAAGGACATGAGGAGTGGGTACCAGGGCTGCCTGGCCCAATCTGGAGCGATCAGGATCATCTTGCAGGACTGAGATCAGATTCTGACTAGCACTTTGAAAAGAAGGGGGAAGGGGGGAAAAGCATAGAGAAACTTCCCTTCCCAACTGAGAAGGAAGGCATCCAGAGGGACTGAGCCCAACACTGGGGGCCTGCAACAAAAAAGGGGAAGTTGGTGATTGTCTGGGGCTGCAAAGAGATCTATTTGCGGAGTGCCCCATCTGGAAAATATTACCTCCAGTACTAGGGGATCTAGTGCCCATTCGTGATGGCCCTGGGAAATCCTGCTGAGAGCATCCGCTAGGACATTGTCCTTGCCTGGGAGGTGAACTGCCGTAAGGGAGGTGTTCAGAGAATATGCCAGCGAGTGCCCCCTTGCTTGTTGATGTACCACATTGTAGTGGTATTGTCTGTTCTGACCTGAACTACCTTGTTCTGGACAGCTGTGGAGAAAACCTGAAATGCTAGAAAAACTGCTCTGAGCTCCAGAAAATTGATGTGGAGCAGAGATTCCTGAGGGGACCACAGCCCTTGGGTGGAAAGGTCGCCCATGTGAGCTCCCCAGCCCAAGAGGGATGCATCTGTAGTAAGGGTTAAGGAATGAGACTGGGGAGTGAAGGGAACCCCCTGTCTCAAATTGTTCTGATCCTGCCACCACTGGAAGGCCTGGATCAGGGTTCGAGTCACTGGAATCAATTTGGTTAGGGGATCCGTCCTTTGAGACCAAAAGGCTCTCAAATGTAACTGAATATCCCTCATCATCTGAAATCTCGCTCCCTGCACTACCGCTATAGAAGCAGCCATGTGCCCCAGGAGCTGTAGAAAATGCCTTGCTGGTCGAGAGACCTGCAGGGTGAAAGAGGAGGCCAGAGACACCAGGGTCCTTGCTCTCTCCAGAGGAAGGAAGGCTCTGGCTTCTTTTGTGTTCAGTTCTGCGCCTATAAAGGTGAGAAGCTGGACAGGCTCCAGAACTGACTTTGGAAGATTGAGAAGGAAACCTAGAGATGTAAGCAGGTGCTGGTTACTTGTAAATTAGTTTGACTCTGTTCTGGAGACTGGCCTACAATGAGCCAGTCGTCCAGATAAGGAAAGATGGCAATCTTTTGCCTTCTTAAATGAGCAACTGCTACTGCCAGGCATTTTGTGAACACCCTTGGAGCCGAGGAGAGGCTGAAGGGCATTGCTCTGAACTGGTAATGGCCTGAGAGCAGTTTGAACTGAGGTACTTTCGATGGGAGCTTCTGATGAGAACATGGAAGTAGGCATCCTTGAGGTCCAGGGAGGCTAGCCAGTCCCTGGCCTTAGAGAGGGTAAATAATCCCAGGGTCACCATTTTGAACTTTGGTTTTAAAAGGTGCTTGTTTAGATACCCGAGATCCAGAATGGGCCGCTATTCTCCTGTCTTTTTTGGGGTAAGGAAGTACCTGGAGTACAACCCTTTGCCCTGGTGTATGGGTAGAACCCTTTCCACGGCTCTGACAGCCAGGAGGGCAGAAACTTCTGCTTCCAGGGCAAGTGCCTCTGATGGGTTTGCAGGTGGAAAGGATCTGGCTCTCATCTTCGGAAATTTTTTGAAGCTGAGAACCAGTCCCTGGCTTACTACTTCCAGGACCCACCTGTCTGATGTTAAAGACTTCCAGTCCTGGACAAAGTAAGCCAGCCTGCCCCCCTACCGGTAGTGGAGAATCGGCCCTGGCTACCCCATCAGGGAGCCTGTTTTGCAGGGGCTTTGGGTTGAGGGGTAAAAGCAGGCTTACTAGAGCCCCTTCTGCCCCTTCCTCTAAAGAACCTCCTCTGGGCATAAGCAGAAGAGGAGGCCTGGGCTTGGTTAAACAGCCTATGAAAAGGCCTGCCCCTGCCACGCTGCCTTTGAGGAGTGACTTGCCTTTCTTCGGCCTGTGCACTCCTATAGGTGGTCCTATACTCATCCATTTTCTTCATATAATTCTCTGTCTGCTCCCCAAACAGAGAATTTCCCACAACAGGAAAATCCATAGCCTTAGACTGGGTATCCTGCAACAGGGCAGTACATCTGAACCAGGCCATTCTGCGAAGAGACACAGATGTAGCCATAACTCTAGATGAAACATCATTAGAGTCTACAGCAGCATGAAATTGCACCTTGGATGCCTCAATACCGTCCGCAGCCACCTGCTCCAGCTCCCTGGCAAGCTGTTCAGGGGCCTGTTTTGCTAGGGCCAGGACAGTATCCCACCTGGATTTCTGGTACCTAGCTGCGTAAGCCATATAATTTGCCTGTCTGAGTCCCAAAGATGCTGCCATGTACTGCTTTTTTGCCATGGCATCCATCCTCCTGGAATCCTTTTCAGGAGGGTGAGAGGCTAGAGGAATATTAGCCTTGTCACAGGCTGCAGCCTGCACTACCCCCACATGGCAGCACTGCTACGATAGGAACTCTGTATCAGAGCCTGATAAAGCATACCTCTTGTCCATCCTTTTATCCACAGGGAGGATAGAATGAGGAGTTTCCAGAATTTTACTGTCTGTTTCCTAAAAGATTGATGCAAGGGAATAGACAGTCTCCTAAACTCTGGAATATCCATCATTTCCACAAAATCAGGCTCTTCTTGATCATCAACAGCTTCCTCAACAGGGAGTTGCAGAGTGTCAGCAACTTTCTTGTAAAACAAAAAATGAGAAGGGGACTCAGATAGCCTGGGAGGGGATACTCCTGAGGGTCTGTCTGGAGAGATGTCCGGTTCAATGGGCACATCCAGACTGTCAAATTCACACTCTCTCTCCTCGTACCCCTCCTCCCCTTCCCCTGATTCATAAAAATCTTCAAAATCATAATTTTGAACCGAGGGAACCAACCAAACCGGGCGCTTGCCCAATGGTGCCGGTTCGGACGGAACTGGGGAAAGAGACTGGACAATTTGGATAGCTTTGGCTATTTCCTCAGCGGTTGGAGAAATAACTTTTGGCCCCAAACTAGCTGACCTTCTAGCCCTTTTAGTTGGAACCGGCTCCTCAGAGCTGGCTCTTCGTTTGCCCGAGAAAGCATCGCCCTGGTCAGAGGGCACTCCCTCAGGTTCGGATGGAACCGAACCGGGCTGGCCATCCGGTCAGCGGACTTTTGCCTCCCTTTCCTGAGCCTACCAACTCTTTTTTCCACGGAGGCAGCAGGAAAATTCTTACAAATCTGGCAGTCTGCATTGAGGTGGTCAAACCCCAGACAATATACCAAATGGTGTGGGTCAGCCTTGGCAAAGGCTTCCCACAGAGGCCACAGTGCTGAAACCCAGTGGGTCCAGTTTTTCTTTTGGGTTTCTCAGACATAGTGCCAGCCTAACCAAAACTTGCCCGTTAATGGCAATCCACCAAGCAAGACTCTCTTATCGGTTCCCAACCGTGTCACGGGTCGTGGAAAAAACCGTAATAAAATCAGTTTTTTTTTTTTTTTAGAACCGATAAGAACCAGGAACCGCACTCTAAAGGGCTAGAAAGTAATTTTTAAACCCCTCTGATCGGTTCATACCGAACCGAAAGACGTCTACAAGTTCCACACAGAAGAAAAAATAATAAATAAGCCTATCTATTACTTACAATACCACAGACAGAGCTTGAACCAACGATTGCGGTTAAATTTCGGTAAAATAAACCGAGAATTACACTTTAAAACCGACAAACAAATCGAGCAGCAGGAGGAATCTCCGGAGCGACTGTTCAATGAGGCGGAGTAAAGAATCTGACAGTTTGAGTTTGAGCTTCAACAGACAGTGTTCAACCAAGCTCGCGCTCAAGATTCCATGCTCTGCATGGAAGTTAACTCTTTCACCTCCGGAGCAGTTCTAACCTGGGGTTATACTGCATATGTCATAATATAGCAAGACTTTATGTTGTTTGAAAGGTATGTGCCGACTTCCAGGTAGCAGCCCTGCAGATATCCTGGATAGGGACATCCCTGGAAGCAGCTACCGATGCAGTGGTATGGCGGGTAGAATGAGCTCTTATCCCTCTGGGAGGCTCCATGCCCGCCAACTTATAGCAGAGCTCTAAGCAGGAGGTGACCCACCTGCCTATCATCCGCTTGGCTGCAGGTCTGCCAGCTGCAGCTTCAGCGTAGGTGACAAACAGCTGGCGAACCTCTCCCTGAACTTCAGCCGTCCGGTCGATATAATAAGTGAGCGCTCGTCTAGGGTCCAAAGTATGGAGCCTATACTCTGCCTCCGAGGTGTGATTGGGGTAGACCACCAGCAGAGTCAACACCTGGTTAAGGTGAAACTCCGACACCACCTTCGGAAAGAATTTCGGGTTGGGGAGCAGGACAACCTTGTCCCTGTGGAAGACCAGATAAGGAGACTCGATGTAAAGCGCCTGGAGCTCTCTCATCCTTCTGGCTGACGTGATAGCCAACAAGAAGGCGGTCTTCCACGACAGGTGTGAAATATCGCACCTGTGCATTGGTTCGAATGGCTTGCCCATAAGCTTGGCCAATACCAGAAGTAGATCCCACGGAGGTGGAGGTTCTCACACCGGAGGGGAAATGTGGTCAAGGCCTTTGAAAAAGCACCCGACCACCTTCTCCTGCGCCACCGACTGCTTCCCGGCCCGCGCCCGGTAAGCAGAGATGGCTGCCAGGTGCACCTTAAGGGTCGACAACCGAAGCCCTTGCTGAGAAAGGGACCACAGGTAGTCCAGAATGCTTGCCAAGGAACAGGAAGGGTCCAGCCCCTTGCCCTGACACCAAATGGAGAATCTCTTCCATTTGAAAGCGTAGCATTTTCTGGTCGACTCCTTACAGGACGCCTCAACAACGCTGAGGACCTCGTCCGAAAGACCCAAGGCCTGGAACTCTAGCCACTCAGGAACCAGGCCGTCAGGTGCAGGGACTGAAGGTCCGGATGCAATACCTTCCCCTGGTAGACTGAGATCAGGTTGGGGCGGGCTGGAAGCCGCCTCGGGAGCCTGGAGCTGAGGCTGAGGAGATCCGGATACCAGAACTGGTGGGGCCAGTCTGGGGCTACCAGAATCACATGCGCCTTGTCCCTCCTTGCCTTGAGAAGCACCTTGTGGATCAAGGGAAATGGGGGAAAGGCGTAGAAGAGGCCCGGGGTCCACGGCCTCGAGAAGATATCCCCCTGCAGCGAGCCCTGCTGAGGGGGGCGGGCATGGAACAGACTCAGCTTCGCATTCTCCCTGGAGGCAAACGGGTCCACCTGAGGCGTGCCTCAGTGGGAGAACAGGTCTTGTACTACCTCCGGCAGGAGAGACCACTCGTGAGATGCAGCCCCTATCCGGCTTAGGGCATCGGCCAGGGTGTTGGAGGCTCCTGCCACGTGAATGGCTAGGAGATCCACCTCCAGGCTGCGCACGAGGGACTATATGCGGATAGCTACCTTGCATAACAGCATGGAGAGCGTCCCGCCCTGGCGGTTCAGATAGTACATGGTCGTGGTGTTGTCCGTCTGGACCTGAACCACTTGACCCCGTAGAAACGGAGCGAAGGCAGTGAGAGCTAGATAGACCGCTCGGAGCTCCAGCAGGTTGATGTGGCATCGGGACTCCCGAGGGGACCAGAGGCCGTGCGCTCGGTGTTCCCCCAGATGGGCACCCCAACCCAGAGATGCAGCGGTCGATAGACAGACCGTCGGCTCGGGGAGGACGAACGGGATGCCCTCCTGCAGATGTGCCGGAATGATCCACCATTGGAGAGGGTTCCACATCTCCTGGGTCACTGTCACTGGCTGGTCCAACGGATTGCAGCGTTGAGACCATAGGCAGGCCAGTCCCCATTGAAGGGGACGCATGTACCAACGGGCCCAACGGACCACGCTGGTGCAGGCCGCCATGAGGCCCAGGAGGCGCAGGAAGTTCCGGGCAGGGTGCCATTGCCCAACCAGAAATGATTGGGCAAAAGAGGAAAGAATCTCGGCCAAGTCCGCTGGGAGCCATGCTCTGGCTCGTAGAGAGTCTAGCTCTGCCCCGATGAAAAGTATCACCTGCTTTGGCACGAGTTCCGACTTGGCCTCGTTGATGAGGAGGCCAACCTGAGAGCAAACCTGAGGGCCAGATCTCTGGACGCTCCGCCTCCGCCTGGAGGGGATGCAATCAGCCAGTCATCCAGGTAGGGTACACCCGGACCCTTCGGCGCCGCAGGAATGCTGTCACCACTGCCATGCATTTGGTGAAGACCCTGGGAGCTAGGGAGAGGCCGAAGGGCATGGCCCGAAACTCGTAAAGGGATCCCTCCGCTCTAAAGCGGAAGAATCTCTGATGTGGCGGACGGATTGGGACATGAAAGAACGCATCCTGGAGGTCCAGGGAACAGAACCACACACCTCGTTCCAAGGATGGGATTATCTGAGCCAGAGTGACCATCCTGAAGGTTCGAGACCATAGGAACTTGTTCAGGTCATGCAGGTCGAGAATGGGGCGCCAGCCTCCCGTTCGTTTTGGGACCAGGAAGTACCTGGACAAAAACCCCGGGTCTGGAGGAGGATCCGCCACCTTCCTGATCACCTCTTTTTCGAGGAGCAGGGCAAAATCGGCTTGGCGGGCCAACAGCGAGGCTGCGGACCCCGTGGCCCCCCAAGGGGCGACGGCTCAAAAGGGTGGAGCCTGCTCGAACTCCAGAGGCAGGCCTTTTCCTACCACCTCCAACACCCAGCAGTCCGTGGTGATAGCGAACCAGGCGGAAAGGAAGTGGCGGAGCCGTCACCCCACAGGGGGAACCCAGGGGGGAGTGACAAGGCTGGGGGCGGCACCCCTCGACCCGTCACTGGGCAGGCTTGAAGGAAGAACCAGCCAAGGGACCTCCTGGGCCTTTTCCTCCTTACTTCCTGTTGGAGGAAGCTGCCGGCTTGGGTTTGGGACGCCAAGTGCGAGCCTGCTGGCCCTGTTGCTGGTGCTGCTGGGCCAGACGAGATGCAGGGACCGAAGGACGGAAGGACTTCTGCTGCTGACGGCGGCCTTTGTCCCTCTGGGAGGAGGTGACCGAGTCCAGGGTGGCATTGGACTTCTCGATCCGCTGGAGGTGTCCCTCCACTCTAGGGCCGAAGAGGTCAGTCCCCAAGAAGGGGACATCCACCAAGTTGTGCTGGGTATCCGCCGTGAAGGTGGATATCTTCAGCCATGCCCTGCATCGCATGGCCACCGCGGCCGCTACTGACCTGGCACAGGAATCACCTATGTCCAGAGCAGTCTGAAGCTGCTGCTTCACCACCGCCCTACCCTGGTCCCGCACCTGGCGGACCGTGGTCTGCAGGTCAGGCAGGAAATGAGGAACAACCTTATCCAGGGAGCCCAAGAGGGCGTGGGAGAAGTGTGCCATCAGCACAGCCGAGCTGGCCTGTCAGAGGCCGAGGGAGGACGCAGCATACACCTTGCGCCCGGCATAGGCCAGCTTCTTGGACTCTGTCGGGGGGGCTTATCCACGTCCCGAGCGTTTCCGGAATGCCGGAAGGCGCTACCGGTGACTAACCCCTCGGCAGAGGGGTGCTCTGAGAAGCCGAGCAAAGAGCCCGTAGGGACCGCATACTTCCTGGCCATCCTGGCCAAGGGCACAGGACAGGAAGCAGGCCGCTGCCAAAGCTCCAAGGCTCGGCCGACAATGGCCTCAGCCACCGGAAAGGCCTCCGTGGAAGAATCCCCTCGGTCCAGTATCTCCGTCATGGGATGTTTGAACACAGGCTCGAGCTGCATCCCAGTGGACTCCGAGATGAGTCGGAGCTGACCCAAGGACGACGACGGGCTATCGTCCACTGACTGGCCCCCGGAGGACTCCAGGTCGACCTGCCTGGAGAACAGGGAGGAGTCGTCGTCGGATTCCAAAGAGTCTGCGAAGAGCTGCCTCAGCCCTGAGCCACCCTCCACCTGCCGAGGACGGTCGGGAGTGAGGGTGACAGACAACCTGTGGGGCAGGCCGTGACCCGACTGAGAATTCTTGGTCGGTGCCCCCGACTTCGGTTGTGGAGGCGGAGGTTCCACCAGAATCGGTGGAGCAGCTGGTTTTGGCCGAGCAACCAGTCCTGGAGTGGGCAGCTCGACTGGAGCGAGTGGTTGCTTCGGTCGTTCAGGCGACAGCCACTTGATGGCCGGGGTCTGGACTGGGGTCGGCTTAGGCCCGGAAAACAGCAACTGCTGCCACATAAGCTCCTTGTAGCGCCGGCATAATTTGCACCACAGCCTCCCCTCATCCGAGGAAGAGGAAGAAGAGGAGGAATGGTGTCGCCGCTTACCTCGGTATCGAGACCGAGACCGCCGATGTCGGCAGGAACGGCTGGACCGAGAAGAGGTCCAAGATCAAGACCGAGACCCTCAGGGGGACCGAGGGTGGGTATGGGAAGCGGTGGGGGACACCCGCTCTTCCCTTGGCTCGGGCACTTTAACCGGGAACTGCGGCCCAGAAGGCACAGGCAGATCCTTGGTATCCTTCGGGGGGACCGTGAAGGAGGGTTGTCGGCTTCTCCAGTTGACAGCCCGTCTAACGGACAGAGAAAAATCTCAACTTCGACGACGGGAGTCTCAGCAGGCTGGCCTGACGAGGGCACCGTGAAGCCAGCGGCCTCAGCCGCAACCTTGACCAGTAGACAGTCAGCTGTCCGGGAAGGGACCTCTCCGCTCCCATGACGCCGATGGTGGGACTTACCTTCATCGACTCCTTCTTGGGCCGAGAAGAATGTCCCGATGGCCCTCTCCTTTCGTGGAAAGGGACTGACAAAGCTCCTGAACGTCGTATACGAGGAACTCCAGAGAGAGGGATAAATGCCGTGGTTGAGGAGGAGGAAGATGCAGCCTGGGCCGCCTCCTCGAGGGCGATCATCTGCTCGAGCTGCTCAGCCGAGCCAGCCGCCACGACACCACCCAACCAGCCTCTTTGATTTACTGGCTGGAACGCGGGCGCCCGAGCTAATCAGGCCGCGATCGTCCAGGACGCTGGCCAAGAAAGAGCGGCACAACTCGCAGGCCTGCAGGTCGTGATCTAGGCCTAGGCAGTAGACGCACGTGGAGTGCGGATCCATCCTGGACATTTTCTGCCCACAAGGGCACCTCCAAAAGCCGGGAACAGATTTGTCCATCGCAGCCGCGAGGGAAAATGAAGACCGAAGTTTAGAAAACTTCAAAACCAATTTCGGATGAACCGAAGAGTTAGGATCCAGTCTAAAACGCAGAGCGCTAAGGAGGGAACCTGAGCTTCCAAGCGGTAAGGAAGATCTGACGTCAGGGGCGGAACCGAGAGTTTTACCACCCAGGTGGGTGGGAGGAGCCAGCTTGAAGACCTTCCGGCAAGACTTAAAGCGGCAAGGATACCTGCCAGAAAGTGTGGCTGAACAACATATCCATGTCCCTAGAAGTATTTTTTCACGGAGAGGGTGGTGGATGCATTAAACAGCCTTCCTGAGGTCATGGGATCAAAAACAGTGGTGCGAATTCAAGAATGCATGGGACAGACATAAGACAATTCTAATGGGGGTAGGAAGAAGTAGGCTATTGGTTAACTAATATCTGCAGCTTATCCAATAGGTAGGGAAATGGGCAGACTGAGTGGGCCAAGTGGTCCTTATCTGCCGTCAAAGTCTATGTTTCTAAGGATCATCTTGTCTAAGAAACATCAAGTAAGGAAATGCAACCAAGAATGCCTGGAGCTCACAGATCCTTCTGTTTGGCAGTAGGAAGGAAAGGATCATAGAGAAACATTGGTTTTGCCAACCCTAAAGGAAAAAAGTAGCTCACTCTCCCCTCCTCTAGCTGCTGGTGGTCTGATATTGAGCAAGGAAGAAGGAGGCTACTGAAGAAGATAGGAAGTTGCTGTCCCAGAACAGGAAGGGTGAGAGTTGTAAGGAGAGGAGAGAATAAGTATCCAGGGAAACAGTAGAGAGGACACAAAATAAGACATGATAGGAGTGGTGCAGTGCAGTGGCTGTGGGAAGTGCAGTGTTCTAGGAGACATTCTGGGAGGCGATGTTGCCCTATTTGCAGGCACCTCTGGTCTGAGAGAGGAGGCGGTCATCTCTAGGCTGACCTGGCTAGGATTCGTGAAACCTCCTCCCCCACCCAGGGACCACCAGGGTCAATGCCACTACCTCAAAGGTTGCCAAGAGAGAAAGGCTGGACCAGGGTGGGCTCAAGGAGGAGGGTGGTGGAACAGAGTTGCATCCCTCCAGCTGTACCTCTCCACAATTCATTAAGCTCTTCTGGTGGATAGTGGTTTCCTCTATGGAGGCACCTGCAGTGGAGACCAAGGAGGATGCTGGGAACCTTCAAAGGAGACCCACAGGAGGGTGGCATGGGACCTACAGGGGAAGGAAACAACTCTGGTGAGGACTCAATCATTAAGGGGTAGAAAGCAGGGGAGGAAGGTAAGGTGCCTTTCACTGTGCCAGCTTGGTGGGACAGGAACGAATCCTCAGGATCGTGGGAGAAGCTGCACGAGGGAGGGAGCTGGATGTCAATGTCCACCTAGGGACAAATGACCTGGCTAGGAATGGGATCAGAGCAGTGCAAGAGGAGTTTGAAGAGTTGGGAAGGGGCCTTAGACAAGTAGCGCATACGGTAACCTTCTCGGAGGTGCTGCCTGTCTATGGCAAGGCTGATGCTAGGGCACTTCTCACCAGGGAATTCAATGAGTGGTTGAAAAAGTGGTGTGGAGCTCAGGGTTTTGGCTTCATTGGGGACTGGGGAGCCACCTGGAGGGATGCAGACCTATACTGGTGCGATGGTCTGCATCTGTCCAGGGGGAACCAGGATCCTAGGCGAGAGGTTTAAATGCTTCATTGGCAAGCATTTAAACTAGCCATGGGGAGGCACTGAAAAGGAGTAGGAACTGAGCTTCCTCACAAAACACATGATTAGTGAGGTAAACACCAAGGTACAGAAGTTATTAGGAAGCAGAACAGATTTAAATGTAAAAAAGGCAAAGGCAGTATGGACAGAAATGGGAATAAAAGGGTAAGGCTATCAAAAAGTGGAGGGTGATGAGTACCAATGCCTGTGGTCTGTGTGTAACAAGCTCCCTGAACTAGTGGCCTTGATGGAAGAGGTTGCCTGGATATTGTGGCAGTCACAGAAACATGGTACAGAGAACCATGACTGGGATGTCAACATACCAGGATACACAATCTACAGGAGGGACAGGGAGGGTAAAAGAGGAGGAGGAGTAGCTCTCCATGTAAAGGAAGGGATCAAAGCAACAGAACTAAAGAGTAAACAGGGAGCAGATGAGGCACTTTGGGTCACCCTGGAGACAGGAAATGGCACCACAATCCGCATGGGGGTTGTATACAGACCCCCATCTCAGGGGGAAGGAATGGACAAGGAAATGATAGAAGGCTTTCTTAGAATGGCAGAAAAAGGGGAGATATTGTTGATGAGGGACCTGAATATGCCAGATGTTAACTGGAGCACCTTTGCTGCAGGCACATCCAAGAGCAGGGTCATTCTTGATGCCCTACAGGGGGCATGCCTCAGACAGCTAGTATTGGAACCCACTCGGGAGGGAGCAATCTTAGACCTAGTACTCTCAAATGAGGATGGAGAAAATCTCAGATTTAGAAGTGGGTAGCCATCTGGGAACAAGCGACCACCAAACAGTGTGGTTCACGATAAACACAGCCATACAATCAAGCTATACAAAAGTAAGAGTACTGGACTTTAGGAGGGCTGACTTTGGGAAAATGAGAGTGTGCCTCAGAAAAACACTAGCAAACAGGCAAGGAGGGGTGGAGGAACAATGGGAGTGATCAAAACAGCCATCACAGAGGCAACAAGCCTTTGTGTAAAGCAAATCAATAAAACACAACGAAGGAAAAACAGCTATGGTTCTCAAAGAGGTGGCAGGGAAGGTTAAGGAGAAAAGGACAGCATTCAGGAAATATAAGGAAACACAGAAGGAGCAGGACAGAGAACTTTATCAGTTAAAGCAGAAGAGAGGCTGGGAAGGCAGTCAGAATAGCAAAGGCCCAAACCGAGGAAGGATAGCCAATTCTGTTAAGAAGGGGATAAGACCTTTTATAGGTACATTAGGGGCGAAGAAAGACCAAAGGAGGGATACTGAAGCTTAATAAAGGGAGGGAATGTGGGTGAGGGTGACAGTAAAAGCTGGGATACTGAACGAATATTTCTGCTCAGTATTCACAAAGGAAGAGGAGGGAGTTACCTAAACCAAACAAGAGAAACACTCTGAAGACAGGGCTCGATACCAGTTCATTTACAGAAGAAAGGGTTCTGAAAGAACTAATAAAATTGAAGGTGGACAAAGCAATGGGCCTGATGGGATTCACCCAAGAATCCTAAAGAACTAAGGGTAGAACTAGTGACACCGCTGACTACTCTCTTTAACAAATCATGGGAGGATGGGTGGTACCCGAGGACTGGAGGAGGGCAGATATGATTCCTCTTCACAAAGTGGGACCAGGACAGAGGCAGGAAACTACAGACCAGTTAGTTTGACCTCAGTGGGAAAATGATGGAAACACTTCTGAAGGAAAGAACTGTTGAGTACCTAGAGGCCAGTGGGGCTGGGACCCAAGGCAGCATGGATTCACGATGGGAAGGTGGGTGTCAGGCAGATCTAATAGATTTCTTTGACTGGGTGACCAAAGTAGTAAGACCAGGGAGGGGCTGTGGACACGGCCTACCTAGATTTTAGTAAGGCATTTGATACAGTCCCACACAAAGGATTAATTCACGAGATAGCCAGCCTTGAGTGGGTCTCCAGGTGGTAGCCTGGATAAAAAATGGCTGAACAACAGGACGCAAGGGTAGTAGTAATGGGTACACAGTGAAGAAAAGGAGGGTTACTAGCGAGGGTATCCGAGGGTTCAGTACTGGATCGGTCCTTTTTAATGTCTTTATAAGTGACATTGCAGAGGAACTGGAAGGAAAAGTATGTCTCTTTGCAGATGACACAAAGATCTGCAACAGGGTTGATACACAAGATGGAGTGGAAAGGATGAGAAGGGACTTGGCAAGGTTGGAGGAATGGTCAAATGTATGGCAGTTCAGATTCAATGCAAAGAAGTGCAAGGTAATGCACATGGGAAACAAAAACCCAGGGGAAGCATACACAATGGGGGGTGAGATACTGACAACAGTAAAAATAGAAAGGGACCTGGGGGTAATTATATCAGATGACCAAAAGGTGGGCAAGCAATGTGAGAAGGCAGTAAGGAAGGCTGGGGGGATACTGGGATGCATAGGAAGAGGCATCAAGAGTAGAAAACAGGAAGTTGTTATTTCTCTGTACAGACAGTTGGTGAGACCCCATCTGGAGCACTGTGTGCAGTTCTGGAGACCCCATCTCCGCAAAGACATAGAGTGGAGGCTGTCCAGAGGAGGGCAACCAAAATGGTGCAGGGTCTGCACCAGAAGACATACGAAGAAAGACTAAAGGAGCTTAATATGTATACCCTTGAGAAAAGAATGGAGAGAGGGGACAGGATAGAAACTTTCAAGTACCTCAAGGGAATTAAAGTCCAAGAGGGTAGCATCTTCCAGAAAAAGAGATGTGCAATAACAAGGGGGCACAATTTGAAGATAGAAGGGGGACAGCTCAGAGGTAATGTGAGGAAGTATTTTTTCACTGAGAGGGTTGTGGATGCATGGAACAGCCTCCCTGAGGAGGTCGTGGAGTCAAGAACAGTGGGGGACTTCAAGAATGCATGGGACAGGCATAAGGCAGTCCTAGTGGGGGGTAGGAGGAAGTAAGCTGTTGGTTAACTAGGATCTGCAGCTTATCTGTTAGGTAGGAAAATGGGCAGACTAGGTGGGCCAAGTGGTCCTTATCTGCCGTCAAATTCTATGTTTCTATGTTTGACCGATGAGATACCAACAAGACCAACATCTCACACTTCTGTATCAGCACAAATGGTTTGCTAAGAGCACTGCCAAAACCAGCACATGCCTGGTGCACCTTAAGGGTTGCCACTCACAGTCTCGACAGACACGGACCAGAACTACTCAGGCATGCTCGCCACTGGGCAGGTAGGGTGATCAAGTTCCTTACCCTGCTAGCACCAGACTGAGAACCTCCAACACTTAAAATTCATAGCATTTACAAGTCAATACCTTACAGGATGCCTCCAAAACATGGAGGTATCTTCTGAAGGGCCCAAAGCCTGCAACCTCTGACCACTTAGGAACCAGGCTGAGAGAGACAGGGACTGATGGTCCATCCCAGACGGTCTGGTCAGCAGGCCAGGGCTGAGAGGCAACTGCCACAACACCCTGCTGCCGAGGCTGAGGAGATCCAGAAACCAGAATAGTCTGGGCCAGTCTGGTGCTATTAGGATCAACCACCCCCATCCCAGCCTTCTGAGCTCTGATCACAACACTGTGAACAAACGGTAAAGGAGGGATCACGTACAGAAGGTCCAGGCCCTTGAGAAGGCATTCCTCTGCAGTATCCCAGACTGAGGGGGCTGGGCACAGAACAGCCAAAGTTTTCTGTTCTCCCA
This sequence comes from Neoceratodus forsteri, assembly GCA_016271365.2. Lineage (NCBI taxonomy): Eukaryota > Metazoa > Chordata > Ceratodontiformes > Ceratodontidae > Neoceratodus > Neoceratodus forsteri. Next base: position 623,967,660 of record CM057449.1, read on the forward strand.
CAAGGCAAACAGATCCATCAGAGGGCTTCCCCACTGGGAGAACAAGTGTTCTACCGCCTCCTGATTCAGGACCACTTGTACAAACCCTCCAACCTGCCAGCATCTGCCAGAAGGTTGTTTTCTCCCGCAACATGAATCGCCAGGAAATCTGCTTCTAGGCTGCATACGAGGGTCAAGGTGCAGAGAGATTCCTGACACAATGGAAAGAAGTGCGTCCAGCCCTACCTGTTCAGGCAGAACACTGATCATGTTCTCTGTCTGGACCTGAATGACCCAACCCAGAATCAATGGTGCAAATTCCATCACAGCCAGATGCACTGCACAGAGCACCAGTAGGCTGATATGGTAGCAGGACTCCCATGGTGACATTAAACTATGGGCCCTGTAGTTTCCCAGATGAGCTCACCACTAGGGGAGAGTCTGCTGTGAGCCTGATGGATGGTTCTGGGATTCCCTCCTCCAGGTTCGTGGGGACAGCCACCACTGGATGGCATCTCACATCGGCTGGGTCACCAAGACCAGATGGTCCAAGCTGACCTAGGATTTGGGATCACTGGCAGCCCAATTCCCACTGCAGGGGACGCACCCTCCAGCATGTTAATTGGACTTACTCTTAGAAGCCACCATCAGCCCCAGCAAAGCAGGAAGTCCCAGACAAGGAGCAAGCACCAAACCTGAAATTATCAAGCAAGAGAGGTAATATCCGATGACCAGTCAGTCGGGAGGCGGGCTCTGGACTGCAAGCAGTCTAGTTCTGCCCTGACTAGCTTGATCAACTGTGAGGGGATCAAATCAAACTTGGCCTGGTTGACCAGAAGGCCCAAGTCCTGACAGGTCTGGAGGACCAGATCCCTCCTTGGACTGCCCAACTATCAGCCAGTTATCAAGACAGGGATACACTCAGATTCCCTTGCACCACCACAGCCATGCACTTGGTGATAACCATGGGTGCGGATAAGTGGCAGAAAGGCATGACCTGAAACTGGTAAGAACTGCAGATACTGAAGGTACTGGCAATGAGATGGATGGAGCGGGATGTAGAAGAATGCATCCTGGAGGTCCAAGGAGCAGAATCACACAACCTGTCCCAACAATGGTTTACTCTGATTCAGAGTGAACATCCAGAAAGTACAGTTACGCAAAATCTTACCATAACAGCAGATCTTTGAGGAGTGTCTCTTGCAGCAGGCAATACACTTGGGTGGTGGCCAGAGGTCACTGCAGCGCACAGCAGCTCTTCTAGTTATCTTTTTCCAGGGGCCGCCCACACATGACATCAGCTTCCCGTTTCCTATACAAGTGTGGGCAGTCCCTGGTATCCTCAGTTTCCCCTGCTGGATTCATCTCGCTATGCGAGGACCAAGGGGAAGCCGAGATACTGTAGTTATCCCAACCCATAAGTCACTGGACCAGAATTTGTTCTCTTACAGAAGGAGGGAGACAGAGGGTGGGATCGTACCTGCTGCAAGAGACGTTCCTCAAAGATAGTACAGTTACGTAGGAACTTACCATTACAGTAGATCTTCGAGAGAGGTTCCTTCAGTAGGTCATCACATATAGGACTGGCGCCACCTGGTGTTGGGCTGCACGGCAGACCTTTCTAGCAATACCTGATGGGGGACCGCCCACCATATGTCACGTGACTATAGTGAGCGGTTCCCATGCCCGCCCTCCAGTTCTCCCACCGGAGCCAAGAGGAGGCCATACAGCAGGAGCGAACAGGAATTGGAGTCCCTGTAAAACATAAAATGAGCGGAAGAGGGAGGGAAAAAATATGACCTACTGAAGGAACCTCTTTCGAAGATCTACTGTTACAGTTAAGTTTCTACGTAACTGTACTATCTTACTTCGAGAGGGTTCCTTCAGTAGGTCATCACATATAGGACAGAGTCCCAAGCAGTCCCCCCAAAAAGAGGCCGAGATAAACTAGGGAAGAGGAAGCTAGCTCCAACAGAAAGTACAGTTACATAAGAACTTACTATAACAGTAGATGTTCGAGAACAGCTCTTGCAGCAGGTTACACCATTAGTACTGAAGCCGGCAGGCGCCAGGACCCCAAGGAAATGTTCTAGCTAGCAGGATTCAGCGGGGACCGCCTCAGATGTCGGTCCCGCCCCCCACGTCAGGTATAGTACATAAGGAGGAGTTCCCCCAGAATCCCCAGTTCTCCCGCCGGAGACTCCCGGCCGCTGGATGACATCAGAAGAGGAGACTGAGGATCCACCATCAAATGGCAATCAGAGTGGTGCTGAGAACACCTGATCCTAGGAAAAGGGTATTGGAACTAGTATCTACCTCCAGCGGGGATGGTGGGAGGGAAAGTACCTGCTGCAAGGGCTGTTCTCAAAGATCTACTGTTACGGTTAGTTGTTATGTAACTGTACTATCTTACTTCGAGAAACAGCTCTTGCAGCAGGTTACACCATTAGGACCGATTCCCAAGCAATACTGGAAATCCCACACCATAGGGAGGAGGGAAGGTAGAAATCCTAAGTAGAACCTAAGCCTAGGACAAAAGTCCTTGAAGAACTGCTAGACCAAAACCTGCTTTTCGCCTTGATGCAACATCCAGGCTATAATGCCTGATGTTGTGCACAGTGCTCCAAGTAGCTGCTGCACAGATGGCCGAGGTGGACACGTTCTTTAGGGCCGCAAAGGAGGTAGCCACCCCCCTTGTGGAGTGACCCTTAACCGCGTCCAGTAAGGGTTTGTTGCACTTCTGGTAACAGAAAGCGATACATTGAATGAGCCACCTGAACAGCGACTGTTTGGAAACAGGAGCTCCCATCATCCTGTGGGCAAAGGAGACAAAAAGCTGGTCCAATTTTCAGTGGTGGTTGGTTCTCGTCAGGTAGTATCGAAGACACCTATGTACATCTAAAGTGTGCAACACAGCCTCTCCTCGATTAGAATACTTGGGAAAGTACACTGGTAGATTGATGTCCTGATTAAGAGTGAGAGTTGAGATCACCTTAGGTAGAAACTTAGGACTAGTCCGTAGGGATACCCTGTCTTGGTGAAAAAACAAATAAGGTTTTTTGCACATCAGTGCATGTAGTTCAGAAATTCTTCTGGCCGAAGAAACGGCAACTAAAAAACGTCTTCCATGTAAGGAGACGTAGCTCGCAATCCGCGGCTGGTTCAAAAGGTGGCAGCGTAAGCTGCTCCAGGATAAAGGGTGAATCCCATGGCGGAATCGGATCATTAATTGGAGGTCTAAGGTGGAGAACACCTCTCAGGAAGGCTCGTGCCGTGTCTGAGATATGGGACGTTGGCCTATAGGAGCGTGATAGGCAGAAATGGCACAGAGGTGTACTTTAATTGAGGAGTAGGCCAAGCCTGTCTGAAAAAGACAGGAGATAATCCAAGACCAACGTTTCCGGACAAATCCAAAGGCGAAAAACAGCGCGCTTGAACCCACAGACAAAATCTACGCCATTTCATGGCGCAAGTAGCATGGGTGGCCAGTTTCCTAGCAGCCGCAAGAATGTCTGCTACCTCTTGTGAGACCCCGTATCGCATCATGGTTATGTTTCTTGGAGCCAAGCATGCAGGTTCAGCAAACGATGGTCTGGATGGACCAAAGAGCCCGCCTCCTGACACAGCAAGTGGGAGCTGATTGACAGAGGCACCGAAGGTTCCTGGGACAGCTGATCTAGTAGAGGGAATCAGATCTGCCAGGGCCAAAACGGCACGATAAGAATCAGTGTTGCTTGCTCTCTGCGAAGTTTCAGAAGGACCCTCTAAATCAACAGAAGGGGGTGAGGCATAGAGAAATCTGCCCGCCCAGGAGAGGGACAACACGTTTCATCAGAAAACACCAGGCCCTGGATCTAGCGAGCAAAAATTGAGCAGTTTTGCACTGGATGGGACATGAAAATGTCTAACTCTGGTGTACCCCATCTGCGAAACAGATCCTCTGCTACCTCCTGGAGTAGTTCCCACTCGTGGACTCTGGCCTGAGAGTGACTCAGGCTGTCTGTGATGACGTTGTCTACTCCTGGTACATGAACAGCAATGAGGTTTGTGCCGTGTTGTAAAGTCCAATCCCACATCTTCATGGCCTCCCTGCAAAGCGGGTAGGAATGGGTGCCTCCTTGTTTGTTGAGGTAATACATCACCGTGGAATTGCCTGTTTGCAACAGAAGAGTACCCAGTGGAATCTCTGACTGGAAAGCCTGCAGGACGTAAAGAACTGCTCTCATTTCCAGAATATTTATGTGGAGATTAGTCTCTTGGGCTGTCCACCCGCCGCGAGACCGGACACCGTCGAGATGTGCTCTCCATCTGAGCCCTGAGGCGTCTGTGGAAAGCATCACAATCGGAGACGGCACAATGAAGGGGAACCCCACTGACAGATTCTTCTAATCTAACCACCATTACCAATCCCAGATTATGGCCTTCGTGATCCAGATTGGGAGCTGCAGATGGTCTTGCTTTTGATCCCATTGGACCCGTAACATCCACTGGGTCACCCGTATGTGGAGATGGGCTAGCGTGACTGTTGCAATGGCCACAGCCATGTGTCCGAGCAGGCAAAGGACCAGTCTGGCTGGGACGGTCTTCTCTGTCAAGATGTCCCTGATGAGGGATTTGATGTGTTCCGCTCAGTCCTGGGGTAGAAAAGCTTTCCCCTGGACGGTGTCCAGAACTGCGCCTATAAAATGCAGAACCTGAGATGGAACCAGGCGTGACTTCTCTCGATTGATAATGATGCCAGCGTCTCAAACAGAGACAGAGTACAATGAATGGCGGACATCAGGGCTTCCTGAGAGGGCGCCATGAGAAGCCAGTCGTCCAGGTAGGGGAACACGTAGTGGCCCTGTCTCCTCAGAGTCCCCACTACTACCGCCATGCATTTTGTGAATATCCGAGGTGCCGATGACAGTCCGAAGGGGAAGGCTCAGAACTGATAATAGTGACCCTGAAACTCGAAGCGCAAAAACTTCCTGTGCACTTGAGCTATGGGTATATGCAGGTAAGCATCCTGCATGTCCAAGGACGCAAGAAAGGCGCCCTGCTTGAGCATGGGAATCAGACTTGGAAGGGTCACCATGCGGAAGAGTTTGTACAGGACCGACTCGTTGAGGTCGCTAAGGTCCAGTATCGGACGGAGGTCACCTGTCTTCTTGGGAACCAGAAAAAAGTGAGAACAACCTGCACCTCTCTGGTTCCGTGGTACGTGCTCTATAGCTTCTTTTCCGAGAAGCGCGAGCACCTCCTGCTGTATGAGCAGGGCGTGCTGACCCAAGTAACGGGAAAGCGGGGATGTCTTGATGGCGGGTAGTCGAGAAATTCTATAAAGTGGCCTTTCTTGACCAACTGGAGAACCCACCTTTCGGCGGTAATCAACTGCCACCCTAAAAAGTGGCAAGCGATGCAACCCCCGACTTTTTGTGCCCATTGATCCAGAGGAGGGGCGGGGGCTGGGAAGAAGTCATGCTGTGGCAGCACTGGTCCCTGCAGGCTGGTCCAGTTTAGTGTAGCACTGGCCTCTGCCTGGGGACGACTTGGCTTGGGCTTTACATTGAAAAGTGCCCCTTTGTTGCTGGCCGGAACGTGGCTGCTGCCTTTGTTGCTGGCTGCGAAAACAGCTCTGGTTCCTATGAAAGGAACCAGGCCTTGATCTATACATGGCCTGTACAGACCTGACTGCCTTCCCAGCGTCTTGGAGTTTGGTGATAACCTTCTCAGAGTGTTCACCAAAAAGTACTTCACCACTGTAAGAGACGTCAAGAATGTTCTTCTGTACATCCGGGGTGAAACCAGAGAAACAGAGCCAAGAGCGTCTCTGGAGACAGATGCCTGAAGCTGCAGCTCTGAAAGACGAGTCCGCAGAATCGTATATGGCTTGTAGCACTTGGGTACCCACATTAGACCACGTGTGGAGGAGGTTTAGGAGCTCTGCCTTCTGATTGCCATCCGGTAATTTATCGATCAGGTCCTGGCCCTGTTCCCACAGAGCATTCTGAAACTACCATGTTAGACAGGTAGTTCAGGGACCTGATGGAACATGTAGCAGCCGCATATATGCGCCTCCCCAGGGCATACAGCTGTTTGGATTCCTGGTCCGGTGGCTGTGTGCTCATGTGCTGCAGTCTTTGAGATCGGTCATGCAAGGCCGTGATGACCAGGGAGTCAGCCAGAGGTTGCTGAGCCAAGTACTGGTCCTCTTTCGGGGCCTTGTAGAGGCGGTCGGCTTTCTTCCACACAGCTGGAGTGGAGTGCGGACGCTTCCACACAGCCCTGGTGACGTCCGAAAAGGTGTCCACCAAGGGTGGCACTACTACAGGCTTTGGAACTTTCTACCGGAGATAACGGGCAAGGTGCTGTCTTTCGGGGTCAAGGTCATCAGCATCCCATCCCATGTTGTCCTGGATGTGGCTCATGATCTCAGAGAAAGAGGGATCACCCGGAGGAGACCTGGGTAGGTCAAGTGATGGAATGCTGAGTAAAGGAGATGATGTGGGGTATTCCAAGGTATCCGATCTGGAGTCCTATCCTGACGCAGTGTACCAACGACGTCTGGGTCGCTTGGGGCTGGGAAACCCTGATGGGAGATCTTGAGGGAAGTCTTCTCCGATCCTTGGATCTACCCCCTAGGAGGTGGAGTCTGCTCCTTAGGGATTGGTCGTCGTCCTGCTGGCCCCTGTGGTGGTGGTGGAGGAGGCGTAGGAGGTGAAGGAGGAGGTGGTTTTACAGGGACCACGTCTTTTCAGATGGTGTCCCACCAGAAAGTAAAGAGATCCTTTATCTCTTATATGTTCATGCCCAACGACAGGCCTGGCACCGGTGGTCTGTCGCCGGGGTCGGGAGTCGGGTCCGAGGGTATCTCCGGGGTGGGCAAAGGTTCTCTCGGAAGCCCGGCATCCTCTGTGTCACCCGCCTGGTCTTCATGCAATGTCGTGTCCTCCTCCGTGGAATCCTTGCAACCAGTGTCTACTGGTGACTGGGGGGCGGTGTTCGGCTCTGATGAGTGTGAAGCTGACGTCGGTCACTTGGCCAACGACTTCGGGTCCAGCGAACGCCCAGCCGACATATGGGGCTTGGCTGATGTCCTCGCCTCCGGCGAACGCCTGGCCGACTTCAGGTGCTTGGCAGACGTCGGGTCAGTCATCCGCTTAAGGGACGTCAGGTCTTTCGTCTTCCTGGGTATTGGATCCGGACCCCTGGAAGGCTGGAAGACTGATCTGGAGTCAGGGTCCCGACGTTGGGTCGATGAAGACTTGTGGCGCTCAGAAGATCTGGAAGAGGCCCGAGAGGGAGTGGAGGAAGCAGAGGACCTAGAAGTCTTGATGGGCTGAAGAGTCGAAGAACCGCCTGTAGCCCGGACTTTGACCGGTGGGGGCTGAGAACGAGCCCTGGAGGGAGAGGGGTCAGATCAGGTGGAGCCTGAGCTACGCGAGTCCCAGGCCCGGTTCGGGGATCTGGACCTTGCTTTCACCTGGCGTTTGCCCAGTGTTTATGGGCTTTGGAAGAAAAATCAGCCCTGGAGAAAGGTTCTTTGTCCTTCCTACCAAGTTTCTCTTATAACGGGTATGCCTGAAGCGCCTTCTGACGTGGATCCTGGTGCGGCTGTTGAACCCTTGGCAAAAGGTGCAGGCCTTAGTGTTGTGGTCCGGGCCTAAGCACCGCACACAGGAAGAATGAGGATCCTTAAAAGGGACCTGTTTTCCACAGGCACACTTTGAAAGGTGTCCCTCAGATGAAGGCATTGGAGAGGACTTCAGTTTTGTAGAAAACTTGAAGTTCTAAGTCATCGTGTGCTAGGCAGAGACAGAGGCCGATGCTGGCGAGTCGACGGTGGGAAAAGAACTGGGGATTCTGAGGTACCGCCTCCTTATGTACTATGCCCGACATCGGGGGCAAGACCGACGTCTGAGGCGGTCCCCACTGAATACTACTAGCTAGAAAATTTCCATGGGGTCCTGGCGCCTGCCGGCTTCAGTCCTAATGGTGTAACCTGCTGCAAGAGCAGTATCTCGAAGTAAGATCAACTGAAGTCCAGCATGGACCCAGCCTAGGACAAAAGGCCTTGCAGGATGGCTAATCCAAAACTGGCCCTCCGCCTAGAAGCAATGTCCAGACTGTAGTGTTTTGTAAAGGTGTGGACAGAATTCCAAGTAGCGGCAGCACAGATGTCCACTGTGGAAACGTTACAAAGGAAGGCAGCCATGCCCCTAGTAGAATGACCCTTTATGGAACCTGGAAGAGGTTTATCGTACTTCTGGTAACAGTACCGGATGCAGTTTCCCAACCATTTGGAAAGGCCCTGCTTAGAAACCGGTTTGCCCCTCGACCTGGGGGCAAAGGAAACCAATAACTGATCACAAAAGCGGAGCTCTTTAGTCCGGTGAGTATAGCACCAGAGGATCCAATGGACATCCATTGTGTGAAGGAGTGCCTCACCCTTGTTAGAAGGGGACGGGCAGTAAACTAAGCTCTACTGACTGGTTCAGTGTTGATTCCGATACCACATGGGGATGGAACCTCCGATGCATACTAAGGACCGCCCGTTCCCCATGGAAAATCAAGTAGGGCTCCTTGCAGACTAGAGCGTGAAGCTCCGAGATCCTTCGGGGCGGAGGTGATAGCCACCAGAAAAAGCGTCTTCCAGGAAAGGAAGCACAGATCACAACTAATGGCCAGTTCGAAAGGAGGAAGGTTGAGCTTTTCCAGGAGGCAGTTCAAGTCCCAAGGTGGAGTTGGGCTGCGGATGGGGGAGGGGGTTTCAGATGGAGGATGCCTTTCAGAAAGGTCTTTGCGACCTCCAACTGAGCCACGGGTTTACCACCCACTAGCTCGTGGTACGCGGAAATGGCAGCGATACGGACATTCAAAGAAGAATAGGACAGACCAGAGTCTGATTAATAAAGGAGGTATTCCATGACTTGAGGGGCTGAACAGAAGAAAGAGTCCCAACCCTGAGCAGAAGCCCAGATCGAAAACTGCTTCCATTTCACAGCATAAGTGGAACGGGTGGACGGTTTCCTGGCCTCGATGAGGACCTGAGCCACTCTAGAGGAGACCCCAAAGCGGGAAATTGCTACATCTGAAGGAGTCACACATGAAGATGCAGGGTCCTGAGCCCCAGATGAACCAGCCTGCCCTGGTCGTGAGTCAGTGGAAGTGGAACCGGTGGTTCCCTGAAGAGCTGCTGTAATAACGGGAAACAAATCTGTCTCTGCCAGAGAGAAGTAATAAGGATCATTCTTGCTCCCTCGGCTTGAAGTTTCAAGAGAACTCTCTGTAGAATGGGAAAAGGAGGGAGAGTGTACAAAAATTTCCCTGTCCGTGATAGAGATAATGCGTCATTCCAGAAAGCACCTCGTTCTGGAACGAGCAAGTAAAACTTGGAAGTTTTGCGTTGGATTATGAGGCAAAGAGGTTGACTTCTGGACGTCACCAATTCTAGAAGACTGAGTCTGCCACTTCCTGATGCTATTCCCACTCGTGGGCGAGGTTTTGAGTTCTGCTGAGACTGTCTGCCAGGACGTTTAGAATGCCTGGAACATGCAGGACCAGAAGGTGCTGGACTGTCCAGTTCCACACCAGGGTCGCTTCCCTGCAAAGAGGGTACGATCAGGTTCCTCCTAGTTTGCTGATGTACCAAACAACCGACATGTTGTCCATTTGGATCAGCAGTGTTCCCTTGGGTAGCAGGGTCCAAAAAGCCTGTAAGGCATATAGGACCGCCCCAAGCTCCAGAACATTGATGTGGAGAAAAGACACCAGGCCTGTCCAAAGGCCTTGAGCTTGATGATCCCCCAGATGGGCCCCCCAACCCATACTCGAGGCATCCGAGGTTGGGGTGGATGCTGGTGCAGGGTTTCAGAACGGAAGTCCCAGGGGAAGATTGTGGGGATTCTCCCACCACTGTAAATCCCTTTGGACTGCTGAAGAGACCAAGATAGGATAGGTCCAGGTCGTCTAGAAGCTGATCCCACTGCACCATTAGCGACCACCGAGTGATTCACATGTGCAGCCTTGCTAGGGGAACGGTCGTGATGGAAGCTGCCATCAGTCCCAAAAGACGAAGGACCTCCCGGGCAGGAATGGTCCTGAGAAAGGCTACTTTGCGAGCCTGGCTGATTAAGGTCTCCACCCTGTCTGGAGGAAGGAAGGCTCTGCACTGGACTGTGTCCAGAACTGCGCCAATGAACTGTAGTCTCTGGGATGGTACTAGAGACAACTTGGGGACGTTGACAGTTATCCCCAGCCGGTTGAAGAGTTCCAGTGTGAAAGACAGAGATTACAATAAAAGATTCCTGGATGGAGCCGAGATCAGCCAGTCATCCAGGTCAGAGAACACCGCAAACCCCTGCAGCGCAGAAACGCCGCCACCACCACCACCACCAGACACTTGGTAAAAACCCGAGGTACCGAACACAGACCAAAGGGGAGTGCCCGGAACTGGAAATACTCTCCTGGGAAACAAAAATGCAGGAAACAGCAGTGGCTGGGGAAGTTAGGGATGTGCAGGTAGGAATCCTGCATGTCCAGGGCGCACAGACAATGATTCTCCAACAGGAGAGGAAGAAGGTTCTGGAGCATCAGCATGCAGAACTTCTTGTACTCTACATACTGACTGAGTTGACTCAAGTCGAGAATGGGTCTGAAGTCCCCGGTCTTTTTTGGAACCAGGAAGAAATGGAAGTAAAACCCTTTTTCCCTTTGCCCTAAGGGGACTGGCTTGATTGCTTCTTTGAGCAAGAGTGCATTGACCTCCTCGTGAACGAGGAAGGCCTGGTCCCAGGAATAAGAGGACCTCAGAGGAGGAGAAGGCAGAGGGATTTCCAGAAAATGGATGGTGTGTCCGACGGACACTAGTTGCAGGACCCACTCGTCTGAAGTGATTGCCCTCCACTCCTGCTCGTGGCGGGCGAACCTCCCCCCCCACCTGCTCCCAGTCACGAGACTGAGAGTGCAGTGGGGACGGAGAGTCAAGAAGTGGCGGGACGCTAGGGGGGAAGGTCCCCCAAACATCATTGATTCTTGGGAGTGGGGAGTAGCGGTACCCGTGGCCATACACTTACCCTGGCATCTTGCCCGAGCGTTCTTCCGCTGCCTCCTGGTCCTTTTCTGAAAGGGCTGTTGCTGCTGTTCTTGAGTGCCCGATCAGTAGTAGATGGACCTAACGGATTTAAGGGCCACAACTTTGTCCTGTAAATCCATTATGATGTCCTTGGTATCTCCTCCAAAAAGGACTGAGCCCCTGAAGAGGGCGTCCTGAATCGCTGACTGGACTTCGCTGTCAATCCTAGAGGGACAAAGCCAGGAATGCTGCCTAAGGGCAAGGGCAGTTGCCGAGGTACGGGCCACCGAATCAACAGTCTCGTAGGTGGCTCGAAGAGCATGCCTACAGGAGATCTTGGAGAGGCGGAGATCCTTGGCAAGTTCCTCCTTAAGGGGCGATGGATCCATAGACTGGACCCTCGCCTCCAACCTGGCCATAGTCTGTTTTTGGTGAGATACCATGTGGGCCACGTAGATAAAGGGAGCAAAGGGCGCACATAGCAGACGAGTAGACTTTCTTCCCGAACTGGTCCATCAGCCTAGACTCTCTGTCCGGAGGTGTCGTGCTCATGTGCTTGTGAGCTGTGGAGCGGTCATGAGCAGCCGAGATGACCACAGAGTCTACCTTAGGATGAGCCTTTAAAAAAGGTGTGTCGTTTGGCACCCGGTAAAGCCCGTCTGTCTGCCCTCTTGGGGAGAGTTGGGATCAAATGAGGCATCTGCCAGACGGTGGTGGTGAGGTCTTGGTGAGGATCCATCCATCGGGGGACCAGAATAGATGGCAGAGACTCTAAATCAAGAAGTTCCGAGAGTCTTTGCCGCTTAGGATCCTAGTCCTCAGACTCCCAGTCAAAATGCTCTCTTAAGGTCCTCAAGAGGTCCGAAAAGGAAGGATCCTTCGGAAGGGATTTGGGGGAGGTTCATCCTTTTGTATCCTCAGGGTTCTCCACAGGTTCCTCCTCCTCAGAGTCCTCCCTCCCATCGGAACTGTCTTCCACCTCCTCAACAGGACGATGATGGAAATCCCGCAAGGAAACGTCCTGTTGAGTCCTCCCCGAGATATGGATGGCTGAAACAGAACTGCTCGGGGAAGGGGATCTAGGAAGCTGCGGCTGCGGGAGTCTGGCTTCTAGATCAGTAACCAGCTCTGACCTGGCCCCCTGCCACCAAGACTGAATTAAGGTACTGAAATCCAGGGCCACCGGAGGAGGGGGAGCAGGGGCCGGATGAGGTTGGGGGGGGCCAACCGTAGGGGGATAATACCCCTGAAAACCCATAAAAGGGGAATATGGGTTGTATCCATGGTGGAACTGCCCAAAATGGCTCCAATCAGGAGTGCAACATCCCGGGTAGGGGCACCCAAAGGGGTAATGGGGGACAGTATGGAGTCTAGAATAGGTTCTCGACGATGGATCAGGAGTCTGGGGAACCCACGTCAGACCCGCCGTTGTGTAGATGGGAAGAAAGTCTGGTGTCGGGACAGCCCACGTCGGAGGGATCGGCACTGGCAGAGCCCGATCTGGCGCTAGAAAAGGGTCCGGCTTTGGAGGGGCGTCGGAACTGGACAAGGGAGCTCTGGCGCCGGGGCCAGAGGCAAGGGCCTGTCGGCCAGTCCCGGATGAGGGACTGTCGTCTGGATCACTGGCGTCAGGGGAGGTGGCGGCCCCCCCCGGATGGCGGAGGAGCCTCCACAAGAAGGCCGTGAAGGAGCCTTTTGATCCGGGACCCCCGCGGGGAATGCGGAGAAGTACCCACTATGTCGAGAGGCTCGATGGGGTCTCCGAGGCCATCGCCGAACACATCCGAGATGAGTGCAAGGACACGGGCGCAGTAGTAGAAGGGAGAGGGTCACTTTTTCCCTTTGGTCCCGCTGGACATTGGGTGAGGTGCCATTAGGCCCCGGAGGAACCAGGCCCATGCGGTCGTTGGAAACGGCCGTCTTAGTGGGCAAAGTCGGGCGGCCACAGGAGAAGTCCCTGGCCGGCTTATCAACCGTGGCCGGGCGACTGCCGCCAGCCAGGGAAGTAGACTTAACGGCCACCGCGCAGTCTCCTGAGGAGCCGACTTACCAGCAGGAGCGAAGCAGTCGCCGGAGGAGCCAGTGGCCGACTTACCCACTGGAGTCTTGTACGACTTACCATCTGTCTTCGTCGGCGGTAACTTGGCCTTGCTTGTGGATGGCCTGGCGTCATCCACGGAGCAAACCCGCTCCCTAGTCTTCTCCTTGTGCTTTTCTGAAGGGGAAGATTTTTCAGACAAATCCCTACGGCACTCCATTTTTTTCTCCAAGGAGACCAGATGAGATTTAAGAAGGTGGGCCTCCTATGCCTGCTGTCTCCATTTTTTTGTGGCCTGGTTGAATGACTGGCATTCAGGGCAGGAGGAGACAGAATGGTTGGGGCCAAGGCAGAGAACGCACTTCTGGTGACTGTTTTTGTGCGGGATCTGCATGCCACAAGCTAAGCACTTTTTTTTCGAAGAAGACATCAAAGGTTGTTGAATCATTAAAGAACTGCAAGAGAAAAACCCGACACAAAAGAACTTCCTCGACGATCGCTACTGGAAGTCTGCGATGTGACTAACACGAGAAGACAGTGGGAAAAAACTGGAGGGCGGGCATGGGAACCGTCCACTATATACAGTCACGTGACGTCGGGTGGGCCCGTCCTCCGTCAGATATTGCTAGAAAAGCCTGCCATGCGGCCCGACACCAGGTGGCGCCAGTCCTATATGTGATGACCTACTGAAGGAACCCTTTTGAAGTAAGATCTACTGTTACGGTAAGACTTTACACAATTCTACTATCTTCCACGGAGTGGTCACTTGCCACAAGTAATACACTTGGGATGAATCCCATGCAGTAAACTCAGAATGGGTGGTCATTATGACAGGAGGCCTTGTAGGACAGCTCATCCAAAGGCAATCCTACAATGTGAAGTAATATCCAAGTTGTAATGCTTCGTGAAAGAATGAATTGTGGACCAGGTAGCTACATTGCAAATATCCGTGATGGAGGCCCCTTTAAAGCAGGCCGCAGCAGGGGCCATAGCTCTGGTAGAATGGGCTTGGACAGGTCCAGGTAATAGCTTGTTGTATTTTGAACAACAAAATGTTATGCAACGTGCTAGCCAACTGAAGAGAGTCTGTTTAATGACAGCGAGACCTTCCCGAGGCGAAGGTAACAAAAAGTTGAGAGTTTTTCTACTCATTTTCGTTCGATTAGTGTAGCATTGTAACCTACGATGGACATCTAAAGTATGTAAGACGTGTTCACCTTGACTGGAGTGTTCAGGATAATACTAACATACTAAAATGCCAGCAGAAAAGGCCTAACGGTCTTTCGTGTCTGCTCGTTTGGTCAGCCCCCAACCTGGGAGCTGACCTTGCTGCCCCCCTCGCCTTCTCTGGCTTCTCCCTTCCCACTTCCGGATATTCTCGCTGCATTGGATTTTGCTTCCAGAACCCTTCCCCTGTACCTGTCCCACCCCCTCCTGAACCCCTCCACCGTCTCTGCCTTCACCAGCCCCCTAGGCAGCACATTCCATGGCTCCACCACTCACACTGAAGTAGCACCTCTTCCTTTCTCCCCTGAATCTTCCCCCCTTCAACTTCCACCCATGCCCTCTAGTGGCCCCCTCCTCCTTCCTTCGAAGCACCCTGACTGTTCCTCCCTATTTACCCCTTCATGTACCTGAAGACCTCTATCATGTCCCCCCCGGTCCCTTCTCTCTTCCAATGTGTACATATTTAACTCTTCGAGCCTCTTCTCATAGGTCCTGTCCCCCAAGCCCCAAATCATTTTGGTTGCCCTCCTCTGGACCCTCTCCAGGAGTTTATGTCCCTCTTTAAGTGTAGCCTCCAAAACTGCACGCAGTACTCAAGGTGCGGCCTCACCAAGCAGTTATACAAAGGGAGCATCACTTCCCTCCTTCTGGAGGTGATCCCCCTAGCGATGCATCCCAGCATCATGTTGGCCTTGGCTGCTGCCCTCCTACAAGTCTCCAAGTTGTTCATCTTGACATCCACCACCACCCCCAGGTCCCTCTCAGCCATCGAGACTTGTAGCATTCCCCCCCGGGTGTACACTTGACCCGGGTTTCTGGCCCCAGGTGCAGTACCTTGCATTTCCCTGCATTGAACCTCAGCTTCCACTTTCTAGACCATCCTTCCAGAGCCTCCAGGTCCCCCTGTAGGGCCACCCTCCCCTCTCCCCATCCACCACCGCTCCAGTTTTGAGTCATCCCAAAGAGACTCGCCTCACTCCTGATACCCGGCCCCATGTCAGAGACAGGCGTTGAACAGGAGGGGCCAAGGACTGATCCCTGTGGGACCCCACTAATGACCCTCCTTGGGGATGAGACTATCCCGCCAACTACAACCCTCTGGGTCCGGTCCTGGAGCCAACTGCCTATCCATCTGATTCCCCACCCCCATTTCTCCCAGCTTATCCAACAGGCCCATGTGAGGAACAGAGTCAAATGCCTTGCTGAAGTCTAGAAAGAGGACGTCCACTGGTCTACCCAGGTCCAAGGCACTCGTCATCCAGTCATAGAACTCCACAAGGTTTGTCTGACACGATTTCCCCGGGATGAATCCATGCTGTCTATCCTCCAGGCACCCTGACTTTTCCAGGTCCCCAGCCTCTCCTTGACAATGCCCTCCATCACCTTGCCCACCACCGATGTCAGGCTGACAGGCCTGTAGTTCTCTGCCACCTCCCTTGATCCCCCCTTGTGGATAGGCACTATGTGCACCACCTTCCAGTCCTGGGGCACCCACCCTGTCCTCAGAGAGATGGTGAAAAGCTCCGTCAGGGGTTTCGCCAGGACATCCTCAAGTTCCTTCAGCACTCTGGGATGTAATTTATCTGGCCCCGGTGCCTTCTCAGTCTTGAGGGACCTGAGGGCTTCCCTCACTCTCTGCTGTGATTTCCACTTCCGCTACCTCTTCTCCTTGCTTAGCCTTCCCCCCTCCTGCCAGTGATGCCTCCCCCTCTCCCCAGACCCGTCGATCGGTAAGGGTCCCCCTTCCTCAGTATCACTGTCTCCTCCCATGTATGATGCAGCCCCCCCAATTTTCCTTGGTGAAAACTGAGGTGAAGTACTCATTTAGTACCTCAGCCTGCTCCCCCGGGTCTTGTGCCCATCTCTCCCCTGATTTAATCCTGCTAATCTGCCCCTTCACCCTTCGTTTTTCCCTCTCCTAATTTCCCTGGCTAGGTTCTGCTCCTTCCTTGCCTTAGCTGCCCTCACCACCCTAGTGGCCCTTCGAGCCATCAGCTCGTACTCCCCTCGATCCCTTTCACTCCTTGAGCACTTGAATTGCCTATAGGCTGCCTTCTTTCCCCGCACCACCTCCTGGACCTCCCTGGTCCACCAGCAGGGTTTTCGGGCCCTACCGCATTTTCGTCTTACTCTTGCACAGGTGCTGGCAGCATCCTGCACCCCTCTCCTGATGATTTCCCATCTACTATCAGCGTCCATGTCTGACCCAATCCCATCCAAATGCTCCTTAAGGATCCTTCCCATTTCCTTAAAATCCGCCCCCCTGAAGTCAGTTACCTCAGTCTTTGTGCAGCCTTCTACCCCTCCTAGGTCCAGGCAGAACCAGACCGTGGCATGGTCACTCCCCAACGGGTCCCTTACCTCCAGGCCCCCAATCTGGTCACTGTCTGCCAGGACCACATCGAATACCCGAGCCTCCTTGGTCAGTTCCCCCATCTGCAGAGTTAGGAACGCGTCTTGAAAGACATCCGACAACCTCTGTTCCCTGGCCACCGAGGATGTCAGTCTCCCAGTCTGTTCCTGGCATGTTTAAGTCCCCCAACACCACCATCCTTCCCCTGCCCAGTCTGTAGTGTCTCCCAACATCTGCCACCAGACTCTCCTCCAGCTCCTCCGCCAGTGTAGGGTGTCTATACACCACTCTTATTTTTACTCTCTTGCCCCCCATCAAGGTGACCCATCCCTCCATGGTTCCCTCCGCCTCTTCTACTCCCCATATGCCAATGCAGTTTTTGACTATCATTGCTACCCCTCCTCCCCTTCCCTCCCCCCAGTCCTTCCTGAACATAGTTGGTCTCAGTGACCGCTGCCGCATCCACCGCTCCCTCAGTTAGCATCGCCTGAAGCTCAGGCATTTTACTGCCCAAGCTCCTGGCATTTAGCAGAACTACCTTCCACCTTTTCCCTATACTTCCATTTCCCCTGCTCATGTTCCCATGGGGATTCTGTTTTCCCCTGGTCTGCACTTTACCAGTCTGCCTTTTCCCGCATTTTTGCAGCTCCCTAGGGGGGTTGAGACAGAGTCCCTCCTTTATTGGCACCCCCTCGACAGCCTTTTCTCCCATCCTTCCCCCCCTTCACAAGTTTAAACCCCACTTTTCACCAATGAACCCCTCTATTTTCAACTTAAGGATTCCCCTCCCCTCCAAATTGAGATGGAGCCTATCTCTGGCATACAGCTCCTTATCCTCCCAGGTCTCCCCCCAATCCCCCATCAATCCATACCCTCTGGCCTCACACCACTCCCTGAGCCACTGGTTTATCTCTCTAATCTTCCTTTTGTATTCCTCACTAGCCCTTGGCACCGGCAGGATTTCTGAGAAAGAAACTGTGCATCCTATGTTATGACAGACCCTGGCAAGCTCCCTGAATCTTGCCTGTATCTCTAGCTCGCTATTTCTCTCAATGTCGTTTGTACCCAGGTGGACCAGTATTTCTGGGAATCCCCCACAATCCTTTGCCAGCTGATATACCTCGTGCTTGGCCCTGTACACAGTTAATCCAGGGAAGCATTTTGTTCTAACTGGCCAGGCTTCTCCCTCCCTATCCCATTTGATACCCCTGATCATAGAATCCCCCAACAGGAGCACTCTGACCGCTCCTTTTCCTCCATTTCCCCCCCTTCCATGTCTCTCATCCTTTCTACCGGCCCCTCCACCCAGCCAGCTCCTTGTTCCTCCCCGTATCTGGGTGTCACATGCTGCCCCCTCCTTATTTACCCTGGCCACCCCCTCCCCTCCGATCCTATGCCTCTCCTCCTCCCGAGTATCCTGCTGTACCTCGCTAACTCCCCTCCTCCCACTGCTTGCGACTGGTCCTTCTCCCCCATCCGCTAAACTAGCCTGGCTCGTCCTCCCTTCCTTCCTTCTCTGTTTAGTCCCTCCTTGCTTATCGTGCTCCCCTGGCCTAAACCCTCAGCTCCCTTTACTGTACCCTCCTTGTACTTCTGGTCCTTCTTGTCCTTTCCTCCCAACTGGTCCTTCTCCTTGCACTTTCCTCCCTCTTCCCCCTGCCCCTCCTGCTGATTCACTGCTCCCCCCAATTTCCTTCATTCCAGGTTCCCCCCTTTTCCTCCTGCCCCCCACTCCCTTTCCATCTCTAACCACCCCTGTCGTGGCTACATCACCCCCCTCATCCTCAAGCAGAAGAAGAGAACTGAAGCGGTTACTGAGCATAAGGTCTAATCCACCTCCCCGCCTTGCTTCCTTCTGTCCAGCCCCGGCCATCTGCCTACTTCCCTGAGAATGTTGTCCCTCTGGCTCTCCTTTGTGAGGGTCCCCACTTACCTGCCTGCTTCCTTGATAGTGTCCTCATTTTGGGCCCCCTCTGCCAGGGTCCCTATGTGACCCCCAAGTATTCTCTGGCACTCCTTTTCCTATGTCCCCGCCCCAGTGCTTGGTGCAACCCCGTGGGAGATCCCCTGCCCCCTTCCCCAACCATACCTCCCCTTCCCCAGCTGTCTGCTAATCCCGCAACCTCCTCCCTAAGCTGTGCCAGCTGGTAGCATACTGGGCAACCACCGAACTTCCAAGCCCAGTCCAGTATCATGGCTGCTCCACATCCTGTGCACCCCACCACCCTCCCAAAGATGCCGGCCCTGATGACGTGTGGTCCCATCCCCCTTCAAGTAGGTTTCCTTGGGAGAGCCACCAGGTTCCCCACTAGTCCAAGATACACCCCTACTGCCTAATCAGGTCACCCACTAATCCTAGATACAGTCCCACAGTAAACCGGTAAACCTGTTACTAGGTGCAGTACAACACAGTAAACTTATAAGGGAAGTGAACAACTCCCTAAGCTACTCTCTCCCAGCCCTTAAATCCAACCCCCAGTGGCTAGAACTACATGAACAGCACCTGCAGCCTTTTCCACCAAATAATACATCGGTAACTCCAAGAACTGGTTTAAACTGTGTTCAGACACTACCTTAGGTAGGTAGAAAGGAAGGGTTGGTATGAAGTGCCACCCTATCTTTGTGAAAAATCAAGTGAGGTTCTCTAACACATGAGGGCATGGAGCTTGGAAATACATCGAGCTGAAGTGACAGCCACTAAAAATAGTGTTTTCCATGAAAGAAAAGAGACCACAAGTGGCTGCCGGTTCAGAGGGCTCAAGAGTTAATTTCTCCATTAGGAAACTGAGATCTCAAGGAGGAGTGGGTCTTCTGATAGGTGACTTAACATGCAACATTCCTCTTAGGAACATTTTGGCTAGATGACGATACAGTAATCTACCACCCAGAGGTTCATGAAACGTCGAAATGGAGGCCAAATCTACTCTGATGGAAGAATAGATTAATCCTGTCCGGCAATCATGGCTAGGTAATCTAAGCCTTTTGTCAGTGGGCAAGAGTAGGGATCTAGTGATCGAGAAGCAGCCCATATGGAAAACCATTTCCATTTGGCATTATATGTTTCCCTGGTCGCTGGTTTACGTGAGGCCAGTAATATATTGGCAACAGGAGAGGACACTTGTAAACGTGCTATGAAAGCGTCCTCAGGAGCCAAGCATGAAAGTGTAGTGTTTTCAGTTTGGGATGTAGAAGGCTCCCTTGATTCTGAGTCAAGAGGTCTGGTCTGATTGGCAATGGAATGGGTTCCTCTACCAAGAATTGCTAAAGTAGGGGTACCACACATGCCGAGGCCACAGAAGGGCTATGAGAACCATGGTGGCAGGTTCGAGTTGTAGTTTCAGTAGGGTCCGTTGCAGAAGTGGGACGGGGGAAAGCATATAAGAAGAGCCCTGTCCACGTTTGAGGCAGGGCATCTACAGACCGTCCCTTTTTGCTCAGGATAATGGAATAGTATCTGGGGAGACGGTGGTTGACCGGGGAGGCAAAAGGGTCCAGTTGCAGGGTCCCCCACAGATGAAAGATTTTCTGGAGCACTTCGTAATGAAGTTTCCATTCGTGTACGGATGACTGGAGACTGAGAAAGTCATCCAGAAGGTTGTAACGTCCTGGTAGTTGGACGGCTGTTAGTGTGAGGTGTTGCCGAATGGCTTCCTGATAAGACTGCCACGGTGTCTCTGCAGAGAGTACAGGATTTCATGCCTCCCTGTTTGTTGAGGCAGAATACTACTGTGGTGTTGTCTGACTGAATCAGCAACTGTCCCGGAGACAAGTGAGGTTGAAAAGTCTGAAGGGCTAAGCGAACCGCCCTCAGTTCCAGGAGATTGATGTGGGGATGAGGGATAGAAGTGGTCCACTTGCCTTGTGTCCAGTAAGGATCCAGGTGCACACCCCACCCTTCCAGGGGTGCATCTGTGGTCAATGTCTGCAGGGGTGGGGGGGAAGAGACTGGAAAGGCATGCCTTGACATAGGTTGGCTCAGAGCGTCCACCATACCAGGGTAGACCGCAACGAGGAAGTGACTCTGATTTTGTCTTTGAAATTTCCTGTCTTTTGAGACCACTGGTTCTGGAGAACCCTGTGGACTGGTCTCATCCAAAGACAGGTGAAAGCTACCGTAGGGATGGTAGCAGCCATGTGACCTTGGAGACACAGCATGCGTTTGGCTGTGACAACTTTCTGGGCTTGTATCTGCAATGCCAGAGATAGAAGCTTGTCTTGTCTGTTAGCCTGGAGGTAAGCCCTGGCGGAGACAGTGGCGAGGACCGCTCCTATATATTGGAGTGACTGTGTAGGGGTCGGATTGGACTTCAACCACTGACTGTAATCCCTAGAGCCTGGAACACAGGTAAGGTTGCTTCTAGGGAAGAGAGCAGGGCCATTTTGGACTCTGCTTTTATGAGCCAATCGTCCAGGTATAGGAAAACAAAGTGCCAGTCTCCTCGTAGGGCTACTACTACCGCTAGGCATTTGGTGAACATTCGAGGGGCCAAGGAGAGGCCAAACGGGAGTGCCCGAAATTGATAGTGTTGACCCAACAAGTGAAAATGAAGGAACCTGTGGTGGGCAGGATGGATAGGGATATGAAGGTAAGCATCCTTCCTATCCAGTGCACATAGCCAATCCCCTTGTTTTCGTATTGGCATGACAGAGTTTAGGGTGATCATGTGGAACCTTTTGTACCGAATGTACAGATTCAGTTGTCTGAGGTCCAGTATTGGTGTTAGATCTCCAGTTCGCTTGAGTACCAGGAAGAAGTGGGACTAGAACCCCTTCTGGTGTTCTGTAGAGGTAACTGTGTGAATGGCCTTCTTGGTTAGAAGATCCTGTAATTCCTCCTAGAGAATAGGAATATGGTCAGATGGGTAATGGACTGAGCGGGGCTGGTGATAGGGAGGTCTGGACAGGAATTCCACAGTGTGACCCATCTGAATTATCTGGAGTATCCACTCGTCCGATGTGATAGTTTCCCAGGCCTCCAAATGGAGAGCAAAACGACTGCCCACAGCTTCCAAGGCCTGGTCGAGGAAGCGTGGACAGGGCCCCAGTAGGTCACTGGGGGCAAGGGCTAACTCTCCACCTGGAGAATGTGAGCGGGAGCTTGGCGCAGAGAGAGCTGACTCTGGTAGGTTGGGAACGACCTCGGAAACTGCCTCTATTAGAGCCTCTGTATTTTCCACCGCTTTTGGTATAAAAAGAGGATTGGGAACGGTATGATGGCTGTGAAGTTTGGTACATGCCATGGACTGTGCGTAGAGTTCTTCCTGAAGCTTGGAAATCATTGACCAATGTCTGGGTACCTGGCCAGAATAGTTTGGACCCATTAAAGGGGGTTGGGGGGCATGTTAACTACTCTCCGCTATATATCAGGTGTGAACCTAGAGGCACGAAGCCAAGCATGGCGACGCAAGGTAATGCTTGTTGCTGACATATGGGCCCAGGTATCAGCTGCATCACAGCTCAACCGGAGTAGGTGACAGGAAATGGAGTTGCCAGTGGCTACTGTAGCAAGTAATTGTTCCCTTTCCTGTGAAGGAGGGAGGTATTGACCAATTCAATGGCAAATGACCAGAGTGTACGCTGGTATCTGATCATGTGTCCCATGTAATGCAATATTCTGAGAGTCATGGTACTGGACTGAAATGCCCCGATAATCTATCCTGTGAGAATTTTATCAGGAGGTAAGGAACTTATGTGCTTTGGTCATTTAGTACGATCATGAGTGGCAGCAATCACCACTGAATACACCTCAGGAGTAGTAGATAGACAAGTGTGATCCAGAGGAGCCTGGTATATGCGATCTGCCTTACGGGGAACAGCTATGACTGAAGAGGGTTGGTGCCAGGCTGCAAGCATAGCATTTTGGTAGGTCTGGATTAGTGGGGGTACCACTAAGACCGGCTCCTCAGGTAACTCCCAAGTAGTCTGCCATATCCTTACATTGTTTGTCATGTTCGGTAGTGAAGAATCCCATTACCTTTTGAATTTGGACCATCATTTCTTGGAAAGGAGGGCCATCTGGAGGAGAGGCAGCCATATGTCTGAGCAAGTCCTCTTCTAATGAGAAGAGGTCAGACAAAGGAGAGTTGGGATGGAAATCCAGCTCCTGGAATTCCTTGTCCTCTAGATCTCTGGTAAAATCTGCCAGGAAGTCAGGCTCGTTTGACAAGTAGTCCTCCATATAAGAGGGAGGTGACCAGGGTGGGAGAGGATCTCTGTCACTGTGAAACCATTTATGCAGAGGTGTGGGTGAACAGGATGGATGGCTCAGCTCTCCTGAATCGGAGGGCTGAGCATGCCGCATCATATGCAAGACATGCTGTGCTACTATAGAAACGTCCAGTTCTTTTTGAATAGGAGGAGGGGGAGGGGGAGATTCTGGGACTGGACGTATAGCCCAAATAGGTCTTGCTCCTGGGTGATAAAGACTAGGGGCCTAATCCCCATCTGCCTGGCCCCTATATGTACCAACCTGTGACGGTGGAGGAGCATTCAGCATAGCAAAAGCAGTAGTTTTCCCCCCGTGGAACGCAGCCAGTCATCGACGGAGCTGCTGGGAAAAGAGGGCTATGTTGTGAAAATGATGGTCCCATCGACAGGGACAGAGTCAATGGAACCTATAAAGGGCTCATTATAAACTGCAGTCAATGCACTAGAAGGCGCCATCGACGAGAGGGTATAACCCCCTGTCGACGAAGAGGCAGGCTGAGAATGCATCGATGATGGTGGGGCACCTGTAACGGAGGCCATCGACAAGCACTTAGGCACGGAGTGTAAGAAGGGCTTCTTCTCATGCCGACAAGAATAAGTGGAAGGGGGGGACTTTCGGGACGAGCACACTCATTCTCCATGAGAGACAATTTCTGCTGCATTAAATGACTGATTTCAAGCAACCGTCGACAGTGGGTTGCCTGGCTGAAGTCCTGACAATGAATGCAGTAAACTGGTGTGTGTGGGTCCTAGACACCTTACACAAGTAGTGTGATTGTCGAAGTGGTAGATTTTCCTGCCGCAATGGCAGGAATGAAATAGCGCTGTCTTGCTTTAAGATTCTTTGGACATTCATTTGGTTGCTTAAATTCTCATTGACGACTGCTGTCTGAAGTTGCTCTAGCTGCTGCATGAGAGCTGAAGATGGCGGGAAAATGAACCGAGGATACCAGGGACCACCCACACTTACATAGCAAACAGGAAGCTAATGTCATGTGTGGGCAGCCTCTGGAAAAAGACCGCTAGAAGAGCTGCCGTGTGCCACAGCAACCTCTGGCAATGACCCAAGTGTACTTCCTGCTGCAAGAGACCACTCTGTGGAAGATCTTGTGTTTCTGGATGGACTTGTTAGATTGTGCAAGTCCAGCATTGGGTGCCAGTGCAAAGTACAGTTATGCAAGAACTTACTGTAACAGTAGATCTTTGAGAGAAGCTCTTACAGAAGGCCACACTGGTAGAACTATGCTGCCAGGCACTAGAACCACACGGAAAGCTTCTAGCTAGCTGTCTACCACGAGAGACTGCCCCCACAGTTGTCAGTCATCGAACATCAGCACAGGTTACGGACCCCACCCAAGAGCCAACAAAGAGGCATAAGCATATACGATAGAAAAATAGGAATGGGGGAGGGAAAAAAGGGCCTGCTGCAACAGCTTCTCTCGAAGACAGTACAGTGACTTAAGAACTTACCATAACAGTAGATCTTCGAGAGAAGCTCTTGCAGCAAGTTACACCATAAGGACTGAAGCCGGCAGGCGCCAGGATCCAACGGAAAACTTCTAGCTAGCCGCCTATAGCAGGGGACCGCTCCCTGATCATGGCACGCCCCCAACATCCCTTGTGGTATAAAAGGGGTGGTCCCCAAGCACCACCTCAGTTCTCCCACCAGAGACCCCAGCAAGCATAGAAAAATGGAGAACTGAAGTGTTCCTCTAAAACAGAGTAAAAAAGATGAAGAAGCAGTCACCGGGAGGATGGAAGGATAGAAAGCAGTACCTGCTGCAAGAGCTCCTCTCTAAGATCTACTGTTGCAATAAGTTCTTATGTAACTGTACTAGCTCACTTCAAGGGGGCTCTTGTAGCAGGTTACACCATGAGGACAGAGTCCCAAGCAGTGAGAGGACTGACACCAGTCAGCAGGGAGGAGGTAGAGATCAGAGTAAAGATCTTAAGAGAGCAGGCCCTGAAGGACAGCCAGTCCAAAACCTGCTCTACGCCTACGAGCAATGTCCAGACTAATGTCAGATGAAGGGTGTGGACAGAACTCCAAGTGGGCGCTGCACAGATGTCAGCAATGGACACATTTCTGAAAGATGCAAATTAGGTAGCTACCCCCCTCCCCGGGTAGAATGGCCTTTAACTGAGCCTGGTAAAGGCTTGTCGTATTTGCGGTGGCAGTAAACAATGCAATTAACCAACCATTTGGACATACACTGTTTAGAAACTGAAGCCCCCTTATTTTCTCAGGGCTAAGGCAACAAACAACTGATCAGTTTTTCTGATGGCTCAGTGTGGTCCAAATAATAAATCACCCCGTGAACATCCAGAGTATGTAGTAAGACCTCCCCTGAGTTAGAATACTCTGCGTAATACACAGGAAGATGGATGTCCTGATTCAGAGTAAACTCTGACACCACTTTAGGAAGGAACTTAGGATTGGTTCTCAAGGACACCCTATCCTTGTAGAAAACTAAAGGCTCTTTGGAGCTCAGAAATCCTTTGAGCAGAAGTAATGGCAACTAAAAATAATGCTTTCCACGACAGAAAGTGAAGCTCACAACTTGCGGCAGGCTTAAAGGGAGGCAACGTGAGTTTTTGTAATATGAATAACAGATCCCAAGGGGGAGGACGAGGTCCCAGATGGGAGGCTTCACATGCACGATACCCCGTAAAAAAGTGCGGGATAAGTCAAGCTGGGCATGGGTCTTGCCATCTACAGATGCATGGTACGCAGAGATGGTTAATGATGCAACTTAATGGCTGAGTAACTCAGGCCTGAGTTAGGTAAGAAAAGGAGATGCTCTAGAATGAGATTTTTTGGACAAGTAAAAATACAGATGGCGAGCGGAGGCCCATATGTAGAACCGCTTTCACTTCAGGGCATACGTACATCTAGTGGAGGGATTTCTGGCAGCCACTAAAACCGCTGCCTCCTGGGGGGGGGCACCCCAAAACGAGCAATGGCCAAGTCTGCAGGAGCCATACACAAAGGTGGAGAGACTTCAGATCCAAATGGACCAGGGTTCCCTGCTCCTGTGAGAGCAGGTCGGAGCACAGAGGCAGGGGGAAACTGGGGGTTCTACTGCGAGTTGCTGTAGAAGTGGAAACCAAATCTGCCATGGCCAGAAGGGGACTATTAGAATCATCTCTGTACCTTCTGACTGCAATTTGAGCAGGACTTTCTGCAGCAATGGAAAGGCATACAGATACCTCCCTGTCCAAGAGAGGGACAACATCTCTTGCCAGAAAACACCAGGACCTGGACCTAGTGAGCAGAAATTGGGCAGTTCTGCATTGGATGGGGATGTGAACAGGTCCAGCTCTGGGCCGCCCTACCTATCGAAGAGATCTTCTGCCACTGCTGACAGAAGTTCCCATTCGTGAACCCTGGACCGAGAATGGCTTAGACTGTTGGCCAAGGTGTTCTGAACACCTGGAACATACACAGCCTTCAGGCTCAAGTGATGCTCTATGGCCCAATACCATACTCTCATGGCTTCTCTGCAGAGGTGTAAGAATGCATTTCCCCCTTGCTTGTTTATATAAAAGACCACAGACATGTCAGTCTGGATCAGGAGGTGACCAGAGAGCAGATGCATCTGAAAGGCTTGGACACCATACAGCATTGCTCACATCTCCAAAACACCGATATAGAGATGCTGCTCCAAAGGAGACCAGGTCTCTTGAGTCTGACGGTCTGCCAGATTGGCACCCCAGCCCTGGCCAGACACATCTGTGGTCAGAATTTGCAGAGGTGACTCCAACGGAAGGGAACTCCCTTGGAAAGTTTGGAGAAGTTCAGCCACCACTTCATTGTCTGACGGACTGAGTGGATACAGACACTGGGAAGGCCAAGTCGTCTGAATGTTGGTCCCATTGAACCCAGGGACTCCACTGGGCCATTTTCATGTGCAGGTGAACAAAAGATTCTATACCAATGGCTGCTGCCATGTGTCCCAGCAGTCTTAGAATCATTCTAGCTGGGACTTGCAGAGACGACGAGACGAGCCAGAGTCTGAAGGCATTCTACTTTGTCTGGTGGAAGAAAGGCCTTGCCTTGCTCGGTGTCCAGAATTATCCCTATGTACTGGAGTCTTTTACTTCACCAAGGGGATGATTTTGGAAGGTTGAAGGTTATCCCTAGGTCCCCGAAACAGGGAAAATGTGGCCTCCATGGTTCTGAGCAACTTCTCCTTGGTAGGAGCTGTCAGAAGAAAAAATTACTCACCTTAGTAATGTTGTTTCTTCTAATGGAGTCTTGCTGTATTCTAACAAATTGCAGTGAGGTCCAACCTTCGAACTGCCCTGGAGATGAGAGTTAACTTTCCATGCCAGGCATGGAACGCTGAGCTCGAGCTCGGTTGAGACTCTGTCTGTTGCTGTTTGAACTCAAACCGTCAGATCTTTACGAGCTAAACTCACTGAGTGTCCTGTGTGGAAGCTGTAAATCTACACTAGTCAACTGGCTACTAAGTATAATAAACAGATTTTTTGGTCCCAAAACAAAGACTCCAGTCAGGAAACCTAAAAAATGAAATATACACAACACCCACTCACCCAAAGAAAAGGGGGTGATAATAAAAAGGTGGGGCACCTCTTGAGTGCCAACACTGCTACTGCCCACCCACATCCCAAAAACAAAGGTTCTGAGAGGGGAAGGCAGGGTGGGAGGTCAGAATACAGCAAGACTCCATTAGAAGAAACAACATTACTAAGGTGGCTAATTTTTTCTTCAAACATGAAGTCTTGCTGTATTCTGACAAACTGCAGACTACCAAGCAATACCTCCATGGAGGAGGGACGGAACCTACCTAGGAAATAGGCTCTGAAGCACTGCTGTGCCAAACCGAGCATCACTCCTAGCCTGGATATCCAGAGAGTAATGCTTGGTAAAAGTGTGAACTGTTTTCCAGGTAGCTGCTTGACATATCTCTAAGATAGAATATTCCTGGCAGCAGCCAGGAAGCAGCTGTACCTCTGGTAGAGTGAGCCCTCAGGCCTGAGGGTGAATCCTGCCTAGTTTCTCAGCAAAACTGAATGCAAGACAATCCACCTGGCAATGGATCTTTTAGTGGCAGGTTTCCCCTTACCAACCTCACCATAAGTGAGGAACAGTTGGAAGGAATCAAACCTGTGACCCTTGGTACGCTCTATGTAGTAGCTAAGGGCTCTTTTCACATCCAAACTGTGCAGCCTCCTTTCACCAGAGGAGGAATGGTCAGTGAAGAACACAGGACGAGACACAGACTGGTTACGGTGGAGGTCTGAAACCACCTTAGGCAAAAACTTCCTGTTAGTCCTGAGGACCACCTTATCTCTATGGAAAGAGATAAAACCAGGCTCCACTGACAGGGCTTGTAACTCGCTTATGCGCCTGGCAGAAGTGATGACCACCAAGAAAATAGTTTTCCAAGTCAAGTACTTAAGCTCTGCTGAGGACAAGGGCTCAAAATGGGGTTGCATAAGCTGAGCAATGCAAACATTAAGGTCCCAAGCAGGGGCAGGGTCCCTGAATGGCGGATTGGTATGAAGCAATCCCTTGAAAAACTTAGAGAATACAGGATGAGCTGAAAGAGAAGGCTTACCTGCTGAAAGAAAAGCAGAGACAGCTTCCAGGTGCACTCTTGGTGTAGCTGGTCTGAGTCCCAAGCTATTCAGATGAACCATATAGTCAAGGACTGTGGGCAGGCCAGCAGACTCTGGAGAAATAAGCTTCCCAGAGCACCAAATGGAGAATCTTTTCCATTTGGAATTGTAAGTGCTTCTCTGGTGGAAGGCTTCTGAGAAGCCTTTAGGATATCCATAACACCTTGAGAGAGGTGTAAATCAGCAAACTCCAACTCTTCAAGAGTCAGGCCTTGAGACTGAGAGATTTGAGATTCGGATATCAAACTCTTCCCTGAGCACAAGTTAACAGGTTGTAATTCCTGTGAAAAATCAGGGGAAGGTGGACTGCTAAGGACAACAGGAGAGGGTACCAGGACTGTCTGGCCCAGTCTGGAGCAATCAGAATCACCTTGTAGGGTTGAGACCTGATTTTGACTAGCACCTTGAACAGGAGAGGGAAGGGAGGAAAAGCATACAGGAACTTCCCTTCCCAACTGAGAACTAGGGCATCCAGGGGGACTGAGCCCAACACTGGGGGCCTGCAGCAAAAGAGGGGAAGTTGGTGATTGTCTGGGGCTGCAAAAAGATCCATCTGTGGGGTGCCCCATCTGGAGAAGATCACCTTCAAAACCAGGGAATTCAGTGACCATTCATGATGGCCCTGAGATATCCTGCTGAGAGCATCTGCCAGGACATTGTCCTTGCCTGGGAGGTGTACTGCTGTAAGAGAGGTGTTCAGGGAATAGGCCAGAGACAATAACTTCATTGCCTCTGTGCCCAAGGCCGTAGACAGAGTGCCCCCCCTTGCTTGTTGATATACCACATTGTGGTGGTATTGTCGGTCCTGATCGGAACTACTTTGTTCTGAACAGACTTGGAAAAAGCTTGAAGTGCTAGAAACACTGCTCTGAGTTCTAACAGATTGATGTGAAGCAGAGATTCCTGAGGAGACCACAACCCTTGGGTGGTCAGGTCTCCCAAGTGGGCTCCCCACCCCAAGAGGGAGGCATCTGTAGTAAGGATTAGAGAGTGAGACTGAGTGACAAAAGGAACTCCCTGTCTTAGATTGTCCTGATCCTGCCACCACTGCAATGCCTGGATCAGGGTTCGAGTCACTGGGATTAGTTTGGTCAGAGAATCCTTTTTCTGAGACCAAAAGTCTCTCAACTGGAACTGAATGTCCCTCATCTGAAACCTTGCTCCCTGCACCACTGCTGTAGAAGCAGCCATGTGCACCAGGAGCTGCAGAAAATGCCTTGCTGGTCGAGACACCTGTAGGGTGAATGAAGAGGCCAGTGCAATAAGGGTCCTTGCCCTGTCCAGGGGAAGTAAGACTCTTGCCTGTACTGTATCTAGCGCTGCGCCTATGAAGGTGAGGAGCTGTATAGGCTCTAGAACTGACTTTGAAAGATTCAGAAGGAAACCTAGAGAAGTGAGCAGTTGCTGAGTTATCTGTAGGTGTAACCTGACTTGGTCTGGGGACTGGCCTACTATGAGCCAGTCGTCCAGGTATGGAAAGATGGCAATCCTTTGCCTTCTTAGGAAGGCAACTGCTACTGCCAGGCATTTTGTGAACACCCTTGGAGCAGAGGTTAGGCCGAAGGGTATTGCTCTGAATTGGTAATGGCCTGAGGGCAGCTCGAACCCGAGGTATTTTCTATGGGAGCTTCTGATGAGAATATGGAAATAGGCATCCTTGAGATCCAGGGAGACTAGCCAGTCCCCTGGCCGTAGAGAGGGTAGAATTATTCCCAGAGTCAAAATTTTGAACTTTGACTTTAAAAGGTGCTTGTTTAAATATCTGAGATCCAGGCTGGGCCGCCATTCTCCTGTCTTTCTGGGGGTGAGGAAGTACCTGGAGTACAATCCTTTCCCTTTGTGTAGAGGTGGAACCCTTTCTATAGCTCTAAGAGCCAAGAGGGAAGAGACCTCTGCCTCTAGGGCAAGTGCCTCTGGTGGATTTGCAGGTGGAAAGGATCTGGTTCTCATCTTTGGAAATTTTTTGAAGCTGAGAACCAGTCCCTGGCTTACTACTTCCAAGACCCATTTGTCTGATGTTAAAGACATCCAGTCCTGGACAAAGTAAGCCAGCCTGCCCCCTACAGGTGGTAAAGAATCGGCCCTGGCAAACCCATCAGGGTGCCTGTTTGGCAGGGGCTTTAGGCTGAGGGGTGGAAGCAGGCCTGCTTGTACCCGTCTGCCTCTCTCCCTCTAAAGAACCTCAGAGCATAAGCAGAAGGGGCGGCCTGGGCTTGCAGAAAGGCCTATGAAAAGGCCTGCCCCTGCCCCTGGATGCTGCCTCTGAGGAGTGGCTTGCCTTTCCTTGGCCTGAGCACTCCTATAGGTGGTCCTGTATTCATCCATCTTCTTCATGTAGTTCTCTGTTTGCTCCCCAAACAGAGAATTACCCACAACAGGAAAATCCATGGCCTCAGTCTGGGTATCCTGAGACAGACTAGTACATCTGAGCCAAGCCATCCTACGAAGGGCCACAGATGTAGCCATGACTCTAGATGAAACATCATTGAAGTCCACTGTAGCATGGAATTGCACCTTGGATGCCTCAATACCATCCGCAGCTACCTGCTCCAGCTCCTTGGCAAGCTGGCCAGGGACCTGTTTAGCTAAAGCCATTACAGTGTCCCATCTAGATTTCTGATATCTAGCTGTATAGGCCATGTAATTGGCCTGCCTGAGTCCCAAGGATGCTGCCATGTACTGTTTCTTTGCCATAGCATCAATCCTCCTAGAGTCCTTATCTGGGGGGTGTGAAGCCAAGGGTACATTTGCCTCATCACAGGCAGCAGCCTGCACTACCCCAACATGGCTGCATTGCTGGGTGAGGAACTCTGTATCTGAGCCTGAAAGAATATACCTCTTGTCCATTCTCTTATCCACAGGAGGTATAGAATTAGGAATCTTTAACATTTTAAATGTCTGTTTCCCAAAAGACTTATGAACGGGAATAGACAGCCTCCTGGACTCTGGGATAGCCATCATTTCAACATAGTCAGGCTCCTCCTGGTCATCCACAGCTTCTTCCATGGGAAGTTGAAGGGTTTCAGCCACTTCCTTGTAAAACATGAAATGGGAAGGGGACTCAAAGCCTAGGAGGAGACACTCCTGAAGGTCTGTCTGGGGAGATGTCCAGGTCAATGGGCACATCAAGACTTTCATAATCACATTCACTTTCCTCATACTCTCCTTCCTCCTCCTCCGGTTCATAAGACTCCTCTAAATCATAATCCGGAACCGGTGGAACCGACCGAACCGAGCGCCTTCCTGATGGTGCCGGTTCAGTCGGAACCGGGGATAGCACCTGAACAATTTTTATCACTTTGGCTATTTCATCAGTGGTTGGAGAAGAAACTTTTGGATCCACACCAGCTGATTTATCCCTTCTTGTTCTCTTAACCGGAACCGATTCCTCGGAATCAGTTCTCCTTTTGGCCGAAGAAATTTTGCCCTGGTCAGAGTGCACTCCGTCTGGTTTGGTTGGAACCGAACCGGGCTGGCCATCCGGGTCAGTGGACTTTTTGGCCTCCCTTTCCCTGAGCCTACCAACTTTTTTTTTCCAGGGTAGCTGTAGGAACATTTTTACAAATCTGGCAATCTGAATCGAGGTGGTCAAACCCCAGACAATAAACATAGGTGGTGTGGGGATCAGCCTTAGCAAAGACTTCCCCACACACACTACAGTGTTGAAACCCAGTGGGCCCGGTTTTTCTTTTGGGTTTCTCAGACATGGCCAGTCCTAACCAAAAACTTACCCTTTTTTCAGCAATCCGCCAGGCAAGACACCCTTATCGGTTCCTGACCGTGTTACGGGTCGTGGAAAAAAATGTAATAAATCCATTTTTTTTTAGAACCGATAAGAACCGGTAACCACATTCTGAAAGTAGAAATAAAGACTTTTAAACAACCTGATCGGTTCAAACCGAACCGATCCCATGTTTACGAGTTCCACACAGAAAATAACAAAAATACACCTATCTAGTACTCATGAATACCACAGACAGAGACTAAACCGATAGGTTGCAGTTTAAATTCGGTCGAAAACCGAGAAAAACGGTACTTTAACCAACAAACTGAACCAAGCAAAGGAGAAATCTCCGGAGCAACTGTTCAGTGAGACGGAGTAAAGAATCTGACAGTTTGAGTTCAAACAGCAATAGGCAGAGTCTCAACCGAGCTCGAGCTCAGCGTTCCATGCCTGGCATGGAAAGTTAACTCATCTCCGGGGCAGTTCGAAGGTTGGACCTCACTGCAATTTGTCAGAATACAGCAAGACTTCATGTTTGAAGCCAGTCATCCAGCTAAGGGAAGACATAATGGCCTTACCTCCTTAAGGCTGCTGCCACTACTGCTAGGCATTTTATAAAGACTCAAGGGACAGAGGACAGGCCAAAGGGCAGGGCCCCGAACTGGTAATGGTTTCCTTGGAAGCGGAAGCGCAGGAACCTCCTGTGGGAGGGAAACACCAAAATGTGGAGGTAAGCATCTTGCATATCCAGGGAGCAGAGCCAATCCACTTGATGAAGCAAGGAAAGAAGCCGGGAAGAGTGACTATCTTGTTGTGACTATCCTGAACCTTTTGTACTCTTATGAATTTGTTCATATGACTGAGGTCCAGAATGGGGCACATATGTCCCGTTTTCTTGGGTACCAGGAAGAAATACAACAGAAACCCTTCCTGCATTGTGCCTGGGGAACGGGTTTGATGGCCCACTTTTGCAAAAGTATCTGTATCTCGTCTTGGATCAAACAAACAGAGATGGGACTGGGGGTAATGGGGGGAGCTGGAGGATTGTCTGGAGCAATCTCCAACAGTTCTAGCATATGTCCCTGTTCCACTAACTGGAGGACTCACTGGTCTGAGGTTATCTTTTTGTTTATTTAGTTTTTGTTGATTGGGCAAGTGTACTAGACAAATGTTGCCAATTTTCAGGCACGACCCGTGGGAGGGGGATACAGACGAATGTCAATTGACCTTGAACCAGATTAAACTGTTGGTGGTATTTTCAGTGAATGGGGGGAATCTGGCCAGGGCACCGGGGAAATTCCACTACTCGTCAGTAGGGGGACCCCATGGCTGTTTTTCTCAGGATGTCTACTCTTGGAGAGACAGCACAGAGTGGATGTTGAGACTGCAGGGGAGGAGGCCTCATCCCCTGTTGTGTCTTCTCAAGAAGCCACTGGATTGGATTTACTGTAAAAAAACTCCTCAGAAGAGGAGGCAGTAAGTGATTCTGAGTGCGCTGGGCAGAATAATGTGCTGGGACTGAGTTCTGAGGAAAGCAATGCCGAACTGTTGGGAAACAAAAAAAACAGCAGGTCCTTCAAAGCAACGTAGTGCTAAAGTAAAGCAATTACAGGTGGAAAAAGAATACATGCTTGGGCTCAGGAACTGGAGAAAGAGTTAAATGAGCTGTCACAACAAATTCTTGTCAGTGTATATGGATCTACTGATAAAGTCGATGAGTCATAGTGAATCGAACTCAGTGTCTTGTCAAAAGAGCTGTGAACCTGTCCCTCTTGCAGCAGATTCTGTTCCGGGCAGGTTTCGAGTGTGGCTGGCAGTGAAAGCGGGATCCATCCTGTGTGATGACAGCCACCTCACCCACAGCCAACGACAACAGAATGAGAGAAAACTGAAAAGACAAAAAAAAAAAAAAGCTAAGGCTGGGAGCCGGGAAGCAGTCCCGGAGTGCAGAATTGCAGCCTAAGCCCTCTGAGGCTGCAAAAGTGACTTTTTCCTTTAAGGACCAGAGCGCTGCAAAAGAATCTGCTTCCAAAACACTGAATCCCAATGCAGATTTATTTCAGCCCCACGTTCATACGGATAGCCCCTCGGTACAATGGACACCTGAAAAGGTCTTAGAGGATGCAGGATGGACTAAAGGGCAATCAGGGAAATGGATAGCAAACGTGGAGAATCGACTATCAAAAAATGCTAGCATCTCTTCCTACAGTTGTAGCCACCTCCATGGGACAGGATATGAGCTCCAACACACCCCGGGGTAATGACTCTGTTTTTGAAAATGTTGGAAATAGTGTTGATGTTAATCCTGTGTTTATTAATAAAACTGGTACTGTGGATAAGGTGGTTAGGTCTCCTGAGCATACTGCCTCAGAGGTGGTTGGGGGTAACCTATACGACTGGGCCCTAGTGAAGAACTTTTGCAAACTAACCAAGAGAGACCATCTCTGGAGTCAATGTTTAAATTATCAGATTTATTTACAAACAAGGGGGAGCCAGTTCTCAGATGGAATGCATTAGGTTACTGAATAAAGGTGGCCTAGAACCCCCGATAGGCTCCATATAGCTAGAAATCTTCAATGAAGTTTTCACCTCAGAAATATTTGCCTTGATTGGGCTGGGAACAGGAACTATGATACAAATTTAAAACATGTATCTAGCCTTGATCGTTTTGGGGCCCAATACCACACTCTGAAAAACAAACAGATTTGGGTCCCCTTTCATGCCATCCCCCTTACCAAACCCCTTATTAAGCATATTACTGTTTTATTCAGGAATGAGGTGGTCAATATCTGAAGATATTTTATTTTGGTTAAGACAAAGGTGTGACATCTTAGGGAAGCCAATTCCTAACTTAGATAGTGAACAGATTTGGGATGGGAGCTGGAGAATAAGAGTAAAACTTTTTTCCACCAATACAGGCCCAGTCCATCTTCCTAGTTCCTTTTTTTGGGAAAGACAGAGGTTCAATTTTCTACAGCAGTCAGCCTAGGTCTTGCTTCGTGAAGTGTGGCTCACGGGCTCACCTCAGCTCAGCCTGTGCTATATCCAGGTGTAGCCACTGCCTGGAGTTCGGTCACGTTTCCTCGGCCTTTCTAAATTTGTTCAAATGTAACTTGTGCAAGAAAACTGGCTACGCTTATGGTCGATGCCCTTGAGCATCCCATAATAGGGAAGACTGCCCACCACATGAAGGGATAATAAACATGGCCCATCATCAGACAAAGCGAGTTGCCACTGTTGATAACTCAAAATCTGGCCATACATAGCTACCTACTGTCTTAGATCCTCCTCAGGAAGCTGTTGAGGACCCTGGCATTGGGATCACAGTAATGGAGGAGTAAAGTGTTGCACAAGGATGTGTGGAAGGAATAAGCAATGCAGAAACTGTAATCCCCCGGCCAGGATAAGGAAGCATCTTATAAAGTAGTTTCACACAAAGAGAGAACTAGGCAAGGTAGAGCAGTACCAGTGGTGACAAAGGGAAAGTACAGTTATGTAAGAACTTACCGTAACAGTAGATCTTCGAGAACAGCTCTTGCAGCAGGTTATACCATTAGGACTGAAGCCGGCAGGCGTTAGGACCCCACGGAAAAATTCTAGCTAGCTGTCTTCAGCGGGGACCGCCCCTGACGTCGGTCCCGCCTCCGGCGTCAGGCGTAGTACATAAGGGGGCGGTCCCGCCAGATTCCCCAGTTCTCCCGCCGGAGACTTCCGGCCGCAGGCTGATATCGAAATGGGAGACCGAGGATCCACCATCAGAAGAAAAACGGGAAAAATTCCTGTCAACAAAGGCTTAAGCCATGCCTCCTCCAAGGGGGAAGGTGGGTGGGAAGGTACCTGCTGCAAGAGCTGTTCTCGAAGATCTACTGTTACGGTAAGTTCTTACGTAACTGTACTATCTTACTTCGAGACACAGCTCTTGCAGCAGGTTACACCATTAGGACTGATTCCCAAGCAATAATGCTTGCAAACACTCTGGGAGGAGGAAATAAGAAAGAACATTCCAGGTCCTGAATCTAGGACAGGAGACCCTGTAGCACTGCCAGGCCGAAGCCTGCTCTTCGCCGTGAAGCAATGTCCAGGCTATAATGCCTGATAAAAGTATGAACAGAGCTCCAAGTGGCTGCAGCACAAATGGCAGAAGTGGAGACGTTTCAAAGTGCTGCTAAAGATGTGGCCACGCCCCTAGTGGAATGACCCCGGACTGCTCCTGGGAAGGGCTTTCGTTTGATATCGTAACAGTAAGAGATGCACTGGACAAGCCAGCGAGACAGGGACGGTTTGGATACTGGTTGACCCTTCATCCTTTCGGTAAAGGAGACGAAAAGCTGCCCGGCACGGTTGTTTAGTTCTGCTCAGGTAGTACCTCAAGCTGCGTGAACATCCAGGGTGTGAAGCAGCGCCTCTCCTCTGTTAGAGTGATTAGGAAAGTAGACCAGCAGGTCAATATCCTGGTTGAGAGTGAGTGTGGGAACCACCTTATGCAAGAATTTAGGATTCTTCCTCAGGGATACTCTGTCCCGGTGGAAAATTAAATAGGGCTCTTTGCACATGAGAGCCTGAAGCTCAGAAACTCTTCTCGCTGATGCAACAGCAACCAAAAATAACGTTTTCCACGACAGAAAACGCAGCTCGCAATCCGCGGCAGGTTCAAAGGGGGGGAGCATGAGTTGTTCCAGGACAAAGAGCAAGTCCCAAGGAGGCACTGGGTCATTAATGGGCGGCCTAAGGTGTAACACCTCTCAAGAATTCTCGACAGGCATCTAATTGTGCCACTGTGCACTGTCCCATCGGGAGGTGATAAGCTGAAATGGCACAGAGGTGCACTTTAATCGAGGAGTAGGCGAGACCCGAACGGAAAAGGGAGAGCAGGTACTCTAACACCGCTTTCACCAGACAACCTAAAGGGGAAAGGCCGCGTGCCATGTATCAAAGACAGAAACGGCGCCATTTCATGGCATACGCCGTGATGTGTTGCCAGCTTTCTGGCTGCAGAAAGAACTCCTCCAACCTCTTGCAGAGACCCGTGACGCAAGATGGCTATGTCTCTAGGAGCCATGCGTTCAGGTTCAGTGAGCGTAAGTCCGGGTGGACCAGTGAACCCTTCTCCTGAGACAAGAGGTGGGAGCTGAATGGCAACGGGAGCGGAGGTTCCCAGGACAGCTGAATTAGCAAAGGGAACCAGATCTGCCTGGGCCAGAATGGGGCCACCAAGATCACTGTTGCATGCTCCCTGCGCAGCTTGAGAAGAACCTCTGGATCAACGGGAAGGGAGGGAAAGCGTAGAGGAATCTGTCTGCCCAGGAGAGGGACAACGCGTCTCGCCAGAAAACACCAGGCCCTGGATCTAGCGAGCAAAAATTGGGCAGTTTTATGTGGATGGGAGGCGAGCAAGTCCAATTCTGGAGTTCCCCATAGAAGAAACAGATCCTGTGCTACCTCCTGGAGAAGTTCCCACTCGTGGACTCTGGCCTGGGAGCGACTCAGGCCGTCTGCAATCGTGTTGTCCACCCCGGGAACATGTACTGTGATCAAGTTTGCGCCGTGTCGGATTACCCAATCCCACACCCTCATGGCCTCCCTACAAAGGGGGTAAGAGTGTGCGCCTCCTTGTTTGTTGAGGTAATACATCACCGCCATGTTTTCTGTCTGAAGCAGGAGAGTACTCGGCGGGATTTCTGACTGAAAGGCCTGCAGGGCATAAAGGACTGCCCTCATCTCTAGGACGTTGATATGGAGGTGGGCCTCCAGAGGGGCCCACGTACCCTGGGACTTCACCCCATCCAGGTGTGCTCCCCACCCTAGGCCTGAGGCGTCTGTGGTGAGGATTACCTCCGGGGACAGCGCTATGAACGGGACGCCCATAGAGTGCGTCCCTAGGTCTAGACACCACTGCCAGTCTCGAATCGCGGTATTCGTGATTCTGACCGGATGCTGCATGTGGTCTTGCCTTTAGTCCCATTGCACCTTGAGCATCCACTGGGTTACCCGCATGTGGAGCCTTGCAAAAGGGACAGTAGGAATGGCCGCAGCCATGTGTCCGAGCAAGCGAAGGACCGACCTGGCTGGGGCGGTCTTGTTCGACGAAAGCTCCCTGATGAGGGATCTGATGCGCTCCGCTCTGTCGTCTGGAAGAAATGCTCTTCCCTGAACGGTGTCCAGTACTGCGCCTATGAACTGCAGTTTCTGCGACGGTACCAGGAGAGACTTCTCGTGGTTGATTAGGATACCTAGAGATTGAAATAGGTCCCGAGTGCTCTGGATCGCCCGTAACAACGCCTCT
Organism: Neoceratodus forsteri; assembly: GCA_016271365.2. Lineage (NCBI taxonomy): Eukaryota > Metazoa > Chordata > Ceratodontiformes > Ceratodontidae > Neoceratodus > Neoceratodus forsteri. The sequence continues at coordinate 624,006,173 of CM057449.1, forward strand.
CTGGAGGCGGCCATGAGAAGCTAATCATCCAGGTACGGGAACACATAATGGCCCTGTCTCCTTAGAGACGCTGCCACGACTGCCATGCATTTGGTAAAGACCCTGGGTGCCAATGACAGCCCAAATTGAAGGGCTCGGAACTGAAGATGATGGCCGAGAAACTCCAAGCGCAGGAACCTTTTGTGCGCTTGAGCTATAGGGATGTGCAGGTAAGCGTCCTGCATATTTAGAGACGCTAAAAAGGTGTCTTGCTTCAGCATGAGAATAAGACCCGGAAGAGTTACCATGCAGAATCTTTTGTAGGCGACCGACAAATTGAGGTCGCTGAGGTCCAGAATCAGACGGAGGTCCCCTGTTTTCTTTGGAACCAGGAAGAAGTGGGAATAGTATCAGTGTCCTCTCTGGTTCTCTGGGACGTACTCTATCGCTCCCTTTTGCAGGAGCGTGAGCACCTCTTGCCTGATCAATGACTTGTGCTGACCCGGGTACCAGGAGAGCAACGGAGGCCTCGAGGGTGGCTTTTCCGCGAATTCTATAAAGTGGCCTCTTCCGATCAACTGTAGAACCCACCTGTCGGTGGTTATAGTCTGCCATCCTGGCAGGAAAATCGCAATGCGACCCCCGACCATGACGTCCCATTGATCCTGAGGGGCAGGAGCCGGGAAGGAGTCAGGCTGTGGCGGCTGAGGGTCCCGCTGGCTGGACCGGCTTAGGAGCACGCTGGCTCCAACCTGCGGGTTGTTTTCCCTTGGCTCTGTGAAAACCGGAGCCCCTCTGCTGTGGAACGGGGCCGGACTGTTGTCTCTGCGCTCCGTCCACGAATCGGCTTTGGTTCCTATGAAAGGAACTAAGCTTGTTGGTACATGGCCTGAACTGACCTCACCGCCTTCCCGGCCTCTTGGAGTTTGGTAATTATCTTCTCTGAGGGATTACCAAACAAAACTTCTCCCTTGAATGGGGCGTCCATGATGTTTTTCTGGATGTCCGGGGTAAAACCGGAGACACGGAGCCAAGAGTGCCTCTGGAGGCACACGCCTGAAGCTGCTGCTCGGGCCGAGGAGTCCGCGGAGTCGTACGCGGCTCATAGAACCTGGGTTCCCACGTCCGAACCCGTACGGAGGAGCTGTAACATCTCCTCCTTCTGCTCACCTTCCGGCAATTTCTCAGCCGCATCCAGACCGTGCTCCCACAGGGCATTCTGGAACTTCACCATGTGGGTCAAATTCAGGGATCTGATGGCACAGGTAGCGGAAGCATACGTGCGCCTACCCATGGAGTTCAGCTGCTTGGACTCTGGGTCCGGTGGCACGGTGCTCAGATGTTGCGGTCTCTGGGACCAGTCATGAGAGGCTGTTATGACCAGAGAGTCGGCCTGAGGATGCTGGGTCAAGTACTGGTCTTCTCGGAGCCTTGTACAAGTGGTCAGCTTTCTTCCGCATCGCCGGGAACGAATGTGGACGCTTCCACACTGCCTTGGTGACGTCCACGAAAGTGTCTACCAAGGGTGGCACCACCACAGGCTTGGGGTCCTTCTGCCGAAGATACTTCGCAAGGCGCAGCCTTTTGGGGTCTAACTCTTCCGCATCCCATCCCATGTTCTCCTGGATGTGTCTCATGATATCCGAGAATGAAGGGTCATCCGGAGGAGACTTTGGCAGCTCACGTGGGTCCGGAGAAGGGATGGAGAGGGGAGATGGGGATCTGGATGTGGAAAACTCTGATCCCGTGTCCTCAGTCGAAGGCGAACGGCGGCATCTTCTGGGTCTCTAGGGACTGGGTGACCTAGAAGAGGATCTGGACGGAGGTCTCCTTTTATCAAGTCTCCCCCTTGGAGGGGTCCTGGGCTCCCAAGGAGGAGGTAACCGGCCTGCAGACCCAGACGGAGATGGGGGCGCAGGAACCGGAGGAGCAACCGGTATAGGAGGAGGAGGAAGCGGACGTGGAGTGGGGACCATGTCCTTTTTGATGGTATCCCACCAGTAAGTGAAAAGCTCCTTCACTTCTGAAAAGGAAAGGCTCGGACGGTCCGGGCGCCGGTGGACGGTCGTCGGGGCCCGGCGTCTGCTCCACAGGGAGCGAGGGTTGCGGCGAGGGTTCCCTGGGAGTCTCAACAGGACCAGGGTCGCCCGTCTGGTCCTCGGGCTGGGTTAACTCCTCCTCAGTGATGATGGTCTTACCGACGTCAGTCGGAGGCGTCGGGGTCCTCTTCTCAACTGGAGCGGGCGCCGGTTCCCCTACCGGCGTCCGGTGATGAGTAGGCCTGGCCGGCGACAGCCTTCTGGCAGACGACGGCTCTGGGGACCTGTGGAGAGAGGCCGACGTCTGACGAACTGGCGTCTGGTCCTGTGGCCTCTTGAGTGAGGTGAGCTCCTTGGTTTTCCGAGAAGGCAAGGAAGCAGACCTGACGTCGGGTTCCCGAATCGTGGGAACCCGACTTGTGGTGATGGTGGCGATCCCCCGACTTAGCCAGGGCCTTGGAGGATGAGGAAGGCCTGGGAGTCTTGGCCTGAGAAGAGGAAGAAGATTTTCTCACTGCAGCGGGGGGAGGCTGAGAGCTGGCCCGGGAAGGAGAGCGGTCGGACCTGGAGCCAGAGCTGCGCGAGTCGGAGGCCCTAGAAGGGGACCTGGAAGGGGCCTTCTCTCTGTGCTTCTCAGCATGCTTGCGGGCCTTCTGCGATGAATCCCCTTGGAAGCCATGGACTTGAGTTGCTCCTCTAACAGGAACACCTGTAGGGCCTTCTGGTGACGGATCCTGGTTCTGCTGTTGAACCCCTGGCAAAAAGAGCAGGACCGGGTGTCGTGGTCTGGGCCTAGGCACCGGACACAGGCCAAGTGCGGATCCTTAAATGGGAACTGCTTCCCACAGGCGCACTTCGAGGAGTGACTGGAGGTCGGGGGAGGACAGAGAGAAAACTGAACTCTGAGAACAAATTTCCCATAGGAAAGCACTTTACCATGCGTCGCGCGCTAGAAACCGAACCGAAGGGTCGAGACATGCAAGTCGATGGCAGGAAAGAACTGGGGAATCTGGCAGGACCGCCCCCTTATGTACTACGCCTGACGTCGGAGGCGGGACCAACGTCAGGGGGCAGTCCCCGCTGAAGATAGCTAGCCAGAATTTTTCTGTGGGGTCCTGAAGCCTGCTGGCTTCAGTCCTAATGGTGTAACCTGCTGCAAGAGCTGTGTCTCGAAGTAAGATCTGGAATTAGTCATACTGGTCCCCCTAGGAAAACTGACAACAGGTATGCCTTTCTCGGTACAGAGGGTACTGATGGAGACTCTGATGAAGAAGGTACAGACACTTTCTCAGTGGCATCTGTGACTGATTCAGAGAGGGGTTGGGGGTGACAACTGCTAAGAGAACCAGGCAACGTAGGGCCTTGAAAACCCCTTGAGTATTGCTGTAGATAACATTTCCTCCCCCCCAGTTTTAAGTATGCATTTCTTAAACATATCCACAATCAACATAAATAGCATAAAACGTGATAAGTGTTTAGGGTCACTGCTTTCCTTACAAGACCTGCACAGTGACATTATATGTATTCGGGATACCAGTCTTAAAACTAATTATGAATTGCAGAGGACTTCTGGAACTTGGGCCCTGGGCCCTTCGTTCTGGTCTACAGTTACTGAGGTGTGTGATGGGACAGGAATTCGGTTTACCAACCCCCTTTTGAAAGTGTCTAGATTAACCAACGTTCATAGCAGGAGGGCTCTTCTCCTAAATATTCCCTTTTATTCTGAAAGGTTTCACTTAATAGCCATTTATGCACCCCAATAAAGCATAGAGAGTAACCTTATTTAAGGAAGTGCAACCGTATCTTCACACATCTAGGATGGTGATTTGGCTTGGAGATTTTTAACTGTGGTCTGTCCAAATCAGATGGGGCCTCCAAACCACCAAACTTTTCTGTGACACTACTGCATTACAGCAAATCTTAGCTACTGCTGGATTAGTGGATGTACGTAGAAAAAAGAAAAAAAATATTTACCACAGGTCTCGGCACCCAACTAAGGATCTAGGTTCGAGCAGACTTGATAGACCGTAAGGCCTAATCTGCTGGCAAATAGTATGTTAGTATGTTAATGTTGTTTCTACTAATGGAGTCTTGCTGTATTCTGACAATATGCAGTTAGACCGACCGGTTAAACTGCCCCGGAGAACAAAGAGTTAAACTCTATGCAAATGCAAAGAGTGTTGAGCTCGAGCTCGGTTTTCAAACCACTGTCCTCTGTATGTTTTAGTAACTGATGAGATTCTATTAAGCGAACTGGATAAATAAGTATATACTGGTCAGAACCAAGCCTAAACAGGACCTCAAAAGGGGCAATATAAGGAAAAAAAACAAAGGGCATATAAAGACTCAAGTCACAGATGCCCACAGAAAACCATTACCCACTAATGGTTTAAATGATAAAATGCTACAGAAAAGCCACCCTTCCCCAGGTTCTGAAGAGGAGGTAAGGTGGGAGGTCAGAATACAGCAAGACTCCATTAGAATAAACATTACTGTGGTATTTTCTTCTTCAAACAACATGAAGTCTTGCTGTATTCTGACAATATGCAGACCATAAAGCAGTGCCACCAGGAGGTGGGCACAGAAGCTATTTGGGGAATAGGCTCTGCAGTACTGCTGTGCCAAATCTGGCATCACTCCTTGCCTGGATATCCAGGTTGTAATGCTTGGTGACTGTATGGACAGACTTCCAGGTGGCAGCCTTACATATCTCAAGCAGGGGAACTTCCCTGGCAACCGCTAGGGAGGCCGCAGTGCCTCTGGTGGAATGGGCCCCAAGACCTGCTGGTGGGTCCTTACCCAGCTTACTGTAGCAGAACTGGATGCAGGCCACACTCCATCTGGCTATAGTTCTTTTTGCAGCTGGCCTGCCTAGACCAACTTCACCATAAGTAAGAAAAAGCTGGGAGGAATCCTTCCTTAGCTCTTTTGTCCTGTCCATATAATAGCTAATAGCTCTTTTTACGTCTAGGCTGTGCAGCCTATGTTCACCTGAGCTACAGTGATCTGAGAAAAATACAGGCAAAGTAATGGATTGGTTCAGATGAAAAAAATCAGAAACCATCTTAGGGAGGTATATCCTGTTAGTTCGGAGCACAATTTTATCCCTGTGAGGTGAAATATAGTTGTGCTCCACAGACAAGGCCTGAAGCTCCCTGATTCTTCTAGCAGAAGTGATAGCCACTAGAAAAACAGTGTTCCAAGTGAGAAACTTGAGATCTGAAGAAAACATAGGTTCGAAAGGAGACTGCACAAACTGACCTATACCGATATTCAGGTCCCATGTAGGGGTAGGTTCCCTATGTGGGGGATGAAGAAGCAACACCTTGAAAAACTTTTTGAAAATTGGGTGTGCAGCCAGAGAAGGTGACTTCCCTGCTGAAAGGTAAGCAGAGAGCAGAAACGTGTACCTTCAGGGCAGATGGCTGCAAATGCAGAGACTCTGAAAGTGGACCAGGTACTCCAGAAGTTCTGGTACTGCAGCTTGCTGTGGATGCAAATCCTTCTGTGCACACCAGATGGAAATTTTTTTCCATTTAGAGGAACAAGTTTTTCTGGTAGCAGGCTTTCTGGTACCCCTCAGAATATCCCAGACAGATTGAGACAGTTGTAAATCTGCATATTCTAGGTCTTCAAGAACCAAGCCTTGAGGTGAAGGAACTGAAGATTGGGGTACATTATCCTGCCCTGAGAGGATGTCAGCAGGTTGTACCTCCTGGGAAGAGAAATTGGTCTGGTCACTGACAGTGCCAAGAGCATAGAGTACCATGGCTGTCTGGCCCAGTCTGGGGCTATGAGAATCATTGTGGCAGACTGACCTCAGCTTGACCAGGACTCTGGCTATCAGAAGAAAGGGAGGGAAAGCATAAAGGAACCTGTTTGATCAGTCCAGAAGGAGAGCATCCAGTGGCACTAAGCCCTGGAGTGGGAGCATGCAACGATACAGAGCTAACTGGTGATTCTATGGGGCTGCAAAGAGATCTATCTCTGGAACCCCCCACCTCCTAAATACTGAGAGAAGGACCTGCCTGTTCAAGATCCATTCATGATGGCCCTGGAAGATTCTGATGAGAGGATCTGCCAGTACATTGTCCTTGCCTGGCAAGTGAAAGTACAGTTACGTAAGAACTTACACAAAAGTAGATCTTGAGGAGCTCTTGCAGTAGAGTAGTACATAGGACTGGCCGCAGCGGCAGGACCCCATCGAAAACGAGTTCAGCTAGCAGTCCCTGGCGAGGGACTGCCCCTCACGCCAGGTGACCAGCGTCAGGAGAAGTCGGTATAAAAGGGCGGTCCCGGACGCCCGCCTTCCAGTTCTTTCCTGCCACATACGAAAAGAAGCCGGATGAGAGAGGAGCGGATATTTCCCTCAATGGAAAAGGAGCTGAAAAAGCCTAGGGGGATGCAGGGTGGGAAGGTATTACCTACTGCAAGAGCCTCTCTCGAAGATCTACTGTTACGGTAAGTTCTTACGTAACTGTACTATCTTACTTCGAGAGGGCTCTTGCAGTAGGTAATTACATATAGGACTGAATCCCAAGCAGTCTGGAACAAAGAGAGGCACCGGGAGGAGGAAAACTACTCCAAAAGGTAGTTCTGGTTGTGCAACCTCAAGATAGGAGGCCTTGCAAAAGTCAGCCCGAAGCCTGCTCTACGGCGAGAGGCAACATCCAAACTGTAGTGTTTCGTAAAGGTATGGACGGAATTCCAGGTGGCGGCAGTGCAAATGTCTGCCACAGACACATTCTTGAAACAAGCCACAGAGGCAGCTACTCCTCTTGAGGAGTGGCCTCTGACTTGACCCAGGAGGGTTTTGTTGTATTTGTCTAACAAAGTGATGCAATGAGCCAACCACTTAAGACAGGCATTGCTTAGAAACAGCATTACCTTCCCTTCTGTGAGCAAAAGAGACGAACAACTGATCAGTCTTTCTGAGATCCTTCGTCCTGTTGGTGTAGTATCTCAGAATCCAGTGAACCACAGTATGGAGTAAATACTCCCCTTGATTAGAGTACTGCGTAAAAAAGGTAAGTAACTCTATGGACTGATTTAAGGTAGACTCTGCTACTACTTTAGGTAGAAACTTAGGATTAATGCGAAGAGCAACTCGTTCCTTGTGAAAAATCAAGTAAGGGATTTTACACATCAGGGCCTGGAGCGCGGAGATTCTTCGAGCCGAAGTAATGGCCACCATGAAGAGAGTCTTCCACGAAAGGAACTTCAAATCCGCAGAGGATGCAGGTTCGAAGGGAGGAAGAGTAAGTTTCTTGAGAACAAAATTCAAGTCCCAAGGGGGAGCAGGAGTATGGATGGGGGGCCTCAGATGGAGGACCCTCTAAGAAAGGTCTTGAGACCTCCAGTTGAGCAAAAGTTTGCTCATGGAGGGAACATGATAGCGTAAATGGCCACCATGTGTACCTTCAGAGAGGAATGGCTGAGACCCAGGTCAAACAGATGACGTAGATACTCCAGCAGAAGCCCCACTGAACAGGAGAAAGGTTCCACATTCTTGGAAGCGGCCCAAATAGTGAATCTTTTCCACTTCATGGCATAAGTGGATCTGGTGTAGAAGAGAGAACCAGACTTGCCTGGGCCAGAAAGGAGCTATCAGAATAATTTGCGCTCCTTCTGAAGCTAGTTTCTGCAATGCTAGTGGGATAAGTGGAATTGGGGGAAAGGCATAGGCGAATCTGTCCTTCCAGTCTAGAGACAGAGCATTGCTCCAAAAAGTGCCTCACTCTGGAACGAGCAAGCAGAAGATGAGAAGTTTTGCGTTTAGGGGGGATGCGAACAGGTTGACCTGTGGTGTTCCCCAAAGTTGGAAGATATTGTCTAGGACCCCTTGGTCCAGTTCCCGCTCGTGAGTCAGAGCAGAAGAGCGACTTCGCTTGTCTGCCAGGGTGTTGTCGACTCCCAGAACGCGAATCGCCGTGAGGTGAAGCTTGTGTTGTGTTGCCCAATCCCAAACCCTCACCGCCTCCCTGCATAGAGGGTAGGACAGAGTCCCTCCCTGCTTGTTGATATACCACATCAAGCACATGTTGCCCGTCTGGACGGCTAGGTAGCCGGGAAGCAAGTATTGGTGAAGGGCTTGGAGAGCGTACAACACTGCCCGAAGCTCAAGCACACTGATTTGGAGAGCTTGTTCTACCTTGGACCAGGAGCCCCGGGTCCGATGAGGGCCTAGATGGGCTCCCCAACCTTCACCGGAGGCGTCTGTGGTCAGAGTCTGGGAGGGGGGAGGATGAAAGAAAGGAACTCCCTGAAAAAGGTTCTCTCGAACCATTCACCACTACATGTCTCACATCATCAGCGAGGAGATCAGAACTGAGTGATCTAGGTCGTCCACTAGCTGATCCCACTGAGAGCGTAGAGTCCACTGAGAGACCTCATGTGGAGTTGAGCGCGAGGTACCGTCGGGATAGCAGCCACCATGAGCCCGAGAAGGCGGAGGACTGACCTCACAGAGACCATCCTGCAGTCGGACAACAGACTTATTTGGGTCTGAAGGGTAGCCGCCCTGTCCGGAGGCAGGAAGGCCTTGCCCATGGTCGTATTGAGGATCGCCCCAATAAACTGTAGCCTCTGGGATGGGTCCAGATGAGACTTGGAATGGTTGATGGTAATACCCAGGAAGGCAAAAACCTGCTGGGTAAGGGAGAGGAAATGAGGAGTTCCCTCCTGGGCCAGGGCCGCCAGGAGCCAGTCGTCCAGGTAAGGGAAACCTGCACTCCCTTGGTACGCAGGTGGGCTGCCACTACTGCCAGGCATTTGTAAATACGGGAGAGCCCACGATCAACCAAACGGGAGCGCGCTTTGAACTGGTAGTGGTCTCCTCTCGAATCTAAAAGAAGGTACGTATGGCGAGATGGGACGAATGCAGATAAGCATCCTGCACATCCAGAGCACAAAGCCATTGACCCGCCGGAGGAGGGCAGAAGACTCTGCAAAGAGCACCCTGAACCTTTGTACTCTACGTGAGATTCAGGGAACTGAGATCTAAAACTGGTCTGAGATCTCCTGTCTTCTTTGGGACCAGGAAGAAATGTGAATAGTAACCTGTCCCTGAAGATGAAGAGGGACAGGCTCTATCGCTTGCTTCAGCAGAAGAGCCAAGATTTCCTCCTGGACCAAAGGAAGATGTTCCCATGAATACGACGACTTCAGAGGGGTCGACGGAGTGGTTTCTGAAGAAACTCTATGGAGTGTCCTTCTGCATGAGCTGGAGCACCAAGAACCGGTGGTTATCCTCTCCATCCGGAAGCTGGAGGGAAAACCTCCTCTACCGGTTCCTCCAGGAGTCCGAGGCAGTGGGAGAGGAAAGGAGTCAGGTGGTGTGGGCAGCGCCGCAGCAAGCACCAGCTGCTTTTTGGTCGGGGGCTTAGCAGCTGCAGGGGCCCAACGTTTGTGGCCCGCCTTCCCTGGGGTTTCGCCTTTGGCCGATTCAGTCTGTGAAAGGGACGGCGCTGCTGCTGATGGGGACCATACATGGAATAAACTGACTTCAGAGCCATCCCCTTCTCTTGCAAATCGGTAATGATGTCCTTGACATCACCCCCAAAAAGCACCGACGCCCGGAAGGGTGTTCCTGGATAGCAGATTGCATCTCCGGGACCAAACTTGACACGCGGAGCCAAGCATGACGCCGTAGGCCTACAGCAAAAGCTGAGCTCCGCCCAGTGGTGTCCACTGAGTCGTATGTCGCACATGGCATGTGTCGACTGGCCGAATGAGCAGGTGGGCGAGATCAGCTAACTCCTGCTTGACTTGGGAGTCAGGCAAGGAGTCCAGTTGCTTCGCCAGAGTCTGGATGGCCTTCTGGTAGTCCCTTCTGTGGCAGCGCAGTTCAGGGCCCTGATCCTCAGTGTGTGGAGTGTAAATCTTTCTCCCATACTGGTCCACAAGGCGAGATTCCTTTATCGGGAGGATGTGAGCTAAGATGTTTAGGTTCGCCGACTGGTCAGGAAAGTGGCACTAATCACGGACCGAGTCGGAAACGAGGGGTGAGAATCCAAGAAATCAATACCTCTGGAGCCTGATAGCCAGTCTCGACTTCCTAGGAAGTGGGGCTGGTGACCGACGGCTGTTTCCATATTGTGGTAACAAGGTTGGCATGAGGCTCTATCCAGGGTGGCACCAAGCTAGGAGCTGTCACGGGCAGATCCAGATGTTCAGTGAGTTTCAGACGCTGAGGATCTGGTTCCAGGGAGTGCCACTGATGAACCTCCTGGAATTTCCTAAGCAACTCCATAAAAGAAGGATCCTCCGGAGGACACTGCGGAGGAGTCCTTGGCTGGGGCTTCGACGGACAGAGAGGCTCGTCGTCTCTCTCGGAGCAGCCGTCGGAAGAGTCCGAGAGTCAGAGAGTGAGAGGAGGATGAAGAAAGACTCCCTTTCACGACCGGAGGAGCGGACCTCCGGAATTCCCGGGAAGCATGTCCTGCCCCTCTCTGGATCCAGGCGGAAGAATCTTGAGTCCGGAGGTGAGGGAGGTGCCGACTGCGGCAGGGGAACCTGGGATGGCACTGTGGCCGGAAGGCTGCTCTCACCTCTTTGGTGAGCTGAGCCTTGGCTCAGCCAACCAGAAGGCCAGAGTCTCCTGCAGGTCCACCAGTGGCATCGAGGCGGTGGAGGAGGTGGGGATGGGGTCTAATTCCATAACCATATGGAGCGTATCCAAACCTGCTGCGGGTAGCCCAGCATTCGTATTGTGGCTAGTACTGTGGCGCCAGATACCGCGCTCCCTGTACACCGGCCTTTTAATAAGACTGAGGATACCTGAGCCGGGGAGGGCTGGAGCAGACAGCCCGGCTGGGCCTCACGGGTGGTCCATAGTGAGAGCCCAGAGGGCCGATGGGGAGCAAAATATCTCCCAGAGCCGGTAAGGCCGACGCCGGGCTGGCTGCCGGAGCGGCATCCTGGAGCTTACCGGCCAGGTCCGGGCGCCCAGGTGGAGGAAGGACTGATGGAGTAAAAGATCCTCAGCATCGCCTTGGAAAGAGGGGAAAACCGGGTCAGGTTGGGAGACTCTGGTTCCCCAGATGGCAAAAGGCTGCGGGAACCGGAATGATGGACGTTAGGTTCGTCATCGCTCCTTCGCCGCTGACCAATCGGATGAGCCGACGTGGAGGCTTAGTGGCGAGCTTGTCGGTGGCGCCGGAGGAGCCGGCGTCCGACTTATTTAGAGCTGTCACCGGAGACAGGCGAGTAGAGTGATCAGCCTGGTCCGTGAAGAGGAGGTGAGCAAGGCCGCCCGGAGGGTCGGACGTCTTGCCGACCCTTCTCCAGGCGGACGCCAGAGGAGCCGACGCCCAGCTACTGGAGTCACCCACAGTGGCAGGCTGCGCAGCTCATGCCCGAACCAAGGGTGCAGGCCTCCCACTCCTGGAGGCGCCTGCAAGGCCCGAGCACGAGCCAGACGGGAGTGTGTTGACGCTGCCTCTAGAAACCTCAGAGGCGGCCGCCGAGGAGCAATCCTCGGAGGGGATGTTATCATCCAGCAACTCCCGAGGGAGACGTGGTGGAGGTTTCCTGTCCCGTGCCTCCTTCTCCTTCCAATGTCCTTTTCGGTGGGATTGCCTCAGTTTTTTGCTCCCTCTCCATAGAACCCATTTTCTTCTTGAGAATATGGGCTTCCAGGGATTGCTGCCACCTTTTTCAGGTAGCCGTGTTAAAACTGAGGCAGTGCTGGCACTTCTCGATCGGGTGATCAGGGCCTAGGCAGAACAGGCACAGGGAGTGGCCGTCCTTATTCGGTAGTTGGGCGCCACACGAATCGCACTTATTCTTGTGCTCTGAAGGTGTAGGGGATGACATACACCGATGCTAGTGCTGACGTTAGTCGAAAAATGCAGGTTACTCACCTGTAACAGGAGTTCTAGGAATGGAATATGTTGTTCATCCACACGGTCTGGCAGGTTCCTTGCTGCTTTAAATCTTGCCAGAAGGCTCCAAGTTGGTCTCCTCCCACCCACCCGGTGAAACTGCTGCCGGCCTCATGACGCCAGATCTAGCCCGCTGGAAGCCAGGTTAGGGTCAGGATGAACAACATGCACCATTCCAGAACTCAACTCCTGTTACAGGTGAGTAACCTGTATTTCTGGGACATGGATATGTTGTTCATCCACACTGTCTGGCAGACTCTTAGCAGTTCTCCGGGGAGGAGGGAGGCATGCACACACCTCTACTTAGGGAATAAAGACTGAGAACTGGGTCCCAAAACTGTATCCTGGCGTGACTCAGGGTCGATGTGGTAGTGGGTGATGACGGTATGTGCCGACTTCCAGGTAGCAGCCCTGCAGATTTCCTGGATAGGGGATATCCTTGAAGCAGCTACCGATGCAGCGGGTATGGCGGGTGAATGAGCTCTTATCCTCTTGGGAGGCTCCATGCCCGCCAACCTATAGCAGACATCTATGCAGGAGGTGACCCACCTGCCTATTGTCCGCTTGGCTGCAGGTCTGCCAGGCTGGCTTGGGTGAGGTGACAAACAGCTGGCAAACCTCTCCCGAATCTGGCCGTCTGCCTTATAATAAGTGCGCCTTCTAGGTCCAAAGTATGGGGTCATATTCAGCCTGAGTGTGATTGTAGAACACGGCAGAGTCAACACCTGATTAGTGGAACTCATACCCACCTTGGAAGAACTTGGTGGGGCGCAGGACAACCTTGTCCCTGTGGAAGACAGATAAGGAGACTCTGTGGAAAGGCCTGGAGCTCTCCTATCCTTCTCGCTTGTTGGCTACCAAGAAGGTGGTCTTCACAATAGGTGGAGATATGGCACCTGTGCATCGTTAGAATGGCCTGTCCATGAGCTAGTCAATATCAGGTAGATCCCACGGAGGTGGAGGTTCTCGCATGGAGGATATGTGATCAAGGCTTGAAAAGTCCGACCACCTTCTCCTGTGCCACCAACTGTTTCCCGGCTGGCGCCCGGTAAGCAGAGATGGCTGCCAGGTGCACCTTAAGGGTCGTTGACCGAAGCCCTTGCTGAGAAAGGGACCACAGGTAGTCCAGAATGTTTGCCAAGGAACAGGAGGAAGGGTCCAGGCCCTTGCCCTGACACCAAATGGAGAATATCTTCCATTTGAAGGCATAGCATTTTCTGGTCCACTCCTGACGGGATGCCTCAAAGACGTCGATGACCTCGTCGGAAAGACCCAAGGCCTGGAACTCTAGCCGCTCAAGAACCAGGCCATCAGCTGCAGGCATTGAAGGTCCAGATGGAATACCTTCCCCTGATTGACTGAGATCAGGTCCGGGCAGGCTGAAAGCCGCCTCGGGAGCCTGGAGCTGAAACGGAGGAGATCTGGATACCAGAGCTGACGGGGCCAGTCTGGGGCTACCAGAATCACCTGCGCCTTGTCCCTCCTCACCTTGAGAAGCACCTTGTGTATCAAGGAATGGGGAAAAGGCGTAGAAGGAGACCCGGGTCCACAGACCCCGAGAGGCATCCCTGCAGTGAGCCCTGCTGAGGGGTGAGCATGGAACAGTCTCAGCTCGCATTCTCCTGAAGGCAAACAGGTCCGCCTGAGGCATGCCCCAGTGGAGAAGAGATCTTGTACCTACCTCCCTTGGGAGAGACCACTCGTGAGCTGGCCCCTATCAAGCTTAGGGCATCGGCCAGGGTGTTGGATGCTACTGCCACATGAATGGCTAGGAGATCCGCCTCCAGGCTGCGCACGAGAGACCATATGCGGAGAGCTTCCTTGCATAAAGGCATGTGCGCGTCCCGGCCTGGCGGTTTAGGTAGTACAAGGTCATGGCAGTGTTTGTCTGGACCTGAACCACTTGACCCCGTAGAAACGGAGCGAAGGCGGTGAGGGCTAGACGAACCGCTCGGAGCTCCAGCAGGTTGATGTGGCATTGGGACTCCTGAGGGGACCAGAGGTTCCCCCAAATGGGTATCCCAGCCCATCAGAGGCACGGTCGATAAGGAGACCGTCGGCTCGAGGTGGACGATTGGGAGGCCCTCCTGCAGATGTGCCGGAACGGTCCACCACTGGAGAGTGTTCCACATCTCCTGGGTCACTGTCACCAGCTGATCCAATGGATCGCAGCATTGTGACCACTGGCTGGCCAGTCCCCAGTGAAGGGGACGCATGTACCAGCGTGCCCAACAGACCATGCTGGTGCAGGCCACCATGAGGCCCAGGAGATGCAGGAAGTCCCGGACAGGGTGCAATTGCCCAACCAGAAATGACTGGGCAAAGGAGGAAAGTACCTCAGCCCTGTCCGCCGGGAGCCGTGCTCTGGCTCAAAGACAGTCGAGCTCTGCCCCGATGAAGTGAATCACCTGCTCGACACGAGTTCCGACTTGGCCTGGGTTGATGGGAGGCCAATCTGAAGGCTGCAATCTGGACCACTCCACCTCCTCTCTGGAGGGCTGCAATCAACCAGTCATCCAAGTGAGGTACCTCTGGACCCTTCGGCGCTGTAGAAATGCTGTCACCACTGCCATGCATTTGGTGAAGACCCTGGGAGCTAGAGAGAGGCCGAAGGGCATTGCCTGGAACTCATAAAGGGATCCTTCCACTCTGAAGTGGAGGAATCTCTGATGAGATGGACGGATCGGGACGTGAAAGAACGTGTCCTGGAGGTCCAGGGAACAGAACCACATGCCTCGTTCCAAGGAAGGGATTATTCTGAGCCAGCGTGACCATCCTGAAGGTCCGAGACCTTAGGAACCTGTTCAGGTCGTGCAGGTCAAGAATGGGGCGCCAGTCCTCCGTCCATTTTGGGACCAGGAGATACCTGGACACAAACCCTGGGTCTGGAGGAGGATCCGCCACCTTCCTGATCAGCAGGGCAATATCGGCTCGGCAGGCCCACAGCGAGGCTGCAGACCCCATAGCCCCCCGGGGGGCGACGGCTCAAAAGGGTGGGGTCTGCTCGAACTCCAGAGGCAGGCCCTTTCTTACCACCTCCAATACCCAGCGGTCTGTGGTGATAGTGGACCAGGCGGAAAGGAAGTGGCGGAGCAGTCCCCCCACGGGGGGAACCCAGGGAGGAGTGACAAGGCTGTGGGCGACACCCCTTAACCCGTCACTGGGCAAGCTTGCACGAGGGACCATCCGAGGGACCTCCTGGGCCTTTACCTCCCTGCTTCCTGTTCGAGGAAGCCGCGGGCTTGGGTTTGGGATGCCAGGCGGGAGCCTGCTGGCCCTGGTGCTGGTGTTACTGGGCCAGACGTGCCGCAGGTGCAGAAGGACGAAAGGACTTGTGCTGCTGCTGATGGCAGCCTTTGTCCTTCTGGGCGGAGGTGACAGAGTCCAGAGTGGCACTGGACTTTTCGATCCGCTGGAGGTGTCCCTCTACTCCAGGGGTGAAGGAGGTGGGTCCCAGGAAGGGGAACATCCACCAATTTGTGCTGGGTATCCGCTCGTGAAGGTGGATATCCAATAACGCCTGGGCGGCATATGTCCACCAAAGCGCCGCAGAAACGATCTGGCACGAGGAGTGCCTTCATGTCCAGAGCAGTCTAAAGCTGCTGTTTCACCACCGCCCTACCCTGGTCCTGCAATTGCTGGACCGTGGTCTGCAGGTCAAGGAAGATGAGGATCACCTCATCCAGGGACCAGCATGAGGGAGTGGGAGGTGTGTGCCATCAGCCGGCCCAGCTGGCCTGCAAGAGGCCTAAGGAGGACGCCAGCGAGACCGCGCCTGGCGAGTCCAGCTTTTTGGACTCCTTGTCGGAGGGCTTGTCCACGTCCCTAGTGTTCCCGGACCTCCGGAAAACACTGTCGATGACTAACCCCTCGGCAGAGGGGTGCTCCGAGAAACCTGGCAAAGAGCTGGTAGGGACCGCATACTTCCTGGCCAAGGGCGCAGGACAGGAAGCAGGCCGCTGCCAAAGCTAAAAGGCTGGACCGACAATGGCCTCAGCCACAGGGAAGGCCTCCGTAGCAGAATCCCCTCGGTCCAGAATCTCCGTCAGGGGATAGTTGGCCTGTTTGAAGACTGGCTCGAGCTGCATCCCGGTGGACTCCGAGATGAGCTGAAGCAGACTCAAAGGACTATGGGCTTTCGTCCAGAGAATGGCCTCCGAGGACTCCAGGTCGACCTGCTTGGAGAAGAGGAAGGAGTCGGACTCCGAGGAGTCCGTGAAGGCTGCCTAGGCCTGAGCCACCTCTACCTGCCGAGGGGGCGGTCGGAGTGAGGGGTGACCGACAACCTGTGGGGCAGGCCGTCGACCCAGGCCGAGAATCTTTCGTGGTGCGATTTCGGCTGTGGAGGCGAGGTTCCACCACAAATCGGTGGGGCACAAGTTCGCCGAACAACCGGCCCACATATGGGCATCTCGACAGCAGCGAGAGGTTGCTTCGGCCATTCGGGTGACAGCCACTTGATGGCCGGGGGATGCGTCGGCGTCGACTTACTCCCGGACAACAGTAACTGCTGCCACATCAGCTCCTCGTAGCGCCGATGCAATTTGCACCGAAGCCTCTACTCTTCAGAGGAGGAGGAAGACGAGGAGGAGCGGCGTCACCGCTTACTTCTGTGCCGAGACAGACTGCCGATGGCGGGATCGGCTTGACCGAGATGAGGTCCGAGACAGAGACCCTCGGTGCAACCAAGGGCAGGCCTGGGAAGGGGCAGGGGACACCTGCTCCTCCCTCGGCTCGGACACTTTAACCGGGGACTGCCGCACCGAAGGCGCAGGCAGATCCTTGGCCTCCACCAGGGGGACCGGCGACGGAAGGTTGTCTGCTTCATCAGTCGACAACCCGTCCGACGGGTCAAGAAATATCTCTACTGCGTCGACGGGTGTCTCGGCAGGCTGGCCCGACAGGACATCAGGAAGCAGCGGCCTTAGCCGCAACCTCGACTGAAGTCAACGGTCGGCTGTCCGGGAAGGAGACCCTCTCCCGCCCCACCAACAACACTCGATGGTGGGACTTACCCTTGAATCCCTCTTCTTGGACCGAGAGGAATGTCCCAATGGCCCCTCTCCCTTCGGGGAAAGGGACTAGCAAAGCTCCTTGAACGAAGCAGAATAAGAGGTACCCAAAGAGAGCGGGATAAACGCCGCGGCCGAGGAGGAGGAAGATGCGGCCTGGGCCACCTCCTCCTCGAGGGCGATCATCTGCTCGAGCTGCTCGGCCGAGCCAGCCGCCGTAGACACCGCCCAATGGGCCTCTTTTGATTTCACCGGCGGGTAACGCTTCTCGGGGTGCCCGAACTTCAATCGGGCAGCGCGATCCTCCAGGACATTGGCCGAAAAGGAGCGGCACAACTCGCAGGCCTGCAGGTCGTGGTCTAGGCTGAGGCAGTAGACACACGTGGAGTGCGGGTCAGTCCTGGACATCTTCTGCCCGCAAGGGCACCGCCAAAAGCCAGGAATCAACTTGTCCATCGCAGCCGTGAGGGACAAGGAAGACAGAAGTCTAGAAAACTTTAAAATGAGTTTCGGACGAACCGAAGAGTTAGGATCCAGTCTAAAATGCAGAGCGCTAAGGAGGGAACCTGAGTTTCCAAGCAGTAAGGAAGATCTGGCGTCATGGGGTGGAGCCGAGAGTTTTACCACCCAGGTGGGTGGGAGGAGCCAGCCTGAAGACCTTCCAGCAAGATTTAAAGCGGCAAGGAACCTGCCAGACAGTGTGGATGAACATATCCATGTCCCTAGAAATAGAGTTTTTCGGTATAAAAACGAAGAAGGTAGGGCTGACGAAGCATGAACTTTTCCGCGAGGCGCTGTACGAGCTAACGGCGGGAAAGAACTAGAAGGCGGGTGTCCAGGACCGCCCCTTTATACCGACGTCTCCTGACGTCAGACACCTGACGTGGGGGCGGTCCCTCGCCAGGGACTGCTAGCTAGAAATTTTTCCGTGGGGTCCTGCCGCCTGCCGGCATCAGTCCTGTATGTAATTACCTACTGCAAGAGCCCTCTCGAAGTAAGATCTGCCAATAGTGACAAGTTAAGAGAATATGCCAGCATCCAAATCTTTATGGATTCTGTGCACAGCAGGGAGGATCTTGTTCCCCTTTTGGTGATTTAGTACATGGTGGTGGTGTTGTCTGTCCTGATCTGTACCACCTTGCCGTGCAAGAGACTGGCAAACTCCTGAACAGCCAGGAGTGCTGCCCTGAGCTCCAGAAGATTGATGTGCAAGAGACACTCCTGAGGGAGCCACGTACCATGTGCTGTGTGATCCCCCAGGTGGGCACCACAGCCCAGGAGAGAAGTATCCGTTGTCAGCACCAGAGAGGGAACCTGAGGGAGAAAGAGGACCCCCCCACTCTGAGGCTGTCCATCTCCTTCACCACTGAAGAGCTAACAGAAGGGTGGGAGACACAGGTATCAATTTGGACAGAGAATCCTTTCTCTGAGACTAAAAGGATCTCAGGTGGAACTGAATGTCCCTCATCTGGAACCTGGCTCCCAGGACCACAGCTGTGGTACAGGCCATGTTTCCTAGGAGCTGCAAGAAGTACATTGCTGGACAAGGAACTCGAACCTGAAAGGATTTTGCCAATTATGAGAGTCTGCGCCCATGCCTGAATGGCATTCGGTTCTGCCCCTATAAAGTCTAACACATGTACAGGGGTTAAGACAGACTTTTGAAGATTTACCAAAAACCCCAGAGAGAGAAGAGAGTATCCTGGGTGAGATTTAGGGCTTCTATGACCTGCTGGGGGGGACTGACCCACCAGTCAGTCGTCCAGATAGGGGTAAACTGAAAGCCCTTGCCTTCGGAGGAATGCCACCACTACTGCCAGACACCCTTGGTGCAGATGCCAGGCTGAAGGGCATTGCCCTGAACTGGTAGTGGCCTGAGGACAGTCGAAATCAGATATTTTCTGTGAGACTGTCTGATAGGGATGTGGAAGTAAATACAGGTTACTCACCTGTAACAGGAGTTCTAGGAATGGTATATGTTGTTCATCCACACTCATTGGCAGGTATCCTTGCCGCTTTAAATCTTGCCGGAAGGTCTTCAAGCTTGCTCCTCCACCCACCGGGTGGTATAACTCGGCTCATGGCGCCAGATCTGGCCGCTGGAAGCTCAGGTTGTGCGTCAAGCCGGGAGGTCGGGTGGGAGTCAGGATGAACAATATATACCATTCCTAGAACTCCTGTTACAGGTGTGAGTAACCTGTATTTCTAGGGACATGGATATGTTGTTCATCCACAATTTCATTACAGACTTAGCAGTTCTCCGGGAGGAGGGAGGCAAGACGCACACCCCCAATACTTACTTGGGAAAGAGAGACTGAGAAACCGAGGCCCCAAAACCAGCATCCCGGCGTGACTCAAGGTCGATGTGGTAATGGGCAATGAAGGTGTTTGCTGACTTCCAGGTAGCAGCCCTGCAGATTTCCTGGATAGGGACGTCCCTGGAAGCAGCCACCGATGCAGCAGTATGGCGGGTAGAATGAGCTCTTATCCCTCTGGGAGGCTCCATGCCCGCCAACTTATAGCAGAGATCTATGCAGGAGGTTACCCACCTGCTTATCGTCCGCTTGGCTGCAGGTCTGCCAGATGCGGCTTCAGCAGCGTGTGACAAACAGCTGGCGAACCTCTCCCCGAATTTCAGCCGTGCGCTCCTTATAATAAGCGAGCGCCCTTCTAGGGTCCAGAGTATGGAGCCTATATTCGGCCTCCGAGGTGTGATTGGGGTAGAACACCGGCAGAGTCAACACCTGGTTAAGGTGAAACTCCGACACCACCTTCGGAAGGAATTTCGGGTTGGGGCGCAGGACAACCTTGTCCCTGTGGAAGACCAGGTAAGGAGACTCGATGGAAAGCGCCTGGAGCTCTCCATCCTTCTGGCTGACGGATAGCCACCAAGAGGCGTCTTCCACGACAGGTGAGGAGAG
The DNA here is from genome assembly GCA_016271365.2 of Neoceratodus forsteri. Classification (NCBI taxonomy): domain Eukaryota; kingdom Metazoa; phylum Chordata; order Ceratodontiformes; family Ceratodontidae; genus Neoceratodus; species Neoceratodus forsteri. The sequence goes on from CM057449.1 coordinate 624,026,008, forward strand.
CACACCTGTGCATAGGTTCGAATGAGCTTGCCCATGAGCTTTGCCAGCCTAGCAATGCAGATCCCACGGGGGTGGGGGTTCCGCACTGGAGGGAAATGTGATCAAGGCCTTTGAAAAGCGCCAGACCACCTTCTCCTGCGCCACTGACTGCTTCCGGCCCGCGCCTGCAAGCAGAGATGGCTGCCAGGTGCACCCTTAGGGTGACGACCTAAGCCCTTGACTAGAAAGGGACCATAAATAGTCCAAGATGCTTGCCAAGGAACAGGAGGAAGGGTCCAAGCCCTTGTTCTGACACCAAATGGAAAACCTTTTCCATTTGAAGGCATAGCATTTTCTGGTCGACTTACGGGACGCCTCAACTACATTGAGGACCTCGTCGGAAAGACCCAAAGGCCTGGAACTCTAGCCGCCAGGAACCAGGCCGCCAGGGTGCAGGGGATTGAAGGTCGGATGGAACACCTTCCCCTGATTGACAGAGCAGGTCCGAGGCGAGCTGGAAGCTGCAGGAGTCCTGGAGCTGAGACTGAGGAGATCTGGCACCAGAACTGGCGAGCCAGTCTGGGGCTATCAGAATCACCCTGCGCTTGTCCTCCTCGCCTTGAGAAGCACCCTGTGGATCAAGGGAAATGGGGAAAGGCGAAAAGAGTCCCGGGGTCCATTGCCTCGAGAAGGCATCCCCCTGCAGCGAGCCCTGCTGAGGGGGGCGGGCATGGAACAGACTCAGCTTCGCGTTCTCCCTGGAGGCAAACAGGTCCACCTGAGGTGTGCCCCAAAGGGAGAACAGATGCTGTACTACCTCCGCAGGAGAGACCACTGTGGGATGCAGCCCCTATCCGGCTCAGGGCATCGGCCAGGGTGTTGGAGGCTCCTGCCACGTGAATGGCTAGGAGATCCGCCTCCAGGCTGCGCACGAGTGACCAAATGCGGAGAGCTTCCTTGCATAGAAGCATGGAGCGCGTCCCGCCCTGGCGGTTTAGATAGTACATAGTCGTGGTATTGTCCGTCTGGACTCGGACCACTTGACCCCGGAGGAACGGAGCAAAGGCGGTGAGAGCTAGGCGGACTGCCCGGAGCTCCAGCAGGTTGATGTGGCATCGGGACTCCGCGGGACCAGAGGCCATGAGCCCGTGTTCCCCAGATGGGCACCCCAACCCATCAGAGAGGCATCGGTCGACAGAGAGACCGCCGGCTCGGGCGGACGAACGGGATGCCCTCCTGCAAATGATCTGGAACGGTCCACCACTGGAGAGCGTTCCACATCCCCTGTGTCACCGACACAAGCTGGTCCAAGGGATCGCAGCATTGTGACCACTGGCTGGCCAGTCCCCACTGAAGGGACGATGTTCCAGCGGGCCCAACGGACCACGCTGGTGCAGGCCGCCATGAGACCCAGGAGGCGTGAGGTGTCCCGGCAGGGCGAATTGCCCAACCAGAAATGATCGGGCAAAGGAGGAAAGAACTGCCCTGTCCGCCGGGAGCCGCCTGGCTCAAGAGAGTCGAGCTGCGCCCGATGAATAGAATCACCTGCTTCGCTCGAGTTCACTTGGCCTCGTGATAAGGAGGCCCAGTTGAGAGCAGACCTGGAGGCCAGATCTCTGACCACTCCGCCCTTCCTGGAGGGAGCTGCTATCAGCCAGTCGTCAGGTAAGGGCACACCCGATCCTCGCGGCCAAGAGGAATGCTGTCACCACAGCCATGCATTTGGTGAAGACCCTGAGCTGGAGACAAGCCGAAGGGCATGGCTTGGAACTCAAGAGGGATCCTTCCGCTGGAAGCTAAGGAATCTCTGGTGAGACGGACGATAGGGACGAAAAACGCTGCCTGCAAGTCCAGAGAGCAGAACCACATCACTGCTCCAAGGATGGTATTATCTGAGCCAGAGTGACCATCCTGAAGGTTCGAGACCTTAGGAACTTGTTTAGGTCACCGGTAGTCGAGAATGGGCACAGCCCCGTCTGCTTGCTGAACCAGGAAGTACCTGGACACAAACCCTGGTCTGAAGGAGGGTCCACCACCTCTCTTACCACCTCCTTCTGGAGGAGGGAGCGATGTCGGCTCACGGCGCCGCCAGTGAGGCTGGGGATCTCAAGCTCCCGAGGGGCGACGGCTCTGAAGGGTGGTGCCTGCTCGATTCCAGAGGCAGGCCTCTTCCCACCACCTCTCAAGACCCACCTGTCCGTGGTAACAGCGGACCAGGCGGAACGGAAGTGGGCTGGAGCCGTCCTCCACGGGGACCTAGGGGTAGACGGGATGGGGGCGACACCCTCAGCTCGCCACTGGGCAGGCTTGGAGGAGGGACTCCTGGGCCCTTTCCTCCTGCCTCCTGTTAGGAGGAAGCCCGGCTTGGGTTTGGGATGCCAAGGTCGAGCCTGCTGGCCCTTGACGTTGTTGGACTGGGCCAGGGTACAGAAGATCGAATAGGGCTTAGTCTGGGTTTGCGCCTTGTCCTTCTGAGCGGAAGAGACCGAGTCCAAGGTGGCATTGACTCCTCGATCCTCTGCAGGTGACCTTCCACCCCAGGGGTCAAGAGGTCAGTCCCCAAAGGGAACATCCGCCAACTTGTGCTGGGTATCCGGCAAAGGTGGATATCCTCAGCCAAGCCTCGCCGACGCGATAGCCACTGCGGCCGCCACCGATCTGGCACATGAGTCCCCATATCCAAAGCAGTCTGGAGCTGCTGTTTGGCCACTGTCCTGCTTCTGGTCCCGCACCTGCTTAACCGTGAGTCTGCAGATCAGGGGAAGATGAGGATGACCTCATCCAGGAGCCCAACAGGGCATGAGAAAATGATGCCATGAGGACGGTCAACTGGCCTGACGAAGGCCGAGATGACGAGCGAGACTTTTTGCCGACATAGTCCAATTTCTTGGACCTTTGTCAGGAGGTTTGTCCATATCCTAGGCGTTGCGCGGGCTGAAAACGCCAGTCGGTAACCAACCCCTCAGCAGAGGGTAAACCAAAACCGGACAAGGAACCGGGGACCTGATACTTCCTGGCCATCCTGGGCGGGGCGCAGGGCAGGAAGCAGGGCGCGCTGGGCTCCCAGTGCCGGACCCACTATGGCCTCGCCACCGGAAAGGCCTCCGCCGAGAATCCCCGGTCCAGAATCTCCGGAGGGGATACCTGGCCTGCTTTGGAACGTGGTTCGAGCTCCATCCCGGTAGACTCGAGATGAGCCGAGCAGTCCTAGGAAGGACGACGGGCTATCGCCCATTGACTGACCTCTGAAGACTCCAAGTCCAGTCGCTTGGAGAAAAAGGAGGAATCATCTTCGACTCTGAAGAATCCTCAAGAGCTGCCTCTGGCCTGAGCCACCTTCACCTGCCGAGGTCGGTCGGGAGTGAGGGTAACTGACAGCCGATGGGGTAGACCTTAGCCGACCGAGAATCTCTGGTCGGAGCCCCATTGGTGGCTGGGAAGGAGGTTCCACCGGAATCGTGGAGTAGCTGGTTTTGGCCGAACAACCGCCTGGGTATAGGCCTCGGATAAGTCGAGGGTTGTGTCGGCTGCCCGGTGACAGTTGACTTTAATGGCCGGGAAGGCGACGGGTCGGTCCACCCCGCCAGGAGGAGTTGTTAAACAAGGTTCTCGTACCGCCGACGTACTTACGCCGAAGCCTCCCTCATCCGAGGAGGAGGACGAGGGACGAGCGCGACGCCACTGCTGCAAGCCGAGACCAGACCGCCTTGACGGTGGGATCGGCTGGACCGCCAAGAGGTCCGAGATCAGACCGAGAGTCCCGGAATTTCCGAGGTCGGGTGCGGAGGTGTCGGCCGAACCGCACTCCTTCGCTCGGATGGTCCATCCGAGGGCTCCAGAACCGAGGCATAGGCGAGCCCACGGATCCTCAACCCTCCGGGGAACTGGGAGAGGGGAATCTCGGCTGCTAAAGGCGACAGCTCGTTCAATGGGTCAGAAAAATCTCGACTTCATCGGGTGGGAGTCTCGGTCAACTGACCTGGCACGGGACACCGTGAGGCCAGTGGCCGAAGCCGAGCGGTCGACCGAAGTCGACGGTCGACGGCCCGGGGAGAGGGACCTTTCCCGCTCCCAAGAGCGTCGACGGAGGGACTTACCCCTGTCCCTCTTTTTGGACCGAGAATAAGGTCCAGCAAACGCAGGCCCTTCTCCTTTAGTGGAGAGGGACAGACAAAGCTCCTTAAAAGAAGCCGTGTAGGAAGAACCCAGAGAGAGCGGGATAAATGCCGCGGCCGAGGAAGATACGGCCCGCGCCGCCTCCTCTTCGAGGGCGACCATCCGCTCGAGCTGATCCGCCGAGCCCGCCGCCGCGGACACCGCCAACCGGGCCTCCTTGGACTTCACCGGAGGGAAACGCTTCTCGGGACGGCCCAGTTGCAATCGGGCAGCACGGTCTTCGAGGACGTAGGCCGAGAAAGATGAGCACAGGTCGCAAGCCTGCGGTCGTGCTCAAGGCCTAAGGTAGACACGTGGAGTGTGGATCCGTCCGAGACATCTTCTGCCCGCATGGGCATCTCCGAAATCGAGTCGGTTGGTCCATCGCAGGCCGCGAGGATAGAAGACTGAAGTCTTTTTTGCAAAATTTATTTTAAATCCGCAAACGGAGAATAGGAACCAGTCACAAACGCAGAGCGTTAAGGAGGGAACCTGAGCTTCCAAGCGGTAAGGAAGATCTGCCGTCATGGGGCGGAGCCGAGAGTTATACCACCCGGGTGGGTGGGAGGAGCAAGCTTGAAGACCTTCCGGCAAGATTTAAAGCGGCAAGGATACCTGCCAATGAGTGTGGATGAACAACATATCCATGTCCCTAGAAGCATCCTTTAGGTCTAGGGATGCCAGCCAGTCCCCCTGCTTGAGAGCAGGTAGAATGATAGCCAGGGTTGTCATTTTGAATTCTGGCTTTGTAAGATGTCTGTTTAGGAATCTGAGATCCAGAATGGGCCGCCACTCCCCATTTTTCTTTGGTGCCAGGAAGTACCTTGAATACAGTCCTTTTCCCGAGCTGATGTGGCACAGGTTCCACTGCTCTTGACTGAAGAAGTGTGGAACCTCTGCCTCCAGCTGAGCAGTTTCTGCCAAGCTGGAAGATCTGAAACTTCTTGCTGACAGTTTTGGGGGAACCCTGAAAGTGAGAGCAAGTCCCTGAACTACTATCTCCAGGACCCATTTGTCTGAAGTGATGGAATGCCAAGCCTGGAGATAGTAGGTCAGCCTGCCCCCAACAGGGTAAGCGGAGGCGGCCTGAACAGAGCTTTCAGGGTGTCTGCTTCGCTGGGGTAGCAGACTGGGGGTGGAGGCGGCCCTGCCAGCACCCCTCCTGCCTCTCCCTTTAAAGAACCCCCTGGGTTGTTAAGCGGAAAAAGCTGGGGCCTGGTGGAAAGGCCTGGAGTAAGGTCTGCCCCTGCTCCTGGCCTGCTGCTTCTGAGGAGTGGCAGCTTTCTCTATTGCTGAAGCACTCCTGTATGCCACTCTGTACTCATTCATTTTCTTCATATATGCCTCAGTCTGTTCCCTAAACAGAAAGAACAGAGTTCTGGACAAGGGGAAAATCCATGGCATTATTCTGTGTGTCCTGGGACAGGTTAGTACACCTGAGCCAGAGAAAAACGTCTGAGGGATACAACAGAAGCCATAGCCCTGGAAGCTGCATCACTGGAGTCCACAGCCATGTGGAACTGGGACTTAGATGCTTGCACCCCCTTGTTGACCAGCTCCTGAAGGTCAGCAGAAAGCTCAGGAGGGGCCTTTTTAGCCAGTTGTTCGACAGTTTCCCAAAGGAACTTTTGATACCTGGAGGCATAAGCCATATAGCAGGCTTGTCTGATACCCAAGGAAGATGCCAGGTACCCTTTTTTTTGGCAAGAGAATCCACCTTCCTGGAATCCTTGCCAGGGGGGTGAGAGGCCAGAGGGATGCCAGCCTTCTCACAGGCCTCAGTTTGAACTACCCCTACATGGTTACAATGGCTAGTTAAAAAGTCAGTACCACTGCCAGCCAGAAAATACTTCCTGCCCATCTACTTATCCAAAGGAGGAACAGAACTAGGGGTTTGGAGGATCTTTAAAGTCTGCTTCTTAAGGGACTTATGAATGGGAATCAAAAGTTCCTGGGATACAGGAAGATCCATCATCCCCCTGTAATCCTCTTCCTCATCATCCTCCTCCTGCCTGGCCTCTTGTACAGAGAGTTGCAGAGTCTCAGCTACCTGCCTCATAAAAGCAAAGTGGGAGGTAGCCTCAGAGACAGGCCTAGGAGGGGATTCATACCAAGGATGGTCAGGGGAGACCTCAAGGTCAATGGATTCCCCTTCATCATGTTCCTCATCGCCCTCCTCATATTCAGAAAAATAATACTCTTCAGGATCAATGTGTGCTGAAGGAGTTGAACCGGTATCTGGAATCATTGGCTGCCCAGATGGTACCTGCGACGGTTCACCAAACCCAGATAGCAAATACTGCACTATTCGAATGGCATTTGAAATCTCATCCATGGTTAGAACCGAGACAGACTGCTTATGCGATTCCAAACCGGAGCGTTTGGCTTTCTTCTATGATGTGGGTTCTGAAACAGACTTCGAGCATCGTTTACCCATCGACTGTTCACCCTGGCTTGAAAGGGTTTTCAGATACGAAGGTTCAGTTGAATCGGAACCAGCCTAAGCAGTCTTGTCCATTTTTTCCTTCAGTCTACTGAGGCGCCTGTCTAAAGAAGACAGAGAAATTTTTACAAATACCACACTGTTTGTAACTGGTTAAAACCCAAACAGTAAAGACAAACCAAATGTGGATCAGCTTTTGCAAATTGCTCCCCACACTCAGTATAACGCTGAAACCCAGTGGGACCAGTTTTTCTCTTGGGTTTCTGTGACATAACCGTAAAATTTGGAGCTTAACCCGGTGGCTTAGTTAGGCCGGTTAAGCAAAAATCAAATGTCTACTTTATCCATAGTGACTTAGTTAGGCCAGGATAAAGAAATGAAGAAATAAGATTTACCCCTGAAGGCTTAATTAAGCCGGGTAAAAGAGAAGATAAAAGTTCAAACCGGCCAACGGTTCAGTGCCAGCTAAAAATGAACAGAGAGCCCTCTGTTCTGGTCAGGACCAATACAATGAAACTCCGAAGGAAAAAGGAAATTTAGAAGTTCGGTCCCCTCACGGTCACGGAACCGATCGGAAACCGAACACTTACCCAATCTAGGAACGTACACTATACCAAAGACAGCGGTTTGAGAACGTACTAAAATAAAAACAATGAAGTGTTTTGAATAAACAGACGAAACTCAGCTTTAAACCGAAGAAAGCAAGAAGAAATCTCCGAGGCGTCTTCACTGATGAGAGGAATAAAGAATCTGATCAGTTACTAGAACATACCAAGGACAGTGGTTTGAAAACAGAGCTCGAGCTCAACGTTCTCCGCATTTGCATAGAGTTTAACTCTGTTCTCTAGGGCAGTTAAACCGGTCGGTCTAACTGCATATTATCAGACTACAGCAAGACTTTATGTTGTTTGAAGCATCAATCTGAGGGATTTACTTACTTTAGGAGCCCTTTTAAGACTTGGATAGATTTTGTATTTTCTCCCCCAGTATTAGAGGTCCTATCAGCTTCAGTACAGCCAAACAAGTATTCTGATTATGTGGTCACTAAAGCTGAATTCTCATGGAACTTGGCCCCACGTTGCAAAAAAAATAATCTGAAGCTAAATGAGGCAAGGTTAGAGGACCCCAAAATGAAACTTGGGTGGGCACAGGACTGGGCAGCCCGACTGTCAGTGGCAGAACTATACAAGAATACAGTGGATTGGTGGGAAGACACTAAGAGGAACTGGCAAAATCTGTTCCAGCAGAGGGCTTTGTATATAGCTAATAAAGAATACATGCAGTATTTGCAATTAGACTTCACTTACAGTACCCTACCTCTCAGGCGGAGCTTTCTAGCCTGGATTACGGTACAGTTATTAGCAACGCCAAGAAACAGATGGTTGAGAACTAACATAACAGAGCTAAATCACTGAATCAGGAACTCAAATTTGGGACTCAGGTGCGCAAAGCTTCACTGGATCCTTACAAAGAGTGCAATAAAAGAGTAGAAAACAGGGTTATGTCTGAGTCAACTTCTCCTTCAGGTCAGTCAGTTCACTCCCCGCAGGAGATTTTAGAAGTGGTTGAGGAATATGTGGAAGGTTTACTAGGTAACCCTTGACCTAACAGGGATTCAAATGAAGTGTTGGCTACATTAGGACTGCCACAAGTTACCCCTCAGGACGCTATAAATCTAAATAAGGAGGTCGCGAAAGAAGAAGTAATGACTGCAGTAACTCAGCTTGCGGCTCACTCTGCTCCTGGACCCGATGGCCTGGGGTCAGGGTTTTATAAAATTTTTTGTGAGGATTTAGCTCCAGTTCTGATACTTTATATAATTATGTATTAAGTTCAGCTACTTATGCTTCATCCATGCAAGAAGCTATTTTGATACTATTACATAAAAAAGGGCCTAGGAACATAATTGGGAATTGGCATCCACTTGGCCTTCTCAGTAAAGATATTAAGTAAGGACCTAAAGATATTAAGTAAGATCCTTCAAGCCAGACTAGTGAAGGTAGACAAGTATCTAATTAGCTCTCCCCAGACATGTGGACTACCAGATAGGAAACAGCAAGATAATCTCAATTTTGAGAGAAATGTTTTTCAGGGTGCATTCAGATCACCTCCAAGGTTTTGTTAGCCTGGATCAGGAGAAGGCGTTTGACAGGCTATCACACAACTTTCTGTTTGCTGTTCTGTCCCCCTTTGGGGGTACCAGACATTTGTATAATGGATTAGAGCCATGTATGAGAGAGCCACAATTTCCCAAAATGTGAACAGGTGGTTTGGGAGAAAATAAAGGTTAAAAGAGGGGTCAGGCAGGGATGCCCACTTAGTCCCTTATATACTTTTGGAATAGATATACTGATTAGAATAATAACAGGGAATCAGGAAGTGGTAGGTATAGAAGTAATTAAAGAATTTCCCCCTGTGAAGGTATTGGCTTATGCAGATTATGTGGTACTAACAGTGGCACCCTCTGTGAAAGGGGCGATGTTAGAGGCTTTATTCCAGCAGTATTCAGAAATTATCAGGGTCCAAAATGAACACCGAGAAGAGTAAAGGTGTCAACTTGGAATCCATACAGGTACTCGCAATTGGGCAGGTAGCTGGAATTAAATTTACTAGTCTCCTCATTACTATACTAGGAATAGATTTTGGACCAGGGGATGTTTCCTTACTGAACTGGGGAAAAAATATGAACAGGGCTATGACATTGGTAAATATCTGGAAAGGCCAGCAATCATTTAAAAAGAAAGGAAATGTTAAGACATTACTAATTCCAGTGTTTCTATACCTCAGCTACGTATATTCCCCTCCAGGTGGGATTATAACAAAATTGTATTGCATATTGTTCCAAGCATTTTGGAGTTCACGCCTGAACCCAGTGAAAAGGGAACACACATATCGACCCATAGACAAAGGGGGAGTAGCCATTCCCCTAGCCAGGCTCCACATGAGGATCACTCAGTGGTCCCTGAGGGTGCAATGGGACCAGCTTCTGGACGATCTGGACCATCCGGTCCTCATCTCTTCAGCGGTCCATAAGGATCTTCTATGGTGAATGAATCCACACAATCTTTCCTTGAGGCTTCCGTTTTGAAGCCCAGCACCTGTCGCCACTCTCACCACGGATGCCTAGAACATAGGGTGGGGTGCTCATCTGGGGGAACATCAAGCCCAGGGACTTGGGTGCGGCTTGGAGCTTTCTCTTCACATCAATGTTCTGGAGCTCAGGGCGGTCCTGTATGCCTTACAGGCCTTTCAACCCCTGCTGCCTGAGGGAACACTGCTGATCCAAACAGATAATATTTCAGTGGTTTGGTACATCAACAAATGAGGAGGAACTCGGTCGTACCTTCTTTACAGGGAACCGACCAGGGTGTGGAACTGGGCAGTCCAGCACCACTTGTCCCTAGTGGGCGTGCACGTGCACGTACCGGGAGTTCTAAACGTCCTGGCGGACAGTCTCAGCAGGTTGTGGACCCCTGCTCACAAGTGGGAACTTCATCAAGAAGTGGCAGAATCCATTTTCCAAAACTGGGGGCAGACGGAACTCTACCCATTTGCCTCTCAATTCAACGTAAAGCTTCCCAAGTTTTGCTTGCTCGTTCCAGAGCCAGGTGCTTTCTGGACAGATGCACTATCTCTATCCTGGACAGGGAAATTTTTGTACGCTTTCCCTCAGTCTCCCATTCTGCAGAGGGTTCTCCTCAAACTACAGGTGGTGATGGCCAAAATGATTCTCATCGCTCCTCTTTGGCAGAGACAGATTTGGTTCCTGCTGCTTCAACAGCTATCCAGGGAACCACCGGTTCCACTTCCATCGACGCACGACCTCCTTACTCAGGATCAAGGCCGTCTGGTTCATCCGGGGCTCAGGACCCTATGTCTACATGTATGGCTCCTGCAGACATAGCCATTTCTTGCTTTGGGGTTTCTTCGCGAGTGGCTCAGGTCTTTGTTGAAGCCAGAAAACCTTCCACCCGTTCCACTTATGCCTTGAAGTGGATGCGGTTTTCCATTTGGGCGACCGCGAAGGGCTGGAACCCCTTTTCTTGCTCGGCCCCACAAGTCATGGAATAACTCCTTCATCTATTGGACTCGGGTTTAGCCTATTCCTCCCTGAAAGTGCACCTCTTGGCTATCTCGGCATACCACGAGCTGGTGGATGGTAAACCCGTGGCTCAGTTGGAGATTTCAAAAATCTTCTTTAAAGGGATTCTCCATCTGAAACCACCCATCCACAGCCCAACCCCACCTTAGGACTTAAACTTTGTCCTGGAAAAGCTCACCTTGCTTCCTTTCGAGCCAGCCATGAGCTGTGACCTACGCTTCCTATCTTGGAAGGCATTGTTTCTGGTGGCTATCACATCAGCTTGAAGAATTTCGGAGCTTCATGCTCAGGACTGCAAGGAGCCTTATCTGATTTTTCACCGGGACTAGACGGTCCTCAGAATCCATCCGAGGTTCCTTCCAAAGGTGGTGTCGGAAGCTACTCTGAACCAATCGGCAGAACTTCCAGTATACTATCCGGCCCCCGCTAACAGGGGTGGACACTCCTTCATACGATGGATGTCCATCAAATTCTCTGGTGTTATACACACTGAACCAAAGAATTTTGCTCTTGTGATCAACTGTTTGTCTCCGCGCAATGAACAAAAGGCAAACCGGTTTCCAAGCAGGGCCTTTCCAAATGGTTGGGCAACTGCATCAGATTCTGTTATCACAAGTAAGAAACATCTGCCGGGTTCTATCAGAGGTCATTCTACTAGGGGCATGGCCGCTTCTGCAGTGGACATTTGTGCTGCCGCTGCTTGGGGTTCTGTCAATACCTTTACCAAACACTATAGTTTGGACACTGCTTCTAGGCGGAGGGCTGGTTTTGGCCTAGCCATACTGCAGGGCCTGCTGTCCTAGAATGTCCTTTCGGACTTCATTTTTTTCCGTTGGACTTGTTTTGCCTCCTCCCTTGTTTCTATCGGTCTCTCCTCGGAGGGACTGCGTGGGACTCTGTCCCATTTGTGATGACCTACTGAAGGAACCCTCTCGAACTAAGATAGTACAATTACGTAGAAACTTACCTTAACAGTAGATCTTCAAGAGAGGCTCCTTTAGTAGGTCATATTTTCCCTCCCTCCCCCCTTATATTTTTCAAGACCTCCAAATCCTGTTAGTTCCTGCTGTCAGGCCTCTTCCGAGCTCCGGGAGGAGAACTGGAGGGCCGGCGTGGGGACCACCCACTACATACCATCACGCTGTCGGTCACGTGACGTCGGGTGCCCCCCGGTCAGGGATTGCTAGCAAAGTCTGCCGTGCAGCCCGACATCAGTCCCATTTGTGATGACCTACTGAAGGAACCTCTCACGAAGATTTACTCTTACGGTAAGTTCCTACGTAACTGTATTTTACTTTAGAAAACAAAGATAAAATATAATAAGAGGGAAGGATTTAATAGCCTTCCTTTCAGAGAGTAACTTCATATTAATGAATGGAAGATCAACTGGAGATCAGGAAGGAAGTTACACATATATAGGACCACTGGGTTCTTTCACAATTGATCTAGTTTGGGTCAGTGTGGAAGCACTTGGCAGAATACAAAATGTAGCAGTTTTGGACCAACCAAATTCTTCTCATTATCCAATATTAACTCTGATGCAGATACAAAATTCTAATATTGAACAAGTAGACATTTTCACCCACGAGGGTGATGTGAAAATTCTGAATCTTAAAAGGATCAAGTGGCAGAAAGATACCATAAGTATATTCCAGGAACTATTCACAGAAAGTAGCCTGGAAAAGCAGCAATAGTAACCGTTAGAATCTGCCAGCTTTACCAATATAACACAAGAATGGCAAAAAAAAATAATCAATCTTTATATAAGGCCTCTTTGCAAGACAAATGAAAGATTTCGGGTCAGAAAATATGGTTCAACACCACCTGCAAAAAAGCTAAACAAATATTAAATCAGATGGCTAGATCAATAAAACAAAGGAGAACAAGAAAGAATATCAAATACTTGAACAGAGTAAGGAAGACTTATAAGCAGTTGTTAGAATAAGAGAATAAATATAACATCAAAGAATGGGAAAAGTTGAGAAAAGCTGCTATTGCGAAAAATAAATCATTTTGGAAAATTGTTACTGGAGGATACGATCAATGTTCAACTAAAATAGAAGCTTATGTCATGCCAGAACTGGGAGACTCATTTTTGGAAATTATATTTTTCAGAAGAGGAATTTCAGATAAATGATTTAATAACGAAAAAACTGATTTTAGGGGATATATTATACCTAGCTCCAATGGTTATAAGGGAATCTTATATACTTCAAGCATTAGTCATGATAACTTTGAATAAAGCCCCTGGACTTGACTGTATATTGGGTAATGTACAGAAAACTTTTCTCAATTGGTGGATACCAATCTGTCACTTTATTTAACTCCTTGATACAGGGACAGAATAACCCAGATAGTTGGAAGGGGAGCTTCATCTTCCCAACACTAAGGAAAAGCCAGACCTCGTTCCCACAACTAATGCACCGAAATCTGGCCAATGGAAAATCGTGTACATAAGTGCCTGCAGTCTGGGAAACAAGATCCCAGACCTGGGGGCAACAATGACAGAGGCTAAACTGGACATAGTAGCCATCAGCAAGACATGGTTCACCAGTAACCACATTTGAGAGACTTCAGTACCCGGCTATGTACTGTTCAGAAGAGACTGGGATGGGGAAAAAAAAGGGGATGGGGGAGTGGCCCTCTATATCAATGAAAATATCAAAGCTACAGACATTCAGAATACACATAAGGAGCCAGAAGAACTGTGGGTCACCCTGGAAACAGGAAATGGGACAGCAATATGAACTGGGGTTGTCTACAGGCCTCCAGACCAGGGGTAAGACAGACAGAGTACTGTTAGAAAATATACAAAACATGGCAGCTAAAGGGGAGGTTCTCATAATGGGAGACTTCGACATGCTAGATACAGACTGGTCAATACCAGCAGGAACATCTGCCAGAACTAGGCATATAGTGGATTACCTGCAGGGGAAGGACCTCAAACAATAGGTACAACAACCCACAAGAGACAGGGCTATCCTAGATCTAGTACTAACAGGGAAAGGATCACAGATCTCAAGGTAGAAGGTCACCTAGGGGGGCCAGTGACCATCACATGGTATGGTTCACTTTGGCCACTAGAACTAAATCATCCCATTTCAAGGCAAATATATGGGACTTCAGAGGAACAGACTTTTATACGATGGGCAGAGTTAAGCTAGCCCTGGCAAGAAGAAATACAGATGAGGGGGTACAGGCAAAGTGGGCAAGCATTAAGGATGCAATATTTGAAGCAACATCCCATTGTGTTAGGGAGAAAAGCAAGAGTAAAAGAAGAAGGAAACCACTTTTGTTCTCAAAAACAGTAGCAGAAAAGGTCAGAGCCAAAAGGTTGGCCTGCAGGAAATATAAGGGATCGCAGCGGGACAAAGATAGGGAAGCATACCAAACTTCCCTAAGGGAATCAGGGAAGGCAGTAAGGCATGCAAAGGTCCAAACCAAGGAAACACTAGTATGAACAGTAAAAGAAGGGGACAAGACTTTCTATAGATACATTAGTGAAAGGAGAAAGTCCAGAAAAGATACTACTAAGATCAAAGGGGATAAGAGTGAGTGTGTGGAGAGGGACCAAGGAAAAGCATCTATCCTAAATAGATACTTCTGCTCAGTATTTACGGAGGAGAAGGTGGGGCAGGGCCCACAGCTCAGCACCATGGACATGAGAGAAGGAGGTGTGCACAAGTCCCTTCACAAAAGAAAGGGTCCTACAAGAGCTTGCCAAGCTCAGGGTGGACAAGGCAATGGGACCTGATGGCATACATCCCAGGATACTAAGGGTGGAATTAGCAGAGCCATTAGCGTAACTGTTTAGTGTGTATCTGAGCACAGGAGAGGTCCCAGAAGACTAGAAAAGGGCTTATGTGATCCCACTCCATAAGAGTGGCAGTAGAGAGGAGGCAGGAAACTACAGACCAGTTGGTCTTACCTCAGTAGTGGGCAAGATTATGGAGGCACTCCTTAAGAGAAGGATAGTGCAAAACCTGGAATCCATAGGAGCACAGGATCCAAGACATCATGGATTTACAACCAGAAGGTCCTGTCAAACTAATCTCATACATTTCTTTGACTGGGTAACCAGAGTAGTGGACCAACGGGTGCAGTTGATGTCACCTACCTTGACTTCAGCAAAGCTTTCGATACTGTTCCACATAAAAGATTGATCAATAAGGTGGGTAGGCTCAGGATGGGTCAGAACCTGGTCAACTGGTTGGCAGGCAGAAAACAGAGTGTGGCGGTAAACGGTATACAGTCAGAAGAGATGCAAGTCACAAATGGGGTACCTCAGGGATCAGTCCTGGGGCCAGTCCTTTTCAATATCTTCATCAGTGACATTGCAGATGGACTGGAGGGTAAGGTTTGTCTGTTTGCAGATGACACCCAGATCTGTAACAGAGTAGATGATCCAGAAAGTGTGAGCAGAATGAGAAGAGATCTAGAAAAACTGGCAAAATGGTCTGAAGCGTGGCAACTGAGGTTTAACACAAAGAAGTGCAAGATCATGCACATAGGGAAGAGAACCCTTGAAGCTACCTATAGGTTGGGAGGGGAGTTGCTGGCAATCACAAGGGAAGAAGAATACTTGGGCAGCATCATCACGGATGACCTGAAATCATCCAAGCAGACCACTAAAGTAGTAGGTAAGGCTAGAGGGATGCTGGGGTGTACTAGTAGGGGTACTACAAGTCGTAAGAGAGTGGGAATAATCCCTGTTTACAAGACACTGGTTAGGCCCCATCTGGAATACTGCATGCAGTACTGGAGGCCACACCTGCACAAGGATATTAACAAAATGGAGGCAGTCCAGAGAAGGGCAACCAAAATGGTGCACGGACTGCATCAGAAAACACAGGACAGATTAACTGAGCTCAATATGTATACCCTAGAGTAAAGGAGGGAGAGAGGTGATATGATCAAAACACTCAAATATCTTAAAGGCATTAACAAGGTGCGTCTAACATGTTTCAATACAAGAAAAATAGCAATACAAGAGGGCACAACATAAGATTAGAGGGAGGATGATTAATGGGTAATGTGAGGAAGTTCTTTTTCACAGAAAGGGGGGTGGATGCATGGAATGGCCTACCTCAGAAGTGGTGGATATGAACACAGTGCAGGGCTTCAAACAGGCAAGGGATACGCATATGGGAATACAGATGAGTATGAATAAATAAGCCATTGACAGAGTAAAGGCCTATGGCACATACATCAGGTAGAAAAAATGGGCAGACTGGATGGGCCTTGCGGTCCTTATCTGTCGTCAACTTCTACAGTATGTTTCTGTGTAAGAAAGGAGACCCAGTGGACCCCAGAATGTGTCGACCTATAAGTCTGATGTTTCACAAAGTATTTTATAAAATTATTATACTGACTCCAATCCTGGATTAGCGATAATTTAATACTAAGTGAATAT
Source organism: Neoceratodus forsteri (assembly GCA_016271365.2). Taxonomy (NCBI): domain Eukaryota; kingdom Metazoa; phylum Chordata; order Ceratodontiformes; family Ceratodontidae; genus Neoceratodus; species Neoceratodus forsteri. The sequence continues at coordinate 624,042,100 of CM057449.1, forward strand.
CAGAATGGTTTTAGAGCTGGTAGATCTACAGTTCAGCATTATGTTTTAAAACATTTGATATGGAAATATGTTACAGTTAAAAAGTAAGTTATTTTGTTATTTTGTGGATCTATCAGCAGCATTTGATAGGTATAAGCAGGGCACTTCTATGGGAAAAACTGCAGAACTTGGGTCTTGATTATACCCTTCTGGACATTCTTATTAAACTGCATACGGACACTTGGACCCAAATACAATATGACCAACAGGGACTGGCAACAGCAAAAATTAATACAAACCTAGGGGCTTGTCAGTGATGCATACTGGCCCCAACTTTGTTCAATTTATACATTCATCCTATTTTGAAGACACCTGATAATTCTGAATATCATTCACCAAAAAATAATAATAAGAGTTTCGCTCTTGGCACATGCGGATTAACTGGTTTCGATTTCTACATCTTTTCTAGTATTTTAAAGGACTCTGGGTAGCTTTGCAGAAATGTGCAAAGCTGACGGCTTGAATATAAACAAAGAAAAACCTAAGGTAGTAACATTTGGTAATGAATCAAAACTAATGCCTAAAGCAGCTGTAAATCATTAAAGAATTGTAACCGATAAATATTACGATTTAGGATTTCGTTTTGCACTAAACGCATTGAAGAGTTGCATTTTGCTTACACAGTCTAAAATGAAAGTTGCACTGAATGCTTTAAGGCTGTTTAATTCCAAACTGGGCGAAGGTACAGCTAAGGGAATCCTTAGGGTTCTTAACGCTAAATTGAAGGCCAGTATTTTGTACGATTCAGAAGTATAGGGTGATTCAAATTTAAAAGATCTTGAGTGCATCATTAACAGATTATATATTTTTTTCTGATGGTACCACAATTAATTTCTGCAGAAGTTCTCCGGATGGAACTTGGACAATTTTCTCTGGAAACTATGGTAACAGAAAAATGAATATCATTTATGCTGTGACTTTTTCAACTCCCAGAGACCAGGATGCCTAGATGGTGTCTGGAAGAAAAAAATTATTTATGCAAATTTGGACTTTATTTCCCCAAATATTAAACTGCTTCAAAAGTAATTTCACCCAATGAGATTAGGTCACCTTCTCTATGAAATCTATATAAGACCAAAAGAAGAAATGTCCTCAATAGTAAAACTGAGGGTTAGGGATTTGGCAATTGTGAAAGATCCAAGAAGAATCCAAAATCAAAAATGTTACAGATGGTATAAAGAAATGAAAGTAGTACATCAATTAGAACCATATTTGCTTAACATTTCAAACCCTCAAAGTACGGGATTAATCACAAGGTTTCAACTAAAGCTTTATGCAGCTAAATATATACATTTTAGACAAAAGAGAAAAAGGGTAATGGATTCCCTCTGTGGTTGTGGGAATGGAGTAGAAGATAAATTACAGCATGTTATTTTACTGTGCCCTATCCACGCAAAAGCGAGAAAGAAGTGGCTTGGAGAAATCCTGGCAAGTCTTGGCCTTCCTCCCGATCTTATGCCAAGTTATCTCTCTGCTACTGTTGATGCCGATATACTAAACAAATTTGTAGGATATTTATCTGCAATACATTTGTAAATATTTATAAGGAATAGAAAGAAAACGGATGAGACTGGAAATAATTTCAGGAATGAGAAATTTTGTTATCTAGTATAGGAAATCGATCTATTCATAGTTTAACATTTACTACAAAGAAATTGTAAATGTCAAACCAATTGATGTGACTTGTATATTTTAGAGAGATTCACCAGGTTTTGTTAGTGAACTGCCTATGTGTGAAGCACACAATATCCTGACTCACCGCGCTACTAGTTTTCTTAGCATTGACCCGCAGTTTTAATAGTGAATATTGTTCTAATACACGCAAACCCAAAAGCGCCTGTGTGTGTTCATTCAGTGCGCTTAGTTGACCTGTGGCACTCATTATCACTAACACGTCACCACAGGGGTGGTCCGTGCTGTCTTTTAATAGCCCTGCTATAACACCACAATCAGTGGTGCTGTGCAACCACCAAGTAGTTTAGTGTAACTATGTCTGATCTCTGGGCTCCTGGAAGCCATCAGTATAGCTCTTGTGAAGATGATGAGAGCAGTCCTACTACGTCCTCTGACGAAAGCTATGATGGCAGTGAACCTGGGGAGCTTTGGTCTTGTCTGGACGACTCAGACCCCGATCAGGATTCCCTGTACGACAGCGATCAGAGCAGTTCACAAAGTGGCTCCGACAGTAGGAGCAGTAGTCCAGATGGTATGCAGTATGGCAGTGATCTCAGAGTCGCCACTAGTGAATGATAACAGCACACTACTATAATGTCTTTCTTGGCGGCCCGGTGGCGCTGGCGCCTTACTTTGAGCCACGCCGGCGACCTGGGTTCGGTAATGGACTCGGGACACCGGGGGCTGGCAGGGGAAGGTGGGGTTTGAGCGCCCATGGGACTTCTCTCCTCTCTGGGAGTGGGCAGAGGGATGATGTCGCTCTGCAGAGGCCTCCGGTGGAGATGGGGAGCACTGCAGATGCAACGTAGGGAACGTCAACAGTAAAGCAGAAATACCCGCTCCATGATCAGCCAGATGATGGCTGCCTGGCTGTCCGAGGCCAAACGTCCCACAGAGCCATTCGTCTCAGCAGCATCCCAGGGCCAAGCATTTGCGCTGGTCTGCCCCCTTGGCCAGTGCATTCCCCATCGGAGGAGAGGGACCCCACCCCGCAAAGGGTTACCCTGGGACTGGCTGAGACGGTGGTTTGGGAGTGCAAAGGGTTGATTCCAGCCTTGGCATGAAGCCTGAAGGAGTGGCTGGGGTGGAGCATGTAGGAGGGATAAAGAGAGAAGGCAAAAAAAAAAAAAATGTAATTATAAATTTTTTTCTGTCTTTACTCCTTGGCTCGTCATTTTTCACAGAACAAATGCAGTAACCGATGTGAACTGCTGTGTCCGCAATATTGCATTCATATCTCCAAATGCTACTGTGATTCTCATGGTAGCATTCTGAATGTGGACGGTAATGCTTCTTTCACATAGAGGTTTGTTTATTTCAGGGTATACCTCATCTGTCTGCCCAGCTCCGCAGTTCATTGTAGCATACTGCCACTATTAGTATGTGACCCACGTCTGGCATTTTCCTGTACACAAGGACTGCTAGGGCTCCCATGCCGACGCTGAGACTATGTGATCTATGTATATGGTCAGTAACATCCAGAATGCCCGTTAAATTCAGACAAACACTGGGCGTATCCTTGCCCAAAATGTTGTCCTGCATCCTGCCACTGCCCGCATGCCATCTGTTCCCTGCCACTCTCAGCAAGGGATACTGTAATGTTCCCATTCTGCCTGCATGCACCTCATGGCATGCAGTTTACAGACCACACCATAACCTGACATTCTCAGTCTTCAGCCATATCATGCTGGCACATCAGCAGCAGTAGTACTACATGGGAGGGTGTCTGACAGTGTGTTGTGTTTGGAAGGTGCATTGCTTGATATGGAGCTACACTGTTCTGATTGTGCCCGTGGTAGTACTTCATGCATTGTCACTTCGCTTTTTGCCTTCCATTCACTGCTCAGTGATGTTTCAAGTATTTACATTGTGGCTTGTGGTTAAACTCACCAACATCAGTGAGCCAACATATTACTCTGCCTTAGCTTAGTTGTCACCCGAGAGACCCAAGCCAGCCGAGCCTCCTGGCGGAGAGCCCGTCGTGGAAATGAGCCTGAGTATCCGGGGCTGGGAGGCGGGAGAGGAAATCCCCTGCCCAGAAGAGCCTCTGCCTGCAATGGAGATAAGGGTGGGCAGAACCACCACTGGAAGCCCTGAGGAGGAAAGGGCTGGCAGGTTGGAGGCACTGACACCGTCAAGGTAGAAGATTTATGTGGTGACCACGACTGGGAAGGAGACCGGGCCCACTCCGTTTCTCCCAGTGTGTGTGCTTTCCCCGATTTCTTCCTGTGGGAGGAGGAAGAGGCCCTGGATGACTGGGCCGGCAGGGCTGAAAAGTTCCTGGCCTGCAGCTCCTTCTACATGGCAAGCAGCTTCCAGGCAGGATGCATTCCCTCACGGCTCCACATAAGTGGCTTCAATTAATCAGAAATCTCAGGTTAAAAGGCATTTTATCAGAGTTCTGTGAAGTTCTTTGACTTCAGAAGGACACTAGCTATAAACTAATACCAAATTTGTCATGGGTCAAAAGAACGAGCGGCAGCAAACATCGGGGACTCAAGAGGCCTACAGCATTTAAAATTCAGATGGGCGTTGAGGCAGAACTTCCTGGGCTTTCATCAACCAGCCCATTTCAAGAACCTCCATGGCAAGTAATTCTGGATTCAGTAAGAGGCATGGATGTCAAAATTGAGAAAACTTTAAAATGGAAGCACATGAGATAGCTCTGGTAGCAGTGAAAGATTTGGTTGCAGATGTCGATAAAAGATATTGACCCAGGCTACACCGGCGCTGCTAACTAAGGAAAATCAACAGTTAAAGGGGAGACTCGAGGCAGTGGAAAACAGCCTGAATGCAGGAAATATTCGCATCGTCAGTCTGCCGGAGGGCGCGGAAGGGACTCAATTTTTTGCGCAGCTGGACTGCAGAGATACTTACTATGCCTGAAGAATTTGACTGGCTGGACCTCCGTCTGGCATACTGAATTAACACTAGAGCACGACCTGCTGTGGTGAACTAGCCCCGGACAGTCCTGCTCAAAACAGTCGGCCCAGAAGTGAGGAACAGCATCAACGACGCAGCTTATGCAATATACCCGGTGGAGTTCCAGATGCATGATATAGAAATTCTATCTGGACCTCTTTTTTCAAACTCTGGCAAAGCACAATCAATTCACTGCTATCAAGCAGAAATTGTGCACGTAGGGAAATATCCACTCCTTTTTGCTTCCCGCTTGTCTACGCATCACATATGGTGAAAACTGCTGCCAATTCACCGATCCCAGCCCTTTCCACCCTCCCATCCTTGACGACCCCTCCGCCTATGCTATCCCACCAGACCTCCACCTGGTGGGAGCGGAACTACAAGAAGGCGACAACCCACCCCCCACCACCCCAGAGAGGTGAGCAGCCTGCTGACTCCGCTCAATCCTGCTCCCCATGCGGCACCCAGAAGACCAGAGGTCCTTCTCAAACCCGGGTCATCGGCGTAGCACAAGGTAAGGCATCCAGCACCACAACCCACCATGACACCGGGCCAGCGCAGATACAGATTTCTGAAGAGCTTTGACATCTATTCTTTTAACAAAGTTTTGACACATTTTATACATTTCTACAAATTCGATTCACACTAGAAAGGGTTACCAACCTATTCAGCCCCAGCAAGGACAGCACCACCATGCATCTAGCAGTAACAAAAAAAAAAATAAGGAACAAAATCAGTTACCTGGGACATGCACCATATCCATTTCTGCCATTTAGTATTAAATGCACCTAGCTTGTCATGAAGACTAGATGTTAATTTTTCTAACTGGTATATGTCCATCACTATACCCCCCAATCAGCTACTGACAGAATAATAGGGGACATACATCATCTGGTAATGGCTTTTTTTAGCAGCCAAAATATAACAATATACAGTGGCAATAAAATGGTATGCTATGCAGGCCTATCTTGAGGCAGAATCTAACAACATCATTTCCGCCAACAGCTCCATAGATTCCCCCAGGTAATTCCGTAATTCCTCCTGCAGGGTACACCAAAAAGGAGTGAATAACAGACATATGGCCCAAGTCCACCACCTGACATCTACATCCCCTCCAGCAGACCACATATGTTGCATGTAGGTATTCCCATTCCATTTTGCCCCCGTCAGGTAACCTACTGGTGCTCTCCTGGAGATCTCCAAAGCAAGGCTGAAGAGCTCTGTGCACCGAGCATTTGAGGTTGTTGCCCAGGCACTGTGGAATTCGCTGCCAGGGCACCTCCGAGAGGCACCGTCCATTGAAATCATAAGCGCCAACAAAAAAACATTTTTATTTACTCAAGCATTTGGGATCTGAGGGGGACCACTTTTAAGTACTGAACAGGTTCAGTTGTTTTTAATCAGAGTCAGATTTTTATACGCTATGTTTTATCTCTGAGCCTATTCTGTTATCTGTATATATATTTATTTGTGTTCTGTTGTAAGGGTGCCCGAGCCTTCGGGGAAGGGCATGCCAAATAAAATCTACATCTACTACTTGAAGGCGAGTGATATTTTGAGAATCCTCGCCAAACAAAATGGGACCTCTCAAAGGGAACTCCAGAATCTCAGACTGGAAGTCCAGAGCAAAACCGGACATCCTACACCAGGAGTAGCATCGAAGAAACTCCCATAGCCGCAGCCCTACCCGTGGAGTCCAGAGTGTCACATGAGGCTCGAACGTATCCGAACCAGACTTCAGGAGAAGTAATATTTCAGCCTCCCTGGGGAGATCAGCCTGAGCTTGTGCCACCTCGAAAGCTTTCTCTCACAGGGTATTCTAATATTGAACCACGTGGACAAGTAAGTTTAGGGAACAGACAGCACAGGTAGCGGAGGAATAGACCCTTTTACCAAAATGGTATATCTGCCTGGAGTCCTTGTCGGAAAACTGAGTGCTAAGGTGCTGGAATCACTTAAGTGCGGTCGTGGGCAGCGTTAACCACCAAGTCAACCCCTGGGTGTTCCCTATAAAAGGGTTCATTACTCAGGGCATTATACAGGTGATCTGCCTTCTTAGACGTCACCGGTGTAATGAATGGATGTTTCCAAGCAGCCCTACAGAGATCCTTGAAGGAGTCAATCAAAGGAAGAACTACTAAGGGCAAGGACTCCTTACGGAGGAAGGTGGCTAGCCGACATCACTCAGGATCCACATCCTCAGTGTCCCAACCCACGAGAGCCTGGATGTGCCTCAACACATCCATGAACACTGGGTCATCTGGAGGAGACCGTGGGGTGTCCTTGGGCTCTTCTGGTTCTGATGGTAGGTCAGAGTCCCCAGAATCCCCATAAGAATAGGAGGGAGAAGAATATCCCCCCCAACCCCACTCACCTGGGTGGGGAGAGGGAAAGGTTGAGCGATGATGCCTTCATCGGTGGGTCCTCGAACAACCGTTGCCAGATCCTTCTGGTTGTGGAGTAGGCTCCTTAGGTGGCGGCGTTGGGGCCTTCCTAGGAGGAACCTGCTCCTTAGTTGGATTGGGAGGAGGGTCCCACAGTATCGGAGTTGGGGGCTCTTTCAGGGCCTCCTTGTCCTTAAAATACACTCACCAGGCTGCAAAAGAACAGGTTACTCACCTGTAACAGTAGTTCTAGGAGTGGTACATGTTCAACACACTCTGGCAAGTCCCTTTCCCCTTTAAATCTGACCAGAAGTCTTCAAGCTAGCTCCTCCCACCCACCCACGTGGCAAATACCTCGGCTCCGCCCCATGACGCCAGATCTTAGTCCACTAGAAGCAAGCTTGTGCGCCTAAAGCCGGGGAGGTCAGGTGGGTGCGTGTGGATGAACATCTACCACTCCAAGGACTACTGTTACAGGTGAATAACCTGTTATTCTAGGAGCGTGGATATGTTGTTCATCCACACTCTCTGGCAGACTCCAAGCAGTTCTCTGGGAGGAGGGAGGTAAGGTGCATACTCCCTACTTGGGAAATAGAGATTGGAGAACAGAGGCCCCAAAAACAGCATCCCGGCGTGACTCAAGGTCGATGTGGTAGTGGGTAATCAAAGTGCTTGCTGACTTACAGGTAGCAGCCCAACAGATTTCCTGGATAGGGATGTCCCTGGAAGCAGCCACCGATGCAGCAGTATGGTGGGTAGAATGAGCTCTTATCCCTCTGGGAAGCTCCTTGCCAACCAACTCACAGCACAGACCTATGCAAGATGTAATCCACCTTGCAATGGTCTGTTTGGTTGCAGATCTGCCAGAAGCGGCTTCAGCGTAGGTGATAAACAGCTGGCGTACCTCTCCCTGAATTTATGCCGTTCTTTTCTTGTAATAGGAGAGAGCACATCTCAGGTCCAAGGTATGGAGCCTATACTCTGCGTCCGAGGTGCAATTACGGTAGTATAATGGCAGAGTAAACATTTGGTTAAGATGAAACTGATACCACCTTCGGAAGGAATTTCGGGTGGGGGTGCAGGACAACTATGTCCCTGTGAAAGACCAGATAAGGGGAGTCCACCGAGACCACCTGGAGCTCCCCTGTCCTTCTGGCAGACATGACAGCCACCAGGAAGGCAGTCTTCCACAACAAGTGTGAGAGCTCACACTTGTGCATGGGTTCAAATGGCTTGCCCATAAGCTTTGCCAAAACCAGTAACAGATCCCACAGAGGTGGAGGTTCACGCACTGGAGGGGATATGTGATCCAGGCCTTTGAAGAAGCGCCCGCCCACTGTCTCCTGTGCCAATGTTGGCTGACCGGCACGCGCCCGGTAAGCAGAAATGGCTGCCAGGTGCACCCTAAGGGTCAATGACTGCAGACCCCCTTTGGAGAGACATCAATGGTAGTAGAGAATGTTGGCCATAAAGCAGGACAAGGGGTCCAGACTCTTACAGACACCAAATGGACATCCTCTGAAAGACCCAGAGCCTGGAACTCTAGCTGCTCAGATACCAGGCTGTGAGGTGCAGGGAATGAAGGTCCAGATGGAATACCTTCCCCTGGTTGAGAAATATCAGGTCCGGGCATGTACAAAGCTGCTCTGGGGGCCTGCAGCTGAGGCTGAGGAGATCTGGGTATCAGAACTGGTGCAGCCAACCTGGGGCTACCAGGATCACCTTTGCCTTGTCCCTCCTCACCTTGAGTAACATGGGAAATGGAGGGAAGGCACAGAGGAGGCCTGGGGTCCACGGACTCGAGAAGACATCCCCTGCAGCAAATCCTGCTGAGGGGGGGGTGGGCATAGTACAGCCTTAGGTTGGTGTTTTCCGTGGAGGCAAACAGGTCCACCAACAGTTTGCCCCAATGGGAGAACAGACTAAGCTACCTCAGGATGGAGAGACCACTCGTGAGATGTCTGGCCTATGCGGCTGAGAGCATCTGCCAGCTGGTTCGAGACTCCTGCCACATGAATGGCTAGGAGATCCATCTCCAAACGGCTTACAAAGGTCCAGATGCAGAGCGCCTCCTTGCACAGCAGACGGGAGTGCATGCTGCCCTGTTTGTTGAGGTAGTACACCGTAGTGGTATTGTCCATCTGGACATGAACCACTTGACCCCAGAGCTGAGGACCGAAAGCTGACAGTGCCAGTCTGACTGCTCTGAGCTCCAACAGGTTAATGTGGCATCAGGACTCCTCGGGGTCCAGAACCTGTGGGCTCTGTTGTCACCCATGTGGGCTCCCCAGCCCACGAGAGAGGTATCAGTTGTGAGAACGACCGTCGGCTCAGGCGGACAAACGGGATCCCTTCCTGCAACCAGTCTGGGGTAGTCCACCACTGGCGAGCGTCCCACATCTTCTGGGTCACAGTGATCAGCTGGTTGAAGTGACCGTGGCACTGAGTCCACTGAGCGGCCAGCTCCCATTGGAGGGGGTGCATGTGCCATCTGGCCCAGCAGGACCACTGAGGTGCACCGCGTAGCCCAGAAGGCACGAGGAAGTCCCAGGCAGGGCGCAAGTGCCCAACCAGAAATGATTGGGCAAAAGAGGAACGCACCTCCGCCTTGTCTGCCGGGAGCCGAGCTCTGGCTTGACGAGAGTCGAGCTCTGCCCCGATGAAGCCCATCACCTGAGAAGTGACTTGGCCTCGTTGAACAGGAGGCCTAGTTGGGAGCAGGTTCGAAGAACAAGATCCTTGGATCTCTCCACCTCCTGGAGGGAGGAACCTGTCAAGAGCCAGTCAGAGATAAGGGTAAATTCAAACTCCTCAACACCGGAGATGGGCTGCCACCACTGAGATGCACTTGAAGACCCTCGGGGTCGATGACAGCCCGAATGGCATGGCTCGGAACTCGTACAGGGTCCCTTCGACCCTGAAGCAGAGAAACAGCTGATGGTACGGACAGATTGGGACGTGGAAGAACGCATCCTGTAGATCCAGTGAAAAGACCCACATGTTTCACTCGAGGGATGGTATTATCTGGTTCAGAGTTACCATCCAGAAGGTGCGAGACCTGAGATATTCATTCAGGTCATGGAGACCTAGGATGGGGCACCAACCCACCATCCGCTTGGACACCAGGAAGTACCTGGACACGAAGCCTGGGTCTGTAGGAGGATTTGGCACTGGATCTACCGCCTCTTTGCAGAGGAGCTGAGCAATGTCATCTCGAAGAGCCGACTGAGTGCAAGCTGGGATCCTTTCCTCCTGAGGGGCGCAAGTTCAGCTCGGAGGGTACCGTTCGAATTCCAGAGGCAGTCCCTGACCGACCACTTCCAGGAGCCAACTGTCCGAGGTGATATCGGACCAGGCGGAAAGAAAGTGCCAGAGCCGGACCCCCAGAGGAGGACCCAGAACTGGCATGATGGGTGTGGGGGTGGTAACCCCCAACCCATCACTGGGAAGGCTTAGAGGAGGAGGAGGAGGCTCCTGGATCGGCACCTCTGCCTCCTTTACAGGGCTGTTGAGGACCCTGCTTGGGCCTGCTGTTGCTGCTGGCCTCCTTAATAAGAGGGCTGCCTAACCGCAGGGGAAGAGTGCCGAAAAGGCTTCTTCTTGTGCTTCTGTTGGTTCTTGCCCAAAGAACTCTTCGCAGAGGTAGCATCCAAGGTAGCACTGGACTGCTCCATGCGCTGGAGGTGACCAGCCACTCCTGGACCGAACACGTCGGTGCCTAGGAAGGGCACGTCAGCTAACTTGTGCTGGGTATGTGCCGGGAAGGAGGATAGCCTCAGCCAAGCCCTGCGGCGAGTGGCCACTGCAGCTGCCAAAGAGCGGGCACAGGAATCTCCAATGTCCAGGGCCATCTGGAGCTGCTGTTTTTCAACAGCACGGCCCTGATCATGGACCTGCTTCACGTGGTCTGCATGTCCACCGGGAGATGAGGGAGGACTTCAACAATGATCCAAGGAGGGCATGACAGAAGTGTGCCATGATGGCAGCCGAGCTGGCCTGACAAAGGCCTAAGGAGGAGGCTGCGTAAACCTTACGGGCAAAGTGGTCCATATTCTTGGACTTCTCGTCCGGGGGTCAGTCCATGTCGGCTAAGCTACCAGTACATCTGAACACAGAAGCAGTCACTAGGCCTTCGGCTGAAGGATAATCTGAACCCCATCAGGGAAACCATGGGCACCGTATACTTGCGGCCACGCGGGCAGACAGGGCTGGGCAGGAAACAGGACGCTTCCAAAGCTCAAGGGCCAGGCCAACGATGGCTTCAGCCACTGGAAAGACCTCCGTCTGGATATCCCCCTTTTGAGGATATCCATAAGGGGGTACTCCGCCTTTTTCTAGATGGGCTCCAGGGACATTCCGGTGGACTCAGATCAGGCGGAGAATGCCCTGAAATGAGGAAGGGCCTTCCTCCAGTCCGGCCACGGATGACTCATCATCCCCTGGATGAGAGAGAGTAACCCTGTGTCATCGAAGTCCGAAGAGTCTGGGTACAAGGGCCTAGCGCCTACGTCCCCTTCGATCCACTGGGGGCGGTCAGGAGTGACCGTAATGGATAGACGTCGGGGAAGCTTGGTGTCTGTATGGTCCTCTTTCAAGGGAGCCCCACCTTGAGGCTGTTTAGGCTGTGGCTCCACCAAAAATCGGTGGAGAAACCGGAATAGGCCGAGCTGGTATACGCACAGGCCCCACAGGAGGTGGAACAGAGGCCTTCGGTTCCGGAGGGGTCAGCGTCGGCTTAGGAGGCGGGAGACAAGTAATGGCCAGGGCGGCCGGCGGAACCAGCTTTTGCCCAGTCAAAATCAGCTGCTGCCACATCAAATCCTCATAGCATCGACTGAGCTTCTGTTGAAGCCTCTCCTCGTCCGAGGAGGATGAGGACCTGTGGCAGCGCCTCTTTTTTGATAGATAGTGGTCCTTTTTCGGCCGTTCGACCAAAGGGGTCCTTGGTCCTCGACTGAGACAGATTGGGTCGGTTTGTTCGATTGGGGGACACCGGAGTCTGTGAAAACAGAGGTTCCAGCACCTTTTCCTCGATCGGGACACCCGAGGGTAGTGTCTCCTCGTCGGGAAAGGAAAGGACAGGCATCCTAAGGAGTCGGTGACAAAGGCTCAATTGAGTCGAGAATAATTTCGGCCGGTTCAGCCGTTTCCTTGGTTTCTGTGCCTTGGCCAGACGGAAGGTCTGTAAAGCCAGCGGCTGAGGAAGCGATCTCGGCCGAAGTCGAGACCGCATGTTCCTAGGACTCTGACCTCTCTCGGTCCTAGGAGAGTCTCCTTCTGGAAGACTATGACTTGGGGTCCTTGTCCCTCTTCCAAGGGCGGGAGGAGTGCAAGCCCAAGGGCGCCTCAACCCTGGTGGGAAGAGACTGGCACAACTCCCTAAAGGAGCACTAAAAAGGTAGAACCAAGGTTGAGAGGAATGAAAAAACTGCGACTGGCCGAAGCCTGAGCCACTTCCTTCTCAAAAGCAGCCATCTGTTCAAGCTGCTCGGCAGATCCCGCGGCCGTGGAAACCACCCACCTTGCCTCCTTAGATTTCACCGGCAGGTTTCTAAGCTCTGGTCTCCCCAATTTTAGGCGTGCCTTGCTGTCATCCAGAACGTTGGGATGGAAGGCCAAACAGAAGGTACAAGACGTGGTGTCATGTCAGACACCTAGGCAATAAGACACGAGAGGTGGGGTTCGGTGTGCGACATTTTCTGACCGCAGGGACACCAGCAAAATCCGGGGGACGATTTGTCCTCCATGTCCGATGCGCTGTAATCGGAGTCGTAAACTCTGATGAGTTTCAAGGTCATTTGCGGTGAAAACCAACGTTGTGAATCCAGGGCCTACGAATTCTTAAAGTAGCACGAGGGAACCTGAACCTTACAGCAGACAGGAAGATCTGGAGTCATGGGGTGGAGCTGAGGTATTTATCACACGGGTGGGTGGGAGGAGCTAGCTTGAAGACTTCCGGCCACATTTAAATAGGAAAGGGACAAGCCAGAGAGTGTGGATGAACAATATATCCACGTTCCTAGAGAGTATGTTAAGGTCTGTGGGCAGATTCTGAGGCAGAAGCGGGGGAGCCGGCGCCTGGGGGTTAAGTTTAGAGGGCCACAGTGTCTGTTCCTTCAGCTGCGACAACCCTGTCAGATCCACTGGCATCCGATTAACTGCCATTCCCCGGGGTAGGGAACCATCCAGCGTCAGTCTGACTGGGGTTCAGAGACCAGGAATCGGCCCCTCAGGCATTGGTTCTGTGACAACAGGGCCAGCCAACAACTGTGGAGGGTTAGGAGACAACGGCTGAGGCATCGCCAGGGTAGACGTCTGGGTGGCTGGCTGGCATTGAGGGGACAGGCATGGGCCGATGCCAGTCTGTTGATGCAACCGCCGCCAACTTAGAAGGGGAAGCCTGTCCCAGGGAGCGAGCTCCCGAGCGAGGCAGAGGTGCCACTCTCGGTGGCAGCGACCGCATGCCCCTGGTATCGCTTGGAGGCATCAGTCCTCGTCTGAACCAACTTAGCCGTCTTGACCGGGCGGGTGATGGGCAAAGACCCACCACACAAGGAAGACCCGGTCGAGCCACCTGGCTGAGGACCTGCCTGCTGAATGGGCCTGAGCTTCAGGGGCTGGGAGACTGGGGACAAAGTCCCAAGCCCCAAATACCCACCACTGGAGATGGTAAGGAGAGCGGGTGGTTTGACCACTGGGAGCCCAGAGGGAGAGAGGGCTACCGGAGTGGAATGGGCTGACCTCCCGCAGGAGGAAGACCCATATTCGGTGCCCAACTTGCACAGGGACCTGGAGTGAGAAGCTAAATGGGGTTTGTCCCTGAGCTTCTCCCAGTGTTTGTGCATTCCTGAAGTGGAGGCCCCAGAGGTCAGGGGAAGAGGAACTTGTATGGAGCTTCTTCTCCATCACTAAGTTTTTGCTGCAGCAGAAAGGATTCCAGGATCTTCTGGTGGTGAAGCCAGGTGCGCTGCTTAAAATCCTGGCAGTGCTGGCAGGCCTCAGTGTTGTGGTCCAGGCCTAGGCAAAGCAGGCATGATGAATGGCTGTCCTTGTGGGGAAGTTGCTTTCCACAAGTACACTTCGTTCACCGCCACTCTATTGAAATGGATGGAGTACAAGACATGCACAGAACTGCTAAAGATTTTGAAGAAAATCGAAAAATAATAAAAGCATGGGCAACACGAAGAAATGGCGGTCAACTAAAACAGAAGATGTCCACGAAGGTCCGACTTGCATAGGTCGACAGCAGGAAAAGAACGGAGGTGGTGCTGGGGACCACCCCCTTTATACCACAGGCAGACATCAGGGGCGGACCAACATCAGAGGGCAGTTCCCCGTTGCATACTGGTAGCTGGAAGTTTCCGTGGAGTCCTCATGCCTGCTGGCTTCAGTCCTAGCGGTGTTACCTACTGCAAGAGCCCTCAAACTGAGATCCCCCGACACCTTCTGTAATTCGCAGCTCTGCATCCCTAAGTTCTATCTCCAGGACAACACATTAGTGATTATCTGCTGCTATTTGTATGACAACTCTAGCTGCTAAAATAGCCTATTATTAGGCATGAGCTGGACAAATAAACACAATATTAAAAGCATTAAATCATACAGTTGAAGAGATTCCCCAAGTTATTTCAAATGAGATTTGCACCACATGTTGTGGTGCCTTACCTTTGCGACATGCTGACTGGATATTTCAGACAAATTCACTGTCATATTTACAAGTGGAAGGGATCGTAAATTTTTCCCCAGCCAATAGCTTCCACTTCCCGTTCTAAAGGCGGCCAAGATCAGCTCCGGGCTCATACACATAACATGCCCAGGAGAGCACAGAGGCGCTCCAAGTCTATGTGGGCAACAACTTTTACAATGTTTTTCTGTATCGTAACAGTTGTTTTGAGATTAACCAAGGGCAGCAGGTGACTAACAAGGGCCTTGTTAGTCACTAAGTGCCCTTGGTTAATCAAAGGGACTGTTACAATATATAAAAATGTTGTAAAAGTTGTCCCCCCCATAGACTTTAATGGAGCGCGTCCTCACGATCTGTCTGAGCATGTCATTACGTGCCTGAGCGCGTGGGGCACTTTTTTTTTTTTTTTTATTTATTTATTCAGCATTCGGGTTTACAACCTTTGCATCAGACTCATTTCCAAAGGCACCACGTCATAGACATATATATACTCACACACACACACACACACACACACACATATATACATACATACATACATATACACACACACACACACGCCCGTACACAGACATAAACGTATATGTGCGTATACATAGATATAGACATAGAGAGAAGGTTAAATTTTGGTGGGTACACAGATTACAGTGGATAACACAGGTAGAGTACGTACAACGGTTACATAATATGATTATAGAAGATACACTAGGTTGTGTGCATACACTTGTTGCATGAGATAAACAGGTAATAGTCTTAGCCGGGATGTAGGCCTAACAGTGTCATGCACTACAAAGTACAGAGATAGCAGGGAACCCCTCTATTAGTTGAGAAATAAAGCTGAGGGGTGGAGCGCACGAGTATGGTCCATTGTCAGATGCATAACGGAATTATGGACAGTCACATCCATTGCTGGACTGAAGGTGTTCCTTTAAGAGGGTTTTAAACGGGCCAAGCTTTGGTTCGGTTGCAATGTGGTAAGGAGTGGCGTTGATCCAGAGGGGAGGGCATGGTAGGCAAAGGTTCGCAGTCCAAGTGAGGTTCCGAGACAGGGGACAAGAAATGGGGGTCTAACGGAGTTGCGGGTGATTTACGTAATGAGGGCGGGGGTCAGGAAGAGGGCAAGGAGCCCTGTGGCAATCTTTTTGGCCATGAGACAGGCGTGACATTTTAATCTGTTGTCGAATTTGAGCGAGCCTGACTGCTGGTAGAGGGAACAAGTGTGAGTGTAGCCATCACAGCTCAATATTAGGTGGCAAGTCTTGTTGAGGGTTACTCCAACTCTCTGGAGGGATGTGGCGTTGACCACGCCATAGATCAGTATGAATCAGTCTATGAGGGCAAAGATGAAGGAGGGGACTGCAAGTCAGAGGGCGTCGAGGGTGAGGTAGTGTTTGACCCGGTGGAGTAAACTGATCCTGGTACTGACAGCAGTGCAGAGGTGCTGAATAAGGGGCAACAGACTTCTAGGAAAACAAACTGAACTTATAAGCTCAAATGGGCAGATGCGGTGGGCCATAGGCCCTTATCTGCTGACATTGTCTATGTATCTAATGTGGTTTTGCAAACTAAGAGCAGGGTCAATGTGGATACAGAGGTAACCTGGTCAACGGGTAGGGACAAGGAGTTGAGGCTACTGAGAGTATGGTCCTTGTCTCGACTCTGTGGGTTGGCAAAAAGCAGTAATTTTGTAGTTAAGGACAAGTCAGTGCTCTGTGAACCAGAGCTCCACTAGACAGAAGGTGTTTTGCAGTTGGAGTTGTTGGTGGTCAGAGTGGGAGGTAAACAGAACCGCGTCATCCATGTACAGTATCAGCTCCTCAGAGCATGCTAGGGGGAAGGTGTTAAGGAATAGGAGGGGCCATAAGGATGGAACCTTGCAAGACCCCGGACCAGACAGGGAGAGAGAGAGAGAGGAGAGCGCTGAACCTATCCTGACTTGCTGAGGTCTACCTGTGAGGTAGTCAGCGAGCCAGCTAGTAGCTTCACAGGAGAGGCCGGAGTTGGTTAAAGCAGCTAGAAGAAGGGCACGGTTTACTGTGTTGAATGCTTCTGACGGGCCCACAAAGACCTCCCCAGTGAGGTGGCCTTTGTCAAGTGCGTAGTGGAGTGGGCACGTGAACTCCAGTAATGCCGAAGTGGTGCTATGGCCCTGATGGAAGCTGTGCTGTTAGCAGAGCAGGGTGTACTTGGAGAGATGATGAGTCAGTTGGCCAGAAATGATTCTTTTCAGGGCTTTTTTTTTGTGGGGGGAGGGACATGGAGATAGGATGGTAGTTCCTTGAGTGGGAGTGGTCACCACCCTTGTGAATAAGCATTACAACAGCGGCCTTCCAGACTGAGGGGGAAAAGTCCCATGGCAGAGGGACAGTTTGACGAAGGTGAGTGGGGAGAGGACGTTGTCTAGGGTGAAGCGTAGAAGCCTGAGGCCAAGAGAGCCAGCACTGTAGCAAGCATGACCCAAGGCCTTTAGAAGATAGGGCAGAGCTTTGGCAGGGGAGACCATCTTGGGTCGAAAAAGGAGGAGTGGCATGGGATAATGCGGCCAGGGAAGCGGGGTTTGAAGAAATTTGAAGGGAGACTACTGCGAGGCCTAAGAAAGTACTCAGGATATCACTATGTGAGTGGGGTCAGAGACAGTGGTGCCGCTGTTAATGACAGGGTTTTATTTAACTCTAAAAATTGATTCGCGTTTTGCTCATAAAAGTTCTAAAACATTGTGAAAATGCATAGCACTTGCCTCACTGTGTTTAACAAACATAACACTTCCAGAAAACCTGTATAAATGCTTTCTGTACAGTTAGTATTGTCCCAAGAAAAAAACTGCTAATCAATTATTTAAAACCCTGAACTATGAGAACTATGAGGCAAGGGGAGTGGGGGGAGAACGTGTGTTTACCATTCAGCTCTGAGGTTATCCCAAAACTTTCTGCCAGAGCCCCAGGCAGAGTTGAGGGTGGACTTTTAGTGTTCGGCCTTGGCTTTGCAGGACTCCCAGGTACATTTATTTCTCAAGGCATGATACTTTTGCCTATCAGCCAGCCTACCTGACTCGAGGGCAAGCTGCCACTGGGAGTCATGCTGGCACATCAGGTCTAGAAGGGCCTGTGTAATCCAGGAGGCAGTGTGACCCTTGACACTTTTCATAAAAGGTGCAAATGTGTCGCAGGCAGAGGTGAAAATGAGTATAAATTTACTGAGTGCCAGGTTGACATCAGGGGTGTTGTAGCTGGGTGACCAGTCTAGAGAGCTGAGGTGCATTTTGAGGCGCTGGAGCATGCCTGGCTCCAGACGCTGTTGAAAAATGAGTTTGGGGGGAGGTTTTGGCATCTTACAAGACCAGGTACAGGTCATAGGAGAGTGATCACTCATGGCATTGGGATGCACCGCTTCACCAGAGATTCTGGAGGGGCGGTTGGACAGCATTAAGTCAAGAAGGGTGGCAGTGCCAGTTTTGGGGTTATGTCTCGTGGAGGTGGGGACTACCTGAGTGAAGTCCATCGCAGCAATGGCGTCCTTAAGTGGGGCCGCTGAGAGAGTGCCAGTCAACAATGAAATCTCCAACTGCAAGGCACTCTGATTTAGGGGGCAACTGAGAGAGGTAGGTAAGGGTAGCAAGGAAGGCAGGTTTTTGATTCCTAGGTGGAATGCAGACAGCCGTGACCAGCAATAGGGCAGAGGCTTTAGTAACTGATTTCTAGGGTGAGGGCTTAGGCACCGTGTTCGAGGTGAGCTGGTGGGAGGGTGAGGTACTGTAGAGAATCACGCAGGTAGACAGCGCAGCCCCCACCACGTTTTCCGCACCTATCAGCCCAAAAGACCGAGTAACCTGGGATGGAGATGGCTGCATCTGGGGTTTTATTGGACAGCCAGGTTTCTACCGTGCAGAGTATGTCAGGCTGGTGCTGTACAATTCAAACTTGAAGAGAGTCAAATTTTTTCAGCAGGCTGCAGGTGTTAAAGCAATTTTCGGGCCGTCTACAGCAGACAGGCTGGGGGTGGCAGGTGTGTGGCGCCCTGGGTTGGGGTGAATATTGCCAGACACTAGTAAGAAAAGCAGTAGCAAGGGTCTGAGCAGTGCCAGCTGGAGCTGCCTATGAGAGCAGTGACCTCGGGAGGTTTGGTGGGGGATTGTGGGGCAAAGAACAGGGATGGGGAGGTAGAGTATGTTTGGGGGGGGCAGAGGACAGGAATAGACAGAGGCAATAGAGGGGTGGGGGAAGGGTTGTGAGGAGTGGCGGTTGGGGGCCGAGGAGGAACACTGTGTAGGTGATGGGTGAAATGCTGGGTGTGGGACCTCGAGCGGGTGGAATGTGGGCAGGGGGGCCAGGACTGGGGCAGGAGCTAGTAGTGGGAGCAGCAAGAGGAGTACTGCAAGGATATCTTAGGCAGCTCCCAAGACCGGGAAGTGGAAGGGATCAGCTGAGGACAAATTTACAATCCCTTCCACTTGTAAATAAGACAAGATATCCAGACAGCAAATCGCAGAGTAAGGCACCACAATATGGGGTGCAGACCATTAACTTAGTGAATCTCTAAGTTAAAGGTTTCAAATACACTGTATTTTATGGTTTTAATGTCGTTTTATACGCATGTGTTAGTTGGCTGGGTTATGCCTGGAAATAGTTCAAGTCACGCCAGGAAACAAGACTTGGCTCAGTCTGCCTGTCCCCGGTTACCAATTTTCAGATAAAATAAAAAGGCTACATGCTTAGCCTAAAATACTTACACAGTTAACCAAAATGAATACTCAAAAATTACAGCCGGTAATAATCCTGGACTCCATGACCCCATCCAGAATTAGTGAGAGACAAAGAGGAAGCAAACCCCAACCAAAAGGAACCAAGACCTTACCAAATTTCCCAGAAGCATGAATGCAAAAGCTGCTCTGGGACAGATTTTAAAAACAGACGCATGTGTAAATTCTACAACTTTTTTGTGTTAAAAAAGAAAAATGGATACAAAGCACTTCCAGGGACACCATCCTCAATATTTAACTGCCATAAATTTTTCCTTGTGTCTCAAATTTTCAGGGCAGGTATTTTTCTGAAAAACATTTTTTGTAAATGTAATCTTAGGCCTACACTGCACATGCATGTTTTCCATAAACATGGAACAGAACCTTTATAAAAACCGAGGATCATAACCTACGCCAGTCCACTTACCCCATTCCTTGTGATGAAAATCGTCCTGCTCCTCCTCTTCCTCTGCCACGCCCACCAAACCCTGTTGAAATCAAATCTACTATTAGTAACTTGTCTCAGTCTTTATACACTGACTGGTCCATGTGGTGGGAATCAGACAACAAGCAATTTACGCTATTAGGACAGTTTTGAAGAAAGTACAATTACGTAGGAACTTACCGCAACAGAAGATTTGAGAGAGGTTCCTTCAGTGGGTCACTACATATAAGACTAGCGCCACCTGGTGTCTGGGCCGCATGGCAACCTTTTATAGCAATACCTGACGGGGACCTCCCCCTCGACATCACGTGACCGTATATAATGGGCTGTCCTCACGCCTGCCCTCCAGTTCTCCTGCTGGAGCCTCGAAGAGGCCTGACAGCAGGAGTAAACAGGAATTTGAGTCCCTGTGTATAAAATAAAAGTGGGAAGGAGGGAGGGAAAAAAATTATGACTTACTGAAGGAACCTCTATCGAAGATCTACTGTTACGGTAAGTTGTCTACAGGCCCCCAGACCAGGGGGAGGACATAAGACACATTACTGTTAGAAGATATACAAAACATGACAGCTAAAGGGGAGGTTCTGATAATGGGAGACTTCAACATGCCGGATACAGATTGGTCAATACCAGCAGGAACATCTGCCAGAATTAGACACATAGTGGATTCCCTGCAGGGGGAGGGTCTCAAACAACTGGTACAGCAACCCACAAGAGACAGGGCTATCCTAGATCTAGTACTGACTAACAGGGAAGGGATCACAGATCTCCAGGTAGAAGGTAACCTGGGGGCCAGTGACCATCACATGGTATGGTTCAGTTTGGCTACTACATCTAAATCATCCCATTCCAAGGCAAAAATATGGGACTTCAGAGGAGCCGACTTTGATAAGATGGCCAACAGAGTTAAGCTAGCCCTGGCAAAAAGAAACACAGGTGAGGGGGTACAGATAAAGTGGGCAAGCATTAAGGATGCAATACTTGAAGCAACATCCCATTGTGTTAGACAGAAAAGGAAGTGCAAAAGAAGAAGGAAACCACTTTGGTTCTCAAATACAGTAGCAGAAAAGGTCAGAGCCAAAAGGCTGGCCTTCAGGAAATATAAGGGAACACAGCAGGATGAAGATAGGGAGGCATACCAAACTGCCCTAAGGGAAGCAGGGAAGGCAGTAAGGCAGGCAAAGTCCCAAACTGAGGAAACACTAGCACGAACAGTAAAAGGTGGTGACAAGACTTTCTATAGATACATTAGTGAAAGGAGAAAGTCCAGAGAGGGTATTGCTAAGCTTAATGGAGAAAAGGGAGCATGTGAGGAAGAGGACCCTGTAAAGGCATCTATCCTAAATAGATACTTTTGCTCAGTATTTACTGAAGAGAAGGCAGGCAGGCCCACAGCTCAGCATCATGGACACAGGGGAGGGAGGTGAGCACTACTCCCTTCACAAAGAAAGGGTCCTACAAGAGCTTGCTAAGCTCCAGGGTGGATAAGGCAATGGGACCTGATGGCATACATCCCAGGGTACTAAGGAGCTAAAGGTGGAACTAGCAGAGCCATTAGCAGAACTGTTTAGTGAGTCTCTGAGCACAGGAGAGGTCCCAGGAGACTGGAGAAGGGATCATGTGATCCCGCTCCACAAGAGTGGTAGCAGGAGGGAGGAGGAACTACAGACCAGTCAGTCTTACCTCAGTAGTGGGCAAGATTATGAGGCACTCCTTAAGGAAAGGATAGTGCAACACCTGGAATCCATAGGGGCACAGGATCCAAGACAGCATGGGTTTACAAAAGGAAGGTCCTGTCAAACTAATCTCAGATTTCTTTGACTGGGTAACCAGAGTGGTGGACCAAGGGGGAGCAGTTGATGTCATCTACCTTGACTTCAGCAAAGCTTTTGACACTGTTCCACATAGAAGATTGATAAATAAGCTGGGTAGGCTCAGGGTGGGTCAGAAGTTGGTCAACTGGGTGGCAAACTGGTTGACGGGCAGAAAACAGAGAGTGGTGGTAAATGGTATACAGTCAGAAGAGATGCAAGTCACAAGTGGGGTACCTCAGGGATCAGTCCTGGGGCCAGTCCTCTTCAACATCTTCATTAGTGACCTTGCAGAAGGACTAGAGGGTAAGGCTCGTCTGTTTGCAGATGACACCAAGATCTGCAACAGAGTAGATCCAGATGGGGTGGGCAGAATGAGAAGAGATCTGGATAAACTAACAAAATGATCAGAAGAGTGGCAACTGGGATTTAATGCAAAGAAGTACAATATCATGCACATAGGGAAGAGAAACCCTGAAGCCACCTATAGGCTGAGAAGGGAGTTGCTAGCAGTCACAAAGGAAGAAAGAGACTTGGGCATCATCATCACTGATGACCTGAAATCATCCAAGCAGACCTCTAAAGCAGTAGGTAAGGCTAGGGGGGTGTTAGGGTGTATTAGTAGGGGTATCACAAGTCGTAAGAGGGAGGTAATCCCTCTTTCTAGGGACATGGATATGTTGTTCATCCACACTGTCTGGCAGGTATCCTTGACGCTTTAAATCTTGCCGGAAGGTGTTCAAGCTGGCTCCTCCCACCCACCCGGGTGGTAAAACTCTCGGCTCCGCCCCATGACGCCAGATCTTCCTTACCGCTTGGAAGCTCAGGTTCCCTCCTTAACGCTCTGCGTATAAGACTGGTTCCTAATTCTTCGGTTTTGCGAATTTAAAAGTTTTGCACTTCTAGACTTCGGTCTTCTATCCCTCGCGGCTGCAATGGATAAATCGACTCGTTTTTGGAGATGCCCTTGTGGGCAGATGATGTCTCTGACAGATCCGCACTCCACGTGTGTCTACTGTTTAGGCCTTGAGCATGACCCGCAGGCTTGCGACCTGTGCTCTTCCTTCTCAGCCTATGTCCTCGAAGACCGTGCTGCCCGTTTACAACTGGGGCGTCCAGAGAAACATTTTCCTCCGGTAAAGTCAAAAGAGGCCCGGTCGGCGGTCTCCACGGCGGCGGGCTCGGCGGATCAGCTACAGCAGATGATCGCCCTCGAAGAGGAGGTGGCGCGGGCCGCATCTTCCTCGGCCGCGGCATTTATCCCGCTCTCCCTGGGTTCCTCTTATACAGCTTCTTTTAAGGAGCTTTGTCTGTCCCTCTCCACTAAGGGAGAGGGACCAACGTCTGCTGGACCTTCTTCCTGGTCCAAAAAGAAAGACAAGGTTAAGTCCCTCCATCAACGCTCTTGGGAGCGGGAAAGGTCCCTCTCCCCGAGTTGTCGGCCATCGACTTCGGTCGATCGTTCGGCTTCCGCCACTGGTCTCACGGTGTCCCCGTCAGGCCAGTTGACCGAGACTCCCGTCGACGCAGTCAAGATTTTTCTCAACCCGTTGGACGGGTTGTCACCAGGCGAAGCAGAGAATCCTCTCTCCCCGGTGGGAGTTAAGGAATCCGTGGGCTTGCCAGTGCCCCCGGTTCCGGAGCCCTCGGGTGAACCCTCCGAGCCGAGGAGGCCAGTTCCCCGTCCCTCACCGCACCGCCCTCCGGAAAAGCCGGAGTTCTTAGTCTTTATGCGGTCCAGCCGATCCCGTCATTATAGGCGGTCTCGGCAATCATGGTAAGTGGCGGCGCCGCTGCCCTCCTCCTCGGACTAGGAGGCTTCGGCGTAAGTTACATCCGATGATACGAGAGACCTTATGTGGCAACACTCCTTCTGACCGGGAACAAGCGGCGCGTCGCCTTCCCCGGCCATTAAGTGGCTGTCACCGGAGCGGCCGAAACAACCCCTCGACTTACCCGAGGAGCCTGTTCCCAGGCCGGTTGTTCGGCCAAAACCAGCTGCTCCACCGATTCCGGTGGAACCTCCGCCTCCACAGCCGTTATTTGGGGCTCCGACCAAGAACTCTCGGTCGGCTCAGGGACTGCCCCATAGGCTGTCTGTTACCCTCACTCCCGATCGACCTCGGCAGGTGGAGGGTGGCTCAGGCCCGAGGCAGCTCTTTGCGGACTCTTTAGAGTCTGACAGCGATTCCTCCCTTTTCTCCAGGCGAGTAGACTTGGAGTCCTCTGGAGGTCAGTCGATGGACGATAGCCCTTCGTCCTATCTGGGATTGCTTCGGCTCATCTCGTAGTCTACCGGGATGAAGCTCGAACCTGTGTCTAAGCGGACCAGGTATCCCCTCACGGAGATATTGGACGGAGGGGATTCCCCTACGGAGGCCTTTCCGGTGGCCGAGGCCACAGTGGGCCCGGCCTTGGAGCTCTGGCAGCGCCTTGCTTCCTGTCCTGAGCCCTCGGCCAGAATGGCCAGGAAGTATGCCGTCCCTACCGGTTCCTTGCCCGGTTTTTCGGAACACCCCTCAGCTGAGGGGCTAGTTACCGACAGCGCTTTCCAGCGCGCCAGGAACGCTAGGGACGTGGACAAACCTCCCGACAAGGAGTCCAAGAAATTGGACTATGCCGGGCGCAAAGTCTACGCTGCATCCTCCCTCGGCCTTCGTCAGGCCAGTTCGGCCGTACTCATGGCACATTTCTCTCATGCCCTGTTGGGCTCCCTGGACGAGGTAGTTCCTCATCTTCCGGTGGACCTGCAGACCACGGTCAGGCAGGTGTGGGACCAGGGCAGGGCAGTGGCCAAACAGCAGCTTCAGACTGCTCTGGACATTAGAGACTCATGTGCCAGGTCAGTAGCGGGCGCAGTGGCTAAGGGCCATCGGGCATGGCTAAGGATATCCACCTTCACTTCAGATACCCAGCACAAGTTGGCGGATGTCCCCTTCCTGGGGACCGACCTCTTCGGCCCTGGGGTGGAAGGTCACCCGCAGAAGATCAAGAAGTCCAATGCTACCTTGGACTTGGTCTCATCCGCACAGAAGGACAAAGGCCGCAGCCTAAGCCCTTTCGTCCCTCTGCGCCCGCGGCACGTCCGGCCCAGCAACGTCAGGGCCAGCAGGCTCGAGCTTGGCATCCCAAACCCAAGCCCTCGGCTTCCTCCTCCAGGAAGCAGGGAGGTAAAGGCCCTGGAGGTCCCTCCTCCAATCCTTCCTCCAAGCCTGCCCGGTGACGGGTTGAGGGGTGTCGCCCCCAACCCCGTCGCCTCACCCCAGGTGCCCCCCGTGGGGGGGCTTCGCCACTTTCTTTCCACCTGGTCCGTTATCACCACAGACCGGTGGGTGTTGGAGGTGGTGGGAAAGGGCCTGCCTCTGGAGTTCGAGCAGGCCCCACCCTTCAGAACCGTCACACCTCGGGAGGCCTCTGGGTCAGAAGCCTCGCTGTCAGCTCGTCGAGCCAACATCGCTCTCCTCCTTGAGAAGGGGGTGATAAGAGAGGTGGCGGACCCTCCCTCAGACCCGGGGTTCGTGTCCAGGTATTTCCTGGTTCCGAAACGGGCGGACGGTTGGCGCCCCATTCTCGACCTACACGACCTAAAGAAGTTCCTAAGGTCTCGAACCTTCAGGATGGTCACTCTGGCTCAGATAATACCATCCTTGGAACGAGGCGTGTGGTTCTGCTCTCTGGACTTGCAGGACGCGTTTTTTCACGTCCCTATATCCGTCCGTCACATCAGAGGTTCCTTCGCTTTCGAGCAGAGGGATCCCTTTTCGAGTTCCAAGCCATGCCCTTCGGCTTATCTCCAGCTCCCAGGGTATTCACCAAATGATGGCAGTGGTGACAGCATTCCCTCTGGCGCTGAGGGTCGGGTTTACCCTTACCTGGACGATTGGCTGATAGCAACCCCCTCCAGACAGGAGGTGGAGCGGTCCAGAGATCTGGCCCTCCAGGTTTGCTCTCAGGTCGGCCTCCTCATCAACAAGGCCAAGTCGGAACTCGAGCCGAAGCAGGTGATTCTTTTCATCGGGGCAGAGCTCGACTCTCTTCTAGCCAGAGCACAGCTCCCAGCGGACAGGGCCGAGGTTCTTTCCTCCTTTGCCCAATCATTTCTGGTTGGGCAATTGCGCCCTGCCGGGACTTCCTGCGCCTCCTGGGTCTCATGGCGGCCTGTACCAGCGTGGTCCGTTGGGCCCGCTGGAACATGCGCCCCCTTCAGTGGGGGCTGGCCAGCCAGTGGTCCCAACGCTGCGATCCACTGGACCAGCTAGTGACGGTGACCCAGGGGATGTGGAACGCTCTCCAGTGGTGGACCGTTCCAGTTCATCTGCAGGAGGGCATCCCGTTTGTCCGCCCCGAGCCGATGGTCTCTCTATCGACCGATGCCTCTCTGATGGGTTGGGGTGCCCATCTGGGGGAACACCAGGCGCCACGACCTCTGGTCCCGAGAGTCCCGATGCCACATCAACCTGCTGGAGCTCCAAGCGGTCCGCCTAGCTCTCACCGCCTTTGCTCCGTTTCTTCAGGGTCAACTGGTCCGGGTCCAGACGGACAATACCACGACCATGTACTATCTAAACCGCCAGGGCGGGACGCGCTCCATGCTTCTATGCAAGGAAGCTCTCCGCATCTGGTCACTCGTGCGCAGCCTGGAGGCGGATCTCCTAGCCATTCATCTGGCAGGAGCCTCCAACACCCTGGCCGATGCCCTAAGCCGGATAGGGCTGCGTCCCACGAGTGGTCTCTCCTGCCGGAGGTAGTACAAGATCTATTCTCCCATTGGGGCACACCTCAGGTGGACTTGTTTGCCTCCAGGGAGAATGCGAAGCTGAGGCTGTTCCATGCCCGCCCCCCTCAGCAGGGCTCGCTGCAGGGGGATGCCTTCTCGAGGCCATGGACCCCGGGCCTCTTCTACGCCTTTCCCCTTTCCCTTGATGCACAAGGTGCTGCTCAAAGCAAGGAAGGACAAGGACGAGGTGATTCTGATAGCCCCAGACTGGCCCCGCCAGTACTGGTACCCAGATCTCCTCAGCCTCAGCTCCAGGCTCCCGAGGCAGCTTCCAGCTCGCCCGGACCTGCTCTCAGTCAATCAGGGGAAGGTATTCCATCCGGACCTTCAATCCCTGCACCCAGCGGCCTGGTTCCTGAGCGGCTAGAGTTCCAGGCCTTGGGTCTTTCCGACGAGGTCCTCAACGTAGTTGAGGCGTCCCGTAAGGAGTCTACCAGAAAATGCTACACCTTCAAATGGAAAAGATTTTCCATTTGGTGCCAGAGCAAGGGCCTGGACCCTTCCTCCTGTTCCTTGGTGAGCATATTGGGCTACCTTTGGTCCTTTTCTCAGCAAGGGCTTAGGTCGACGACCCTTAAGGTGCACCTGGCAGCCATCTCTGCTTACCGGGCGCGGGCCGGGAAGCAGTCGGTGGTGCAGGAGAAGGTGGTCTGGTGCTTTTTCAAAGGCCTTGATCACATTTCCCCTCCGGTGCGAGAACCTCCACCTCCGTGGGATCTACTGCTGGTACTGGCAAAGCTCATGGGCAAGCCATTCAGAACCAATGCACAGGTGTGAACTCTCTCTGTGGTGGAGAACCGCCTTCTTGGTGGCTGTCACGTCCAGCCAGAAGGATGGGAGAGCTCGGCGCTCTGCACTGAGTCTCCTTACCTGGTCTTCCACAGGGACAAGGTTGTCCTGCCCCACCGAAATTCCTTCCGAAGGTGGTGTCGGAGTTTCACCTCAATCAGGTGTTGACTCTGCCGGTGTTCTACCCCAATCACACCTCGGAGGCCGAATATAGGCTCCATACTCTGGACCCTAGAAGGGCGCTCGCTTACTATAAGGAGCGCACGGCTGAAATTCGAGGAGAGGTTCGCCAGCTGTTTGTCACCTACGCTGAAGCCGCACCTGGCAGACCTGCAGCCAAGCAGGACGATAGGCAGGTGGGTCACCTCCTGCATAGATCTCTGCTATAAGTGGCGGGCATGGAGCCTCCAGAGGATAAGAGCTCATTCTACCCGCCATACTGCTGCATCGGTGGCTGCTTCCAGGGACGTCCCTATCCAGGAAATCTGCAGGGCTGCTACCTGGAAGTCAGCACACACCTTCATCACCCATTACCACATCGACCTTGAGTCACGCCGGGATGCTGGTTTTGGGGCCTCGGTTCTCCAGTCTCTATTCCCTAAGTAGGGGGTGTGCGCATTGCCTCCCTCCTCCCGGAGAACTGCTAGGAGTCTGCCAGACAGTGTGGATGAACAACATATCCATGTCCCTAGAAATACAGGTTACTCACCTGTAACAGGAGTTCTAGGAATGGTATATGTTGTTCATCCACACCCACCCAACCTCCCCGGCTTCGACGCACAACCTGAGCTTCCAGCGGGCCAGATCTGGCGTCATGGGGCGGAGCCGAGAGTTTTACCACCCGGGTGGGTGGGAGGAGCCAGCTTGAAGACCTTCCGGCAAGATTTAAAGCGGCAAGGATACCTGCCAGACAGTGTGGATGAACAACATATACCATTCCTAGAACTCCTGTTACAGGTGAGTAACCTGTATTTACAAGACACTGGTTAGGCCCCATCTGGAGTATTGCGTGCAGTATTGGAGGCCACACCTTCACAAGGACATTAACCAAATTGAGGCAGTCCAGAGAAAGGCAACCAAAATGGTGCAGGGACTGCATCAGAAGACACTTGAGGACAGATTAACAGAGCTCAATATGTATACCCTTGAGCAAAGGAGGGAGAGAGGTGATATGATCGAGGCATTCAAACACCGTAAGGGCATTAACAAGGTGAAAGAGTCTAGCATGTTTAAATATAAGAAAAATAGCAGGACAAGAAGACACAGCATGAGATTAGAGGGGGGCCGATTAAGGGGGAATGTCAGGAAATTCTTTTTCAGAGAAAGGGTGGTGGATGAATGGAATGGCTTACCTCAAGAAGTGGTGGCTATGAATACAGTGCAGGGCTTCAGACAGGCATGGGATAGGCATAAGGGAACAATACAAATGAGTATGAATAGATAGGCCACTGACAGAGCAAAGGCCGATGGCACATTTATAAGGTAGAAAAAGAAATGGGCAGACTGGATGGGCCTTGCGGTCCTTATCTGCCATCAACTTCTACATTTCTATGTTTCTATGTTCCTACGTTACTGTAATATCTTACTTCGAGAGGGTTCCTTCAGTAGGTCATTACATAAATGACTGAATTCCAAGCAGTCCCTCATAAGAGAGACCGAGAGAAACAAGAGAGGAGGAGAAAAACAAACTCCAACAAAACTGGGAACATGAATGGACCCAGCCTAAGATGGAAGGCCCTGCAAGACAGCTAGGCCGAAACCTGCCCTCCATCTAGAAGAAATGTCCAGACTGTAGTGTTTGGTAAAGGTATGGACAGAACTCCAAGTTGCTGCGGCGCAGATATCAGCTGCGTGAACCTTTCCACAAAAAGGCAGTGGAAGCAGCTATGCCCCTGGTAGAAAGAACTCTGATAGGATCCGGCAGAAGTTTATCGTACTTTTGGTAACATTAGTGAATACAGTTACCTAACCAACTGGAAAGGCACTGCTTAGAAACAGCTTTGCGCGCCAACCTGGCAGCAAAGAAAACAAAAAGTTGATCACAACTACGGATATCTTTTGTTCAGTGTGTGTAGCACTGAAGGATCTGATGGACGCCCATGGTGTGCAGGAGTGCCTCACCTCTGTTCATAGGGGACAGAAAGAAAACTGGAAGCTCCACTGATTGGTTCAGTGTGGCTTCTGATACCACCTTGGGTAAATACTTAGGATTTGTCCTGAAGACCACCCAGTCCCTGTGGAAAATAAGGTAAGGCTCTTTACATACTAGAGCCTGAAGCTCCAAAATCCTTCAAGCTGAAGTAACAGCAACCAACACTAATGTCTTCCAAGAGAGGAAGCGTAAATAGCAGCTCATCACTGGTTCAAAAGGGGGGAGAGTTAAGTTTCTCCAACACAAAGTTTAAATCCCAAGGGGGTACAGGGCTGTGGATGGGGCGTTTCAGATGAAGGATCCCTTTCAGAAAGGTTTTTGAGACCTCCAACTGAGCCACAGGATTATAATCCACCAGCTAGTGGTACGCTGAAATTGCCGAACTGTGGACCTTCAAGGAAGAATACGACAGACCAGAGTCTGAAAGATGGAGGAGATATTCCATAACTTGAGGGGCAGAACAGGAAAATGGGTTCCAATTCTGGAAGTTGCCCAAATGAAAAAAACGCTTCCACTTCATGGCATAAGTGGAGCAAGTTAGAAGGTTTTCGAGCCTCTACAAGGACTTGAGTGACTCAAGAGGAGACCTCGAATTGGTAGACTGCTATGTCTGCAGGAGCCACGCATGAAGATGCAGTGTCCTGAGCCCCGCATGAACAAGATGACCTCGTTCCTGGGCCAGGAGGTCGTGAGTTACTGAAATTGGAACCGTTGGTTCTCTCGTTAGCTGTTGCAGCAGCGGGAACCAAATTTGTCTCAGCCAAAGAAGGGCGATGAGGATCATCCTCACCTTCTCTGCCTGAAACTTAAGAACACTCTGGAGAATGGGAAACTGAGGGAAGACATACACAAATTTCCCTGTCCAACAGAGCGAGAGAGCTTATCGTGCCAGAAAGCACCATGCCCTGGAATGAGCAAGCAAAAATTGTAAAGTTTTGCATTGGAGTGGAGGCGAAGAGATAGAGTTAAGGATGCTCCCACTTTAAGAAGAGAGACTCTGCCACTTCCCGATTTAGGTCCCATTCGTGATTTAGGGTCTGAGATCTGCGGAGACTGTCCGAAAGTACATTTTGAATGCCTGGAACATGCACTGCCACTAGGGCCAGATTGTGCTGGGCCGCCCAGTTCCACAGCTGCATCGCCTCCCTGCAAAGGGGGTACGAGCGAGTTCCTCCTTGTTTGTTGAGGTACCAAACTACCGACATATTGTCTATCTGAACAAGCAGTCATCCCTTGGGAAGGAGGGTCTGAAAGGCCTGTAAGGCATACAAGACCGCCCTCATCTCCAGAACACTGATGTGTAACGATGCTTCCAAGCTAGACCACAGCCCTTGTGCTTGGTGCTCCCCATCCCATGTTTGATGCATCCGTAGTCAGGGATGCAGAGGAAGCCGGGCTCCTGAAAAGAAGACCCAAGGAAAGGTTGCAGGGGTCCCTCCACCACAGCAATTCTTTCTGGACTGCTGATGACACCAGGACCAGATGGTCCAGGTCGTCTGGGAGTTGATCCCACTGCACCTGCAAGGACCACTGAGTAATTCTCATGTGTAGTCTTGCAAGGGTAACGGTGGTGATGGAAACTGCCATCAGGCTAAGTCGAAGTACCTCCCGGGCCGGGGTGGTTATGGACGAAGTCACTAAAGAAGCCTGATGGACCAGTGCCTCCACCCTGTCTGGAGGAAGGAAGGCTCTGCATTGGACCGTATCCAGAACCGCCCCGATGAACTGAAGTCTATGGGACAGTATCATGGATGATTTGGGAATACTGACAGTAATTCCCAGTTTGCCAAAAAGGTCCAGAGTAAAGGACAGAGCCTCCAGTAAGGAATCCCTGGAAGGGGCAAAGATCAGCCAATTGTCCAGGTAAGGAAAAAACGCAATATCCTGGCAGCGCAGAAAAGCCGCCATCACCACAGTCAGGCACCTGGTAAACACAAGAGGTGCCAAGGACAGACCAAAGAGGAGGGCCCGAAACTGGAAGTGCTCCCCCTGGAATAAGAACCGCAGGAATCGGCGGTGGCTGGGGAAGATGGGGATGTGCAGGTACGCATCCTGCATGTCCACCGCACACAGCCAATGATTCTCCAGAAGAAGTGGGAGAAGGCTCTGGAGTGTCAGCATCTGGAACTTTTTGTATTCGACGAACAGATTGAGACTGCTCAAGTCAAGGATGGGTCTCAAGTCTCTCATCTTTTTTGGAACCAGGAAAAGGTAGGAGTAAAACCCCTTCCCGTTTGCTGGAGGGGAACGCGCTCTATTGCTTCCTTGAGCAAGAGGCTTTGAAGTTCTCAAATGAGAAGAGCCTGATCCCTGGAGTAGGAAGACCTTTTTGGCAGACAATCTGGTGGGATCTCCAGAAACTCAATGGTGTGTCCGACTGACACCAGTTGCAGGACCCATGCATTGAAGGTCATGTCCTGCCAGTCCTGTGCATGGTGGGCAAACCTCCCCCTCTGGCTCCTCGACGTGTGGCTAAAGAGGCGGCGGGGATAGGGAGTCAAAGTGGCAGGGCGTTCAGGAGGAGGGCCCGAGTGTGTCTGGTTTCTGGAGGTAGGAGAAGTGGTGGAACTCATGGCCTTGCGTTTCCTCTGGTGTTGAGCTGGAGCCTGCTTCCTCTGCCTCCAAAGGGCTGCTGCTGCTGTCAAGTGCCCGATCAGTTCATGGACAGCACTGATCTCAGGGCGAGGCCTCTATCCTGGAGATCAGTGATTATGTCTTTTGTATCGCCACCAAAAAGCACTAAGCCTCGGAAAGGGGCATCATGATTCGCAGACTCTCTCATTGTCGAGGCCAGAAATGTAAAGGCGCAGGCTACAGAGTCAACGGAGTCATATGTAGCCCGCAGAGCATGCCTACAGGAAAACACGTGAGAGGCAGAGATCCTTGGTGTGCTCCTTGAGGCTCGAGGGGTCCATAGCCTGGACTCGGGCCTTCAGCCTGGTCAAGCGTAGCTTTCTGGTGTGACCACATAATTTAGGGACCAGAGCAGCATGTGGCCGAAGAATAAACCTTTCTACTGAACTGGTCCATCTGCCTCGATTCCTTGTCTCGAGGAGAGGTGCTCATGTACTTGGGTGCAGACGAGCGATCATGATCAGCTGAAATCACGACGGAGTCTGTCTTTGGATGCGCTTTAAGAAAAACAGCCTTCCTTAGGCACCCAGTACAGTGTCCACCCTCTTGGGGACAGCCAGGAGAGAATGAGGCATCTGCCAGACGGCAGAGATGAGGTCTTGGTGAGGTCCAATCCAAGAAGGAATCTGTACCGGGGACACAGCCTCTAAGTCCAGGTGTTCTGTGAGCCTCTGTCGCATGGGGTCCTGATCCTCAGACTCCCAGTCAAAAAAGTCTCTTGGACCTCAAGAGGTCCGAAAACACAGGGTCCTCCGGGGGGGGAGGAGGCTGAGACTTGGGGGAAACCTT
Source organism: Neoceratodus forsteri (assembly GCA_016271365.2). NCBI lineage: Eukaryota > Metazoa > Chordata > Ceratodontiformes > Ceratodontidae > Neoceratodus > Neoceratodus forsteri. The sequence continues at coordinate 624,074,935 of CM057449.1, forward strand.
GCCCTTCAGAACCTCTGATTCATCCAAGGGCTCCTCCACCGACATCATCATCAAAGATGGCAGCCATGCTGGGCTGACCTCTAGATGGTAGAGTTAGAGCAGTGTATACTTTGTTTTATTTTATTTTTGTTAGTTATTTTTAGTACTTTGTTTTTAGTTTTAGTAGCAGCATTAGCAGTGCCAATCACAGTTAAGCATTCAGCGTTTAGTGAGAGAGGGTGTTTTTAGTGAATCAGCCATCGCTAGGTGTGTATTGGGATTTAGATGGCAGAGATAATTTAATCGGGGGCTCCAGAGTCACTATAAGGGTACGGCTATGAGTCTTGGGAGACATGGAACATGAACAGGTTACTCACCTGTAACAGTAGTTCTAGGAGTGCTATATGTTGTTCATCCACACTGTTTGGCATGTCCCTTTCCCCTTTAAGATCAGTCGAAGTCTTCAAGCTGGCTCCTCCCACCCACCCAGGTGGTATATACCTCTGCTCTGCCCCATGACGCCAGATCTTAGCCCACTGGAAGCTCAGGTTGCGTGTGTCCACAGCCAGGGAGGTCGGGTGGGTCCATGTGGATGAACATATACCACTCCTAGAACTACTGTTACAGGTGAGTAACCTGTTTTTCTAGGATCGTTGATATGCTGTTCATCCACACTGTTTGGCAGACTCCTAGCAGTTCTCCGGGAAGAGGGAGGCAAGGCGCACACCCCTACTTAGGGAACAGAGATTGGAGAACAGAGGCCCCAAAACCAGCATCCTGGCGTGACTCAAGGTCGATGTGGTAATGGGTAATGAAGTGGTTTGCTGACTTCCAGGTAGCAGCCCAGCAGATTTCCGGGATAGGGATGTCCATAGAAGCAGCCACCGATGCAGCAGTATGGCGAGTGGAATGATTTCTTATCCCTCTGGGAGGCTCCTTGTCTGCCAACTCATAGCACAGACCCATGCATGATGTAATCCATCTTGCTATTGTCAGTTTGGCTGCAGGTCTGCCAGAAGCGGCTTCAGCGTACGTGACAAACAGCTGGCAAACATCTCCAAGGATTTCCGCTGTCCTCTCCTTAAAACAGGAGAGAGCACATCTCTGGTCCAAAGTATGGAGCCTGTACTCTGCCTCCGAAGTGCAATTACGGTAGTATAGCGGCAGAGTCAACAACTGGGTAAGGTGAAATGCTGACACCACTTTCGGAAGGAATTTCGGATGGGGACGCAGAACAACTTTGTACCTGTGGAAGACCAGATAAGGGGAGTCCACCAAAAGTGCCTGGAGCATCCCTGCCCTTCTGGCAGACATGATAGCCACCAGGAAGGCCATCTTCCACAAGTATGACAACTCACTCTTGTGCACTGGTTCTAATGTCTTGCCCATGAGCTTTGCCAGTACCAGCAGCAGATCCCACGGAGGTGGAGGTTCACACATTGGATCCAGGCCTTTGAAAAAGCACCTGACCACAGTCTCCTGCGCCAATGTCTGCTGACCGGCCCGCGCCTGGTGAGCACAAATAGCTGCCAGGTGCACCCTATGAGTCAATGACCGTAGACCCCCCCTTTGTAGAGAGATCAAAGGTAGTCGAGAATGTTAGCCACAGGACAAGGGGTCCAGACCCTTATCCTGACACCAAATGGAAAACCTTTTCAATTTGAAGGTATAACATTTCCTGGTCGATTCCCTTCTAAATGCCTCCACCACGGTGTAGACATCTTTGGAAAGACCCCAAGCCTGGAACTCTAGCCACTCAGGTACCAGGCTGTGAGGTGCAGGGATTGAAGGTCCGGATGGAAGACCTTCCGCTGGTTCAGAGATATCAGATCAAGGCATGTAAAAAGCCGCTCCGGGGGCCTGCAGCTGAGGTGGAGGAGATCTGGATACCCGAACTGGCGCGGCCAGTCTGGGGCTACCAGAATCACCTTCGCCTTGTCCCTCCTCACCCTGAATAGCCTTGTGGATCAAGGGAAACTGAGGGAAGGCGTAGAGGAGGTCTGGAGTCCACGGCCTCGAGAAGGCATCCTCCTGCAGCAAGCCCTGCTGGGGGGGTGGGCATAATACAGCCTTAGCTTGGTGTTTTCCCTGGAGGCAAATAGGTCCACCATCTGCCCCAATGGGAGAACAGGCTGTAAGCTACCTCTGGATGGAAAGGCCACTCATGGGATGTCTGGCCTATACAGCTGAGAGCATCCACCAGCTGGTTTGAGACTCCTGCCACATGGATGTCTAGGAGATCCGCCTCCAAGCAGCTTACAAGGGTCCAGATACGGAGCACCTCCTTGCACAGCAGATGGGAGTGCGTGCCACCCTCTTTGTTGAGGTATTACATGGTCAAGGTATTGTCCATCTGGACTTGAACCACTTTATCCCGCAGCTAAGGAGCGAAAGCTGACGGTGTCAGTCTGACTGTTCTGAGCTTCAACAGCATTGGGACTCCTCGGGGGTCCAGAAGCCGTGGGCCCTGTTGTCCATATAGGCTCCCCAGCTAATGAGAGAGGCATCGATCGTAGGGACGACCATCGGCTTGGGGCGAACAAATAGGATCCCTTCCTGAAACCAGTCTGGGGTAGTCCACCACTGCAGAGCGTCCCACATCTTCTGGGTTACAGTGATCAGCTGGTCGAAAAGACCATGGCGCTGAGTCCACTGGGCAGCCAGCTCCCATTGGAGGGAGCGCATGTGCAGCCGGGTCCAATGGACCACTGAGGTGCACGCCGCGATGTAAACTAGAAGGCGCAGAAAGTCCCGAGCAGGGTGCAAGTGCCCAACCAGAAATGACTGGGCAAAGGAGGAGAGAACCTCCGCCCTGTCCGCTGGGAGCCGAGCTCTGGCTTGACAAGAGTCGAGCTGTACCCTGATGAAGCCCATGACCCGAGAAGGCACTAGTTCCAACTTGGCCTCATTCATCAGGAGGCCGAGCTGGGAGCAGGTTTACAGGGCCAGATCCCTGGACCTCTCCACCTCCTGTTGGGTGGATCCTGTCAGGAGCCAATCGTCGAGGGGTAAATTCTGCCCCAGAGATGGGCCGCCACCACTGCAATGCATTTAGTGAAGACCCAAGTGGCCGATGACAGGCCGAACGGCATGGCTCGAACTCGTACAGGTCCCTTTGACCCTAAAGCAGAGAAACCGCTGATGGGATGGACAGATTGGGATGTGAAAGAATGCGTCCTGCAGATCCAGTGAACAGAACCACATGTTTCACTCCAAGGATATATGATATGATCTGGGACAGAGTGACCATCCAAAAGGTGCATGACCTGAGAAATTGATTCAGGTCGTGGAGATCTAGAATGGGGCACCAGCCCCGAGTCCACTTGGGCACCAGAAGTACCTCGAGACAAAGCCTGGGTCTGCAGACAGATCTGCCACGACAGCTACTGCCTCCTTGAGGAGGAGATCAGCAAGATCATCTCGAAAAGCCGACTGGGTGCATGCGGAAGTCCGTTCTTCCCGAGGGGCGCGGGCTCAGCTGGGATGGTACTGCTCAAATTCTAGAGGCAGTCCCTGACCGACAACTGAGAACCCACCTGTCTAGAGTGACAGCAGACCAGGCGGAAAGGAAGTGACCGAACCAGACCTCCACGGGAGGACCCAGAGCTGGCGTGACTGAGATAGGGGTGGCAACCCCTACCCCGTCACTGGGCAGGCTTAGAGGAGGAGGAGGCTCCAGGACCTGAGCATCAGCCTCCTTTGCAGGCCTGTTGGGGTCCAGTCTTGGGCTGAGGGCACCAAGCTTGAGACTGCTGCTGATGCTGCTGTCCTCCTTGATAGGAGGACTGCTGGACTGCAGGGGAAGAGTGCCAAGAGGGCTACTTTTTCTTCTGCTGGTTCTTGCCCAAAGAACTCCTGGCAGAACTGGCGTCCAAGGTGGCACTGGACTGTTCAATGCGCTGTAGGTGACCAGCCACTCCTGGGCCGAACAATTCGGTCCAGAGAAAAGACACATCGGCTAACTTATGCTGAGTATCCGCCAGGAAGGAGGATAACCTCATCCAAGCCCTGTGGCAAGAGGCCACTGCGGTAGCCATCAAGCGGGTACAAGAATCCCCAATGTCCAGGGCCGTCTGGAGCTGCTGTTTGGCAACAGTCCGGCCCTGGTCCTGCTTAACCGTGGTTTGCACGTCCGTGGGGAGATATGGGAGGACTTCGTCTAATGACAAGAGAAGGGCATGAGAGAAGTGTGCCATAATGACAGCCAAACTGGCCTGACAAAGGCCCAAGGAGGAAGCCGCACAGACTTTCCATGCCGAATGGTCCAAAAGCTTGGACTCCTTATCGGGGGGATGGTCAGTGTCGGCAGAACTGCCAGTACGCGTGAACACAGAGGTGGTCACCAGGCTCTCGGCTGAAGGGTGCTCTGTGAACCCAGCAAGGCAACCCCGGGCACCGCGTACTTTCCGGCCATGTGGGCAGACTGTGCTGGACATGAGGTAGGGCGCTGCCATAGTTAGAGTGCCGGACCAACAATGGCCTCGGCCACAGCAAAGGCCTCCGTGAGGGTGTCTCCTCTCCTCAGGATGTCCATGAGAGAGGTACTCCACCTTTTTCTGGATGGGTTCCAGGGGCATCCCTGTAGAATCAGAGATGAAACGGAGGATCCCCTGGAAGGCTGAAGTAGGAAGGACTTTCCTCCATCCCTGTGCCAATGGACAACTCATTCCCTGGATGTGAGTGGAGCCCGGTGACGTCACAGTCCGAGGAGTCTGGATACAGCGGTCTGCCACCCAAATCACCCTCGACCCATCGAGGACGGTCCAAGGTGACCATGACAGACAGATGTCTTTTAAGTCTGGTATCTGGTCAGTCCTCTTTTGAAGGAGCCCCTCCCACAGGCTGCTTAGGCGGCGGCTCCACCACTATCGGTGGGGAGAACAGCAAAGGCCGAACTGGAGGATGGGACTGCCCCGCAGGCATGGGAACCAAGGGCTTCGGTTCCGAGGGGGTCAGCTTCGACCTAGGAGGCGAAAGCCAAGTAATGGCTGGGGTAGGGGTGGAGCCGCTTCTGCCCAGTCAAAAATCAGCTGTTGCCATATAAGGTCCTCGAGCACAGGCGGGCTTCACGTCAGACCTCTCCTCATCTGAGGAGAGCGAAGGCGGCGATGGAGTAAGCCACTTCTTGGGCTCTTGGCTCCACTGTGCCCCAGCCAGGGGCGTTCTAGACGCGACAAGAGATCGGGCAAGCTGGCTTGGTCCCTCGGGAGACACTGGAGGGATCGGTAAAAGCCAAGGGTCCAGAACCGGGACCTCGATGGGGACACCAGTGGGCTGGGTCTCCTCATCAGGGAGCACGAGGACCGGAGTCCTCTCCAAAGAGTCGTCAGCCACAGCCGGCGACAGAGGGTCAATTGGTTCGAGAATAATCTCAACCTCGTCAGCAACTTCCTCAGTCATCTGGCCAGACAGAAGGTCCGTGAGGTCTGCGGCTGAGGAAGCGATCTCGACGGAGCTCGAGATCGCATGCTCCTAGGACTGAGACCTCTCAGTCCCAAGAGCGCCTTCATCGAGACGCAGACAAGCCAGACTCTTTATCCCTCTTTCGAGAGCAGGAGGAGTGCGAGCCCACAGGCACCTCACCCCGGGTGGGGAGAGACTGGCACAACTCCTTAAAAGAACCTGTAAAGGTACAACCCAGGTTGAGTGGAACAAGAAAGCTTCGATTCACCAAAGCGCAGGCGGCTTCTTCGAACGACTTCATGCGTTCCAGCTGTTGGCGGAACCCGCGGCCACGGAAACCGTCCACCTAGCCTTCTTAGACTTCACCGGACGGTTCCTTTTCTCCGGTCTCCCCATCTTCAAATGTGTCAAGGGGTCTTTTAGGACGTTGGGATGAAAGGTGAGGTAAAAAACTGCAAGACAAGGTGTCATGGCCGACACCTAGGCAGTATACGCACATGAGATGGGGATCGGTGCGCGACATCTTCTGGCCGCAAGGACACCAGTGAAATCCTGAAGATTTCTCTTCCATGATAGAGAACGCTAAAGCGCAGTTGTTAACTTGAACGAGTTTCAGTTTCAGTAAAATCGAGGTTTTGAAAGCCAGGGCCTACGAAATGTGTGAGCACGAGGGAGGCAACCTGCATCTTCCAGCGGAAAGGAAGATATGGCATCATGGGGTGGAGCTGAGGTATTTACCACCCGGGTGGGTGGGAGGAGCCAGCTTGAAGACTTCCGGATGATCTTAAAGGGGAAAGGGACATGCCAAACAGTATGGATGAACAACATATCCATGATCCTAGAATATCTGTTATTATGGCCCCAAATGTGTAAGTGGAGTAACTGAGGTCCTTACCTTGCCGGCTTGTTTAGAGTGATGCGACCTTGTTGCTTGGAGGATTGGGGGAGCTGTGCATCCCGACAAGAGTGGATCCTGCTTCGGAACTGTCGTTTGGGGAGTAGAGATGGGCGTGTGTTCCTGGACTTGGTTTGACGCCAGATCATCCCGCTCATTGTGGAATTGCCCCAGTGAATTGGTTCCATGCCGATTCTTGATCTGAAAGTTTTAGGAGCTGTGCAGGTCTTTTGGACTGGGGCTTTGTTGCCCTGTTGAAGTGGCTGGAGCTGCTTGTACCCCCTGAGCTTTGGGGGGACTGCCTGGTGTGTTTAGCCTGTGGCCTGTGATCCACACGGGGGTTGAAGGCAAGGCTTGCTGGAGAGCTAGCCTTTCAATCTGTTACCCCTAGGCTCCCTGGGGATTCAGCCAGTGGGCTGTTTCAAACGGGAGTTAAGGTGTTGGGTCACTGGTAGAGCCAGGGGAGGGGGGCGGTCATCCCCGGAGCACTGGAGGGATATTCAGCCATTTACTCAGAGTCTGAGCTGGAGATTCGGAAGCCTAAAAGAATTTGGACTGGAGAATCTGGACTGGCGCACACCTGGTTTGACCCTTTTATGTCCTCACTCATTATATTGGGCTGGATTTTTTGGTTTATGGGCAGTGAGAGAGCCCAATGACTGTTTAAAGAAAATCCACGATCTTTAGAGAGGCATCATCGAGACTTTTTGGCAGTGAGAGTGCCTAACAATCGACTAATTTTCATATTAATTTATCGACTGCTCCCCTGACCTTTGTGAGAGATAGTGTCAGGGAGCAATAATTTTTCATTTCTGGAGAGGTGGGAGCTCCCCAGAGGAAATTAACTATTCAATTGGGAAAGTTTGTAGTATTTACTGCAACCTAAAAACCTTCCACACCCTGTTATATAGCCAATTCTGAATTGTTGTTGGGGTTGGGGACTTTTGGTTGATCGTTTGTTGTATGTGTGGTTGTTGCGTGGAGTGGTGTGGAAGTTTGATAGGTTTTGGAGGAGTGCTGAATGTTATTTGATTGGGTGTTTGTGATTTGTGGTGAAGATGTGTTGGGCAGGTACACTGACGGTCAGGCATTATTCCCCCTCCAGGCTGTGGAACCTCCGCCCTTTCTTTTGTCCCTCACTGTTCCCGGAGGTGTATAGACAGTGTAGGGCACTGGGGATAGTTAGGAGGTCAAGGGTGGGGGCTTGGCCTGTTGGGGGAATGGAAAGGAGTGGGTGGATTGGGATTGTGGGGACAAGGAGATGCTCTGGGGCGAAACTGGTCCAGGAAAGTGGTCCTCCCTGTCTGGTTCCCATACCCAAGGGCTCTGCTTATATGGCAGGCAGGAAAATGCAGGTTACTCACCTGTAACAGGAGTTCTAGGAATGGTATATGTTGTTCATCCACACTTATTGGCAGGTTCCTTGCCGCTTTAAATCTTGCCGGAAGGTCTTCAAGCTGGCTCCTCCCACCCACCCAGGTGGTAAAACCTCGGCTCCGCCCCATGACGCCAGATCTGCCCGGCTGGAAGCTCAGGGTTGTGCATCGGCTGGGAGGATTGTGGGAGTCAGGTGGATGAACAACATACACCATTCCTAGAACTCCTGTTACAGGTGAGTAACCTGTATTTCTAGGGACATGGATATGTTGTTCATCCACACTTATTAACAGACTCTAGCAGTTCTCTGGGAGGAGGGAGGCAAGCACACCCCTACTTAGGAATAAAGACTGGAGAACCGAGGCCCCAAAACCAGCATCCCGGGCGTGACTCAAGGTCGATGTGGTAATGGGTAATAAAGGTGTGTGCTGACTTCCAGGTAGCAGCCCTGCAGATTTCCTGGATAGGGACATCCCTGGAAGCAGCCACCGATGCAGCAGTATGACGGGCAGAATGAGCTCTTATCCCTCTGGGAGGCTCCATGCCCGCCAACTTATAGCAGAGATCTATGCAGGAGGTGACCCACCTGCCTATCGTCCGCTTGGCTGCAGGTCTGCCAGGTGCGGCTTCAGCGCAGGTGACAAACAGCTGGTGAACCTCTCCCCGAATTTCAGCCGTGCGCTCCTTATAATAAGCGAGCGCCCTTCTAGGGTCCAGAGTATGGAGCCTGTATTAAGCCTCAAGGTGTGATTGGGGTAGAACACCGGCAGAGTCAGCACCTGGTTAAGGTGAAACTCCACACCACCTTCGGAAGGAATTTGAGTGGGGCGAGGACAACCTTGTCCCTGTGGAAGACCAGGTAAGGAGACTCGATGCAAAGTGCCTGGAGCTCTCCCATCCTTCTGGCTGATGTGATAGCCACCAAGAAGGCGGTCTTCCATGACAGGTGAGAGAGATCACACCTGTGCATTGGTTCGATGAAACTTGCCCATGAGCTTTGCCATACCAGCAGTAAATCCCACGGAGGTGGAGGTTCTACACCGAGGGGGAAATGTGATCAAGGCCTTGAAAAAGCCCGACCACCTTTTCCTGCGCCACCGACTGCCCTCCGCCCCGCCTCGTAAGGCAGAGATGGCTGCCAGGTGCACCTTTAGGGTCGTCGACCTAAGCCCTTGACTAGAAAGGGACCATAAATAGTCCAAAATGCTTGCCACAGAACAGGAGGAAGGGTCCAAACCCTTGCCCTGACACCAAATGGAGAATCTCTTCCATTTGAAGGCGTAGCATTTTCTGGTCGACTCCTCACGGGACGCTTCAACAACATTGAGGACCTCGTCGGAAAGACCCAAGGCCTGGAACTCTAGCCGCTCAGGAACCAGGCCGTCAGGTGCAGGGATTGAAGGTCCGGATGGAACACCTTCCCCTGATTGACTGAGAGCAGGTTCGGGCGAGCTGGAAGCTACCTCGGGAGCCTGGAGCTGAGGCTGAGGAGATCTGGGTACCAGAACTGGCGGGGCCAGTCTGGGGCTATCAGATTCACCTGCGCCTTGTCCCTCGTCTTGAGAAGCACCTTGAGAAATGGGGGAAAGGCGTAAAAGAGGCCCGGGGTCCACAGCCTCGAGAAGGCATCCCTCTGCAGCGAGCCCTGCTGAGGGGGGCGGGCATGAAACAGCCTCAGCTTCGCATTCTCCCTGGAGGCAAACAGGTCCACCTGAGGTGTGCCCCAGTGGGAGAACAGATCTTGTACTACCTCCGGCAGGAGAGACCACTCGTGAGATGCAGCCCCTATCCGGCTCAGGGCCGGCCAGGGTGTTGGAGGCTCCTGCCACATGAATGGCCAGGAGATCCACCTCCAGGCTGCACACGAGTGACCAAATCTGGAGAGCTTCCTTTGCATAGAAGCATGGAGCGCCTCCGCCTGGCGGTTTAGATAGTACATGGTCGTGGTATTGTCCGTCTGGACTCGGACCACTTGACCCCGGAGAAGCGAGCAAAGGCGGTGAGAGCTAGGCGGGCAGCTCGGAGCTCCAGCAGGTTGATGTGGCATGGGACTCCCAGCAGCGGGGACAGAGGCCGTGCCTCGTGTTCCCCAGATGGGCACCCCAACCCATCAGAGAGGCATCGGCCGATAGAGACGCCGGCTCGGGCGGACAATCGGGATGCCCTCCTGCAGATGGGACGGAACAGTCCACCACTGGAGAGCGTTCCACATCTCCTGGGTCACTATCACTAGCTGGTCCAAAGGATCGGCATTGTGACCACTGGCTGGCCAGTCCCCACTGAAGGGGGCGCATGTGCCAGCGTGCAACGGACCACGCTGGTACAGGCCGCCATGAGACCCAGGAGGCGCAGGAAGTCCCGGGCAGGGCGCGATTGCCCAACCAGAAATGATTGGGCAAAGGAGGTAAGAACCTCGGCCCTGTCCGCCGGGAGCCGTGCTCTGGCTCGAAGAGAGTCGAGCTCTGCCCCGATGAACAGGATCACCTGCTTCGGCTCGAGTTCCGACTTGGCCTCGTTGATGAGAAGGCCGACTTGAGAGCAAACCTGGAGGGCCAGATCTCTGGACAGCTCCACCTCCCGTCTGGAGGGGGCTGCTATCAGCCAATCGTCAGGTAAGGTACCCGGACCTCGGCCATGAGGAATGCTGTCACCACTGCCATGCATTTGGTGAAGATCCTGGGAGCTGGAGATAAGCCGAAGGGCATGGCTCGGAACTCGAAAAGGGATCCCTCCGCACGACAGCGGAGGAATCTCCGATGTGACGGACGGATAGGGACGTGAAGAACGCGTCCTGTAGGTCCAGAGAGCAGAACCACACGCCGTGTTCCAGAGATGGTATTATCTGTGCCAGAGTGACCATCGTGAAGGTTCAAGACCTTAGGAACTTGTTCAGGTAGGTAGGAGTGAGAATGGGCGCAGCCCCGTCCGTTCGAACCAGGAAATACCTGGACACAGAACCCGGGTCTGAAGGAGGGTCCTCTACCTCCGTGATCACCTCCTTTTGGAGGAGGAGCGATGTCAGCTCGCGAGCAGCCAGTGAGAGCTACGGACCCGAGGTGCGCGCTCTGAAGGGCGGGCCTGCTCGAATTCAGAGGTAGGCCTTTTCCACCACCTCCAGTACCCACCTGTCCGTGGTAACAACGGACCAGGCGGAAAGGAAGTGTCTGAGCCGTGCCCCCACGGGGGGAACCAGGGGTGAGGTGACAGGGATGGGGGCCACACCCCTCAGCCCGTCACTGGGCAGGCTTGGAGGAAGGACTGGCCGAGGGACCACCTGGGCCTTTTCCTCCCTGCCTCCTGTTGGAGGAAGCCGACGGCTTGGGTTTGGGATGCCAAGCTCGAGCCTGCTGGCCCTGACGTTGCTGGGCCGGCGCCGCGAGTGCAGAAGGACGAAAGGGCCTAGGCTGTGGCTTACGGCCTTTGTCCTTCTGAGCAGAAGAGACCGAGTCCAAGGCAGCATTGGACTTGATCCTCTGCAGGTGACCTTCCACCCCAGGGCCGAAGGTCAGTCCCCAAAAAGGGAACATCCGCCAACTTGTGCTGGGTATCCGAGGTAAAGGTGGATATCCTCAGCCAAGCCCGACGACGCATGGCCACTGCGGCCGCCACAGACCTGGCACACGAGTCCCCGATGTCTAACGCAGTCTAGAGCTGCTGTTTTGCCACTGCCCTGCCCTGGTCCTGCACCTGCCTGACCGTAGTCTGCAGATCTGCAGGAAGATGAGGGACAACCTCATCCAGGGAGCCCAACAGGGCATGAGAAAAATGTGCCATGAGGACGGCCGAACTGGCCTGATGAAGGCAGAGAGAGGATGCAGCATAGACTTTTTGCCCGGCATAATCCAATTTCTTGGATTCCTTGTCGGGAGGTTTGTCTACATCCCTGGCGTTCCCGGCACGCCGGAAAACGCTGTCGGTAACCAACCCCTCGGCCGAGGGGTGTTCCGAAAAACCGGACAGGGAACCGGTAGGGACCGCATACTTCCTGGCCATCCTGGATGAAGGCGCAGGGCAGGAAGCTGCCAAAGTTCCAAGGCCGGACCCACTATGGCTTCGGCCACCGGAAAGGCCTCCGTAGGAGAATCCCCTCGGTCCAGAATCTCCGTGAGGGGATACCTGGCCCGTTTAGAAACGGGTTCGAGCTTCATCCCGGTGGACTCCGAGATGAGTCAAAGCAACCCTAAGAAGGACGAAGGGCTATCGTCCACTGACTGCCCTCCTGAGGACTCCAAGTCCAAGCGCTTGGAGAAGAGGGAGGAACCATCATCAGACTCGGAAGAGTCCTCAAAGAGCTGCCTCGGGCTTGAGCCACCCTCCACCTGCCGAGGTTTATCAGGAGTGAGGGTGACAGACAGCCTATGGGGCAAACCCAAGGCCGACCGAAAATTTTTGGTCGGAGCCCCAACTAATGGCTGTGGAGGCGGAGGTTCCACCAGAATCGGTCTGGCAGCTGGAATTGGCCAAACAACCGGCCTGGGAACAGGCTCCTCGGCTACAACGAGGGGTTGTTTCGGCCGCTCCGGTGACAGCCACTTAATGGCCGGGGAAGACGACTGGGTCGGCCTATTCCCGGTCAAAAGGAGCTGTTGCCACATGAGTTCCTCGTACTTCCGACGCAACTTGGCCGAAGCCCCCCCTCGTTCGAGGAAGAGGAAGAGAGGCGGCGCCGCTTGCCGCGGTGCCAAGACCGCCTATGGCGGTGGGATCAGTTGGACCGCGAGGATGTCCGAGACCGAGAGTCTTGACTAGGCCGAGGAAGGCAAGGAGAAGTGTCGGAAATCGGCACTCCCCTCGACTCGGACGATCCCACCGAAGGCTCCGGAACCGGAGGCACAGACGAGCCGACGGGATCCTCAACTCCCACCGGGGAACCGGGGAGAGGGGATTCTCAGCTTCTCCAGCCGACAACCGGTCTAACGGGTCGAGAAAAATCTCGACCGCTGCGTTGGGAGTCTCGGTCAACTGGCCTGACGGGACACCGTGAAGCCAGTGGCAGCTGAGGGGTCGACCGGTGTCGACTGTCGACAAGGGAGGGGATCTTTCCGCTCCCAAGAGCGCCGACGGAGACTTACTTTTGCTCTTTTGGACCTGGAAAAGGTCCGAAGAAGTTGGACCTCACCTTTCGTCGAGAGGGTCAGACAAAGCTCCTTAAAAGAAGCCGAGTACGAGGCACCGAGAAGGCCGGAACAAATGCCGCCAGCCGAGGTAAGTGTGTGCCGCCTCCTCTTCGAGCGATCATCTGCTCGAGCTGATCCGCCGAGTCCGTCGCGGACACCGCCAACCGGCCTCTTTAGATTTCACGGTGGAATTCTTTCTCGGGGCGCCCCAGTTGTAATCGGGCAGCACGGTCTTCAAGGACGTAGGCCGAAAAAGAAGAGCACAAGTCGCAGGCCTGCGGGTCGTGCTCAAGGCCCAGGCAGTAGACGCACGTGGAGTGCGGATCCGTCCTAGACATCTTCTGCCTGCAAGGGCACCTCCAGAAACTGGGAGTCGATTTGTCCATCGCAGCCGCGAGGAGAAGAACACCGAAGTCTTTTTAGCAAAAAACTTTTTGATTTCGAACTTTCGAAGAATTAGGAACCAGTCTTAATCGCCGAGCGTTAAGGAGGGAACCTGAGCTTCCAAGCGGTAAGGAAGATCTGGCGTCATGGGGCGGAGCCGAGAGTTTTACCACCCGGGTGGGTGGGAGGAGCCAGCTTGAAGACCTTCCGGCAAGATTTAAAGCGGCAAGGAACCTGCCAATAAGTGTGGATGAACAACATATCCATGTCCCTAGAACTCTGTCTTCCTCAGCTGCTCATCCAGCTCGGGCGGTAGTATGTAATGCCAGGTCTATTAAAAAAGAGACAGCTATAGATGCTAATCTTGTTAAATCATCTGACCTGGCAGGATGAGAATGCTGGTCCCATTCTGGCTGCAGCAATTCCTGCAGGGTATTCGGTGATACACGGCCCGAGGACTGATCATAGGGGCGGGGGTGTGGCCATTTGCTTTAAATCGGAACTGAACCTGATGGAAGTACCAGTGGGACCCACCAACTCTTTTGAATGTATCATGGGCGAGGGTGTGGGATGCAAGATTCTTCTCGTCTACTGTCCACCAGGAGATGCAATTGTTTTCCTGCAGGAAGTTGCGGACTTCACTGTCGACCCGACATTGGGATCCCACAGATGGCTGATGCTGAGGGATTTCAATGCCTTGGTCGACGATGAACTCTCGCAGTTTGGACAGGACTTCCTCCAGTTAATGAGTTCACTGGACCTCACACAGGTTATTTCCTCCTCGACTCACACTGGCATCATTCACTGGACTTGGTTTCTCTCTTGGGGATGCAGATATCCAATCTGGTGGTGGAACCAGCCGGATGGTCTGACCATCATACCATCGGGTTCAGTTTCGCGGCCCCCCTAGGAGGCCTGCCCCTATGGAGATGGTCCGATACCGTCCTTTGAGGGATGCATCTCCCAATGGCCTGATGGCGGTGTTGGACCTATCGGGTATGCCGAGTGAATACACTGATCCAAGGAATCTGGTACTAGCCTATAATAAGGCAGTGACAAAGGCCCTGGATTCCCCTGCTCCTGTTCACGTTCGCCCCCTCACTCTTCACCCCAGGTCTCCTTGGTTTGATGAGACCTTGAGGGAGTTGAGGAGAGTCGGACGAAGGTTAGAGGCGCACTGGCACAGTTCGGGCCTGGTGTGCGAGACTTAGTTTGATGGACCACTGTTCGTCTATCAATCAGCAATTAACTATAAGAAAGTAGAATTCCTGTCTAGGGAAATTGCTGCTGTGCAGAATCAACCAGCTCAGCTTTTCTGGACTATAGACAGACTGTGTAATCCACTCCGTCTTCAGCCTGGAAATGCTTTTTCACAAGTGCAGTGCGAGGAGATGATTGCTCGATTTTTCACGGATAAGACTGTCATGATCGGATCAGATACCTGCTTGACCCTCTCTTAAGGAGTAGCGATGGTCGGCAGGAGACGTCAGATACTCAATTTGTGTGGTGCGACTTCAGCCAGCCCACAATCAGTGATATTGTGATGGTTATCCAGTTGTTGCGTCCAACCAACTGTAGTTTGGACCCAGGCCCCATGCACCTTTTAGCTGTGTGGATACCATCAGCCCGGTCCTTGGAGAGGGGGATCTTTCCAGATCCCCCGAAGGAGGCTGTGGTTCAGCCCCTTCTTAAGAAGTCCTCCTTGGACCTGGACTGTCTGGCAAACTACAGGCCTGTCTCTAACCTACCCTTTGTGGGTAAGGTTATTGAGAAGGTGGTGGCATTACAGCTGCATGACCATTTGACCAGCCACAATATTTATGTGTCTCTCCAGTCCGGTTTTAGGAAGAGACAGTACTGAGACAGCCCTTTTTTGGGTACTAAATGACCTCCTAATAGTGAGAGATCAAAAGACTCATTCCATCCTGGTCCTTCTTGATCTCTCTGCAGCGTTTGATACTGTGGACCACAGTGTGCTACTGGATCGCCTGCAGTTTGTCTGTGGACTTTCAGGATCGGTCTTCAGATGGTTTCGATCTTTCCTCACGGGTAGGACTCCGAGGGTGATGTCTGAGTTGTTTCCTCAGCTCCATTCTCTCTATCCTGTGCGGTACTGCAGGGATCCATCTTGGCGCCCATGTTGTTTGCGGTGTATGTGCTGCCATTGGGACCGATTAGGCGGTACGGCTTGAGTTTTCACTGCTATGCAGATGATACCCAGCTGTACATGTCTTTTGTGCCTGATCAGGATGATGCTGTCTCAGTATTTAACACCTGTCTAGCCGAAATCCAGGACTAGATTAATGCAAGATGGCTGCCGCAGAATCGAAAAAGAAAAAAAAAAACTAAGGTGTTGGTTGTGGACCCAGGTCGTTGTGAGGCGGGTGTGTTGGCAGGTTCTCCTTCGGGTCTATGGCTTGGAGGTGTCCAGCTAACTATCTCAGACCAGGTGTGGAACCTGGGCGTTATGCTCGAGAACTGCCTGACCCTAAAATTGCAGGTGTCAGCAGTTGTCAAAACCTCTTTTTACAATCAGAGGAATATCGTCCAGGTAAAGCACCTGGTTCCTCCCGATGATCTTCCAACATTGGTTCATGCCTTCATTACCTCCTGCCTTGACTACTACATTGCCCTTTACATAGGGCTAGCGGGGGTTGATATCCGCCGCTTGCAGCTGGTGCAGAATGCGGCAGCCAGGCTTTTGACTAGTACCTCTAGGACCAGTCATATAATGCCTGTGCTCCACGGACAGCACTGGCTGCCAATACAGTGGAGGATCACCTTCAATGTTGCGCCGTTAACCTATGAGGCCCTACACGATCAGGGACCCAGCTACCTGAAAGATCTCCTTCACCCCTACTGTCCACTCCGCCCTCTCCGATCCACTGATGAGGGATTGCTAGAGATTCCCAGGGATCATTTACAAACATCTGGGGCAACAGCATTTAGTTTTGTGGCCCCAGCCCTGTGAAATTCTCTACCTCATCGGGTACGAGATTGCCTGACTCTCCAAAGCTTTAAAATTGCTTTGAAGACTTATCTTTTTAGCCTGGCATTTTTTTTCCCCCAACTACTAAAGCTGCTACTGTATTTATTAGTTTACATAGTTTTTTGGATATTTATAAAAATGTGTGTGCTTTTATTGTACAGGCGCCTTGGTTTGGAAAGGCGCCATTTATAAATAAAGTTTTAAATTGATCATCGTCATCCGCCCCCACGACCGGAAGGTCACGAAAGTTCGGGAGAACAAGGGTTTTATGGACCATCCCAGAGACGTGAACCATGGATACAAGAGAACTCCTCCTCGGGCACAGAGATCTGGGAGAGCACAGGTGTGGGAGCCTTTCCAGATCCAAGACCAACTCCGAGCGCATCCCCTGACACCAAGACTGAATTAAGATCTTCAAATCCAGCATAGCTGGAGCTGGTGGAAGGAGTGGGGGAGGAGGTTGAGGCTGGAGGACATGGGGGGGGGATTACAGGGGAGGTGGGTAGCGATACCCCTGGAAATGGTAGCTCTGGTAGGGATTGTACCCAGGGTAGTACTGTCCTAAAGTACTCCAATCAGGAGGACCACCAGCCAGGTAGTGGTCCCCAAGATACCGGGGAGATAATGAGGAACAGTCCAGGGTTTAGAATAAATCCCCAAAGTCAGGGGGTCCGACGGAGGGGGGACCCACATCAGACCTGCCGTCGTATAAAATCAGTGGTGGATCCGGCGTCTGGATAGCCAACATCTGAGATAGAGGTCAGGACCAGCACCACCCGATCTGGCACTGGAAAGGTAGCCAGCGTCGGGACTGAACAAAGGGGACCCAACCGAGGGACCGTGTCTGGAACCGGAACCAAAGGCTGGGGCAGACGACTGTGTCCAGGGCTCAGAAGTTGTCATCTGAGGTTCCGGTGTCAGAAAAGGATCTGCCGAATCTGACGGTGGGATCGGGACTTGGATAGTCACCGGATCTGGAGGAATCCCACCCGATAGGAGGGGCCTCCACCATTAGGCCAGATGGCTGAGGAGGGCCTCCTTCCCAGTGACCCCGTCAGGGGAGTGCAGAACTGACCCCGAGGAAGTCTTCGACGTCGAGGGGCTCCGCACTGTCCTCGCTTGAAGTTACCACCTGAAAAGGGGAGGGTACTGGTGGGAGAGAAGAGGGGAGGAGGGCAGTCTCCCCCTGGTTTGTCCGGACACCAAGAGAGGTGCCGTTAGGTCCCCACCAGAGAACCACGCTTTAGCAGCCATCGGAGATGGGTGTCTTACCAGACGGAGCCAGGCAGGCAGGGCAAGAGCCCCCGGCAGACTTATCAGATGTACCCAGGCGGGTCCCCGAAGTCTGGAGAGCCGACTTACCGGAAACCGGGTGGTCCCCAGAGGAGCCAGGGGGCCGACTTAGCAGAAGTAGCGCGGTGCCCCAGAAGGAGCTGGCGTATGACTTACCTGCTGAAGTTCTGTTCGACTTACCATCAGAAGTCTTCACTTTAGGCGGCGGCTGAGAAGCGGCCTTGCTCATTGAGGGCCGAGAGGCCTCTGGCTGGGCCTCCGCAGAGCACTCCCGACATTTCTCCTGGCGTTGCTCTTTGAGGGAGAAGATTTCTCTGAAGAGGACTCACGGATCCAGTCCATTTGCTTTTCTAACGAAGCAAGGCGGACTTTTAAAAGGTGTGCCTCCAAAGACTACTGTCTCCGCTTTCTGATGGCCTGGTTGAAATGCTGGCACTCCAGGCAGGATGAGACAGGGTGGTCTGGGCCCAAGCAGTTCATGCACTTAAGACGGCTGTCCTCATGGGGTATTTGTGTGCCACAGGACGATCACTTATTAGGTGAAGACATCAGCAAGAATTTGAAGAGATATTGGAAAAATAGCGAGGGAAAAAATCCAACGCAAGAACTATTCACAATGATTGCTAACGGAAGTCTGCAAAGCGACTGACATGAGGAAAAAACTGGAGGGTGGGTGTGGGGACCGCCCACTATACATGGCCACGCTGACAGGTGGGTGGTCCCCCATCGGGTATTGCTAGAAAAGTCTGCCGTGCAGCCCAGGCGGTAGCGCTAGTCCTATATGTAATGACCTACTGAAAGAACCCTCTCAAAGTAAGATCAGGTGATTCAACTAAGGAAGCATATACCTGTGGGCAGAAATTCTTTAAAAAAAAAAAAAAAAAAAAAAGGTCTTGGGAAAACGGATTATTTTGTTCAACAGCAGCAGTTATCCAGACTGACAAATCTTAGATCGACCCAGAGGCACCAGAGCTAGAGCACACACCATGGACCCAATTTAGTACATCCAGAAAAATCAGTATGATGCACCTCAGATCCTGAATGTGTACCTAAAACCTACTGCCTTACCTTACACACACACACATATTTGTTTTCAACATTCTGAATTTATTTTGTAGCACTTTCTGGTGTAATTTTAATATGGTCTTTTATTTAAGGGAGATGGTCACTAATTGCCACTTTTAAACTCAGCCTTTTATTTTTACCTCAAAAACATTACAGTACGACACCTATTACATTTTGTACTTTAGGAAGTTAGTTTTTCTTTTACAACTCCAATCCAACTGAGTTTTGGAGATAAAGGACAGTTACTTACCAGCTACAGTAGATCTTAGAGGGACTCTCCTCCAGTGAGCCACACCTATGAAACACTGACACCATCAGCGTTGAACCTATCCAGAAACCTTCACTTAGACGGCCGCCCATGATGATGGACATCGCCAGCGCCTATATAATGTGGGTGGCTCCAGGCCTCCCCAGTTCTGTCTTCCCACCAGAGACAAAGAAACTACATCGTGCCAGACCAACAAGCGGCAAAGACAAGCATCTCAAAACCCCAACAGGGAGCAATGACAGCCAGCAAAAATAAAAAAACAGTACAGGGTAAACAGGGAGAAATAATGATGCCCAAAACCCACACCAGACCCAACCAAAACCAAGGGGAAAGTCGGGAGGGTGTGCTGCAGTTCACTGGAGGAGATTTCCTTGAAGACCTACTGTTCCTGGTAAGTAATCGTTCTATTTCTTTAGGGATACCTCCCCCCCTGAGCCACACCACTGGAATGTGTTCCAAGCAGTTTCCTCAGACAAAAAAAAGGGGGAGGGGGGGGGCAAACTGGAAAAAATACAAGCCAAGAAACATGCAGACCAACTGTCCCATAGGCCAAGAAGAAGAGAGCCGTAATAGGGTGTCCCCCAACAGAGCAGAGAGGGCGCAAGACCTAGACACCCAGAAGCTCTAGCCAATCATGCAAAAACAGTAGCAATGGCAGACACAAACCATGGCCAGTGTGCAAACACAGAGACCGGGTATAAACAAGGGAGGCTAGCGAGGCCAGGCCCCAAGAACAAGCCGCAACATCGACAGGAAACCCAACATAAAAGAAAGCCGCGAGGTGAAGCCGGGTGGCAACCAAATACGAAACAGGAGGTAAGGGAACACATGACCGTGCTCAAGAGTCATGGGACCCACGATCATGGGGGGCCCAGCCAGAGGTGGAGTGCAACAGTCCAAAGGCCGTGCATAATAGCCAAAAAATGAGGGCTACTCACCTGTAGCCAGAGATCCAGGAGTGGCATATGGAGCACATCCACACTTCTGGCAGTAGTTCCTTTTCCTTTAAGACTTGCCAGAAGGTCTTAAAGCTAGCTCCTCCCACCCACCTGGGTGGTATTCTCCTCGGCACCACCCCACAATGTCAGATCCTGCACATTGGAAGCAAGGATCTGTGTGCTATTTGCCAGGGGAAATTGGGTGGGTTGTGTGAATGTGTACCATATATCACTCCTAAAAAGTACAGTTACATAAGAACTTACTGTAACAGTAGATCTTCTGAGGACCGTCTCTTGCAGTAAGTAATTACTTATGGGAGTATTCACCAGGTGGTGGTGTCACATAGCAGCTTCTTCCAGGAGTCTTCAGTAGGGGCCGCCCACATCACACCACTTCCTGTGGATGTGTATAAGAGTGGGCGGCCCCCAGTACCTTCTGTTCACAGTCTGCTTCTTCGAGCACAACCTGGACCGAGGTAAACGAGGGCCAGAAAAACAGAACAGCGATCCCACCCAATGTCATGAGTTGCAGATTCGAGGCAACAAGGCAGGAAGACAGAGGTTGGGGGACTTACTGCAAGAAATGGTCCTCAGAAGATCTACTGTTATGGTAAGTTCTTATGTAACTGTACTATCTTCTACGGACTGGTCCCTTGAAGCAAGTCATTACTTATGGGAGGTTACCAAGCAGTAAAATCCAAACAGGAAGAAAGATAAAGTCAAATATGTAAAAGCATAATAAAACGTCGACTTCAACCGCACCCCCAGAGGCAGATAGGCCGGGGTGGAGCAAGGGCTAAATGTTTGATAAGTAACAGAAATGACCAACTCAAACCTCTTCTGTGCAGACAGATAAGCCTATGGTCTCTGAACCATCCCCTTTGGCTGACGCTCAAACCCTCACATATGCTCTACCATTGCTGAATTTACTACAGTGGTGTGATCACTATAAAGAGACACATAACACCACACATGTATTTCAACCAAGGCTCTACTGCTGGATATACAGATCCCCCCTTAAGCCTAACCACCAAACTGCTACTTGGTGTCTTGACACAGTCTCTTAAACCCACAGGGAGCACCCCAAAAGAGTAGCAACAGAGTAAAAGAAGGAGGACCAAAGACAGACCCCTCTCCCTATCACTGGCAGCCCTCATGAAACTCCTGCTCTTTCTATTACTCTGTATTGGTAACGTGGAAATCGACCCTGGACCCCCTGAATGTATCACCTCTCCATCACACCTAACCTCAATTAAAGGCCTGTTGCCTGCATATTAATGTATGCAGTCTGCTGAAAAAAAAACTCACACTGATATAAGCCTGGGTTGCCCATACCTTGCCAGACTTTCTTGTGGTATCCGAGACATGGCTCAAACCCACCACAGCAGACAGGGATGTTAACCTACCTAACTACCAGCTATTCAGAGCTGATCGCCAAACAAGGGGAGGTGGAGTAGCCATATATGCAAAATCCGGTATAGCTGTATCCTATATTGCTGCAACATCTATGCCCAAGGAGTTTGAATGCCTATCCCTAAAAGTCTCTCTCCCCAATACAGCATCTTTTCAGCTAGTTGGTTGCTACAGACCCCCCTCTGCTGAACACAAGCTCTTATCCCATCTGGGGAACCTGCTCAAACCCAGCACTGAAGAAGTCATTATTCTAGGTGACCTGAATTTCAACTGGCTTACTCAGGAAGCTGCACCTCTGGTATCATTCTGTGATACATATGGGTTCACACAGCTAATTAATGAACCAACAAGAATTAATGCAAGGAATAGTAATAACAGCACACTACTTCATATCATGCTAGTGAATAAACCACATCTATTCACACACACTGGATTGCTTCTCTGCGATATAAGTGATCACTGCCCCATCGCAGGGGTAAGATCCACCAGCATAACAAGCAGCCCTGCAAAATTCCTCACGAGGAAGAAAAACATCAATATTGAAGGATATTTGCATGATCTAGCTTACTCTCCACACTGGCAAGAGTTTTATCTTGCCCATTCTGTTGAAAAAGCTCAGCAGGTGCTAAATAACATTATAATAAATGCACTTAACACCCATGCCCCAATCTCTAGTATCCGAATAAAAAACAAATCCTGTCGTTGGTTTACAGCTGACCTCAAAGCTGCACTGCTGGAGAGAGACAAACTCTGGAAAATGGCAAGAAAAACCAAGAATGCAAATGACTGGATGATCTTTGGAAAGCCAGGAATAGATGCACCAAGAAAGTTAGGGATGCAAGAGCTGCCTTCTACTTGGCCGAACTCGACTATTCCTACCATAATCCAGCTAGGTTTTGGGGCACCATCGAGGGTATGGTGGGGCAGGACGCTAACACCTCCCTTCCAACTCAATTACACAACAGTTATGGCCCTATCACTGGCAAAATGGAAATTCTGGACGCCTTCAATAACCACTTCACAACGGCTGGCCTTGCCTTTGACACCTCTCCAGCTAACCTGCTGAGGGAACAATTAAGCTCCCATTACACTGGTGATCAGAGAGCTGACTCTTCCTTCTCAGGGATTTATTTAACTCCAAAAATTGATTAGCATTTTGCTCATAAAAGTGCTAGAATATTGTGAAAATACATAGCACTTGCCTCACAGTGTTTAACATAATGCTTCTAGAAAACCTATATAATTACTTTCTGTACAGTTAGCATTGTCCCAAGAAAAAAACTGCTAATCAATTATTTAAAACCCTGCTTCAGCTTCAAATCTATACTGTTGAAACAAGTAGAGGATCTATTATGGCAACTGGATACCAAAAAAAGCACAGGGGCAGACTCTCTGGACCCCTACTTTCTAAAGATTGCATGCCATGTACTTGCAGTCCCCCTAACACACCTCTTTAACCTATCCCTAAACTCTGGCTCTATTCCCACACTGTGGAAGACAGCCCAAGTGGTTCCCCTTCTAAAATCAGGGGACCCTATGGATCTTAATAATTACAGGCCCATTTCCATTCTACCAGCGCTATCCAAGATGCTGGAGAAATTAGTGAGTGATCAGTTAAGGGAGTATCTTGACAATGCTAACCTCCTAAACCCAGCTCAATCTGGATTCAGGGCCAAGCATAGCACTATCACTGCACTAGCCAAGGTCACAAATGACTGGCAATCCGAATTAGATAAAGAATAATGTCTGTGAATTCCTGAATTAGTGGCCTTGATGGAGGAGGAAGATCTGGATATTGTGGCAGTCACAGAAACATGGTACACACAGAACCATGACTGGGACGTAAACATACCAGGATACACTATCTACAGGAGGGACAGGGAGGGTAAAAGAGGAGGAGGAGTAGCTCTCTACATAAGAGAAGAAATCAAAGCAACAGAACAAAAGGGTAAACAGGGAGGAGAAGCAGCACTGTGGGTCAATTTGGAGGCAGGCAATGGCACCACAATCCGCACAGGGTTGTATACAGACCCCCCTCTCAGGGGGAGGAAATGGACAAGGAAATGATAGAACGTATACTTAGAATAGCAGATAAAGGGGAGATATTGCTCATGGGTGATCTGAATATGCCAGATGTTAACTGGAGTGCAGTTGCAGCAGCCACTACTAAGAGTGGGGTTATTCCAGATGCCCTACAGGGGGCATGCCTTAGACAACTAGTGTTGGAGCCCACTCGAGAGGGAGCAGTCTTAGACCTGGTTCTCTCAAATGGAGATGGAGAGGATCACAGATGTAGAAGTGGGTAGCCATCTGGGAACTAGCGACCATCGAACAGTATGGTTCTAAATAAACACAACAATAGAGTCAAGCCATACAAAGACAAAGGTACTGGATTTTAGGAGGGCTGACTTTGCTAAAATGGGTGAGTGCCTAAGGAATGCACTAGCAAATGGGCAGGAAGGAGGGTGGAAGAACAATGGGGAATAATAAAACTGCCATCACAGAGGTAACAAGCCTTTGTGTAAAGCAAATAAACAAACGAAGCGAGGTTAGAAACCACTATGGTTCTCAAAGGAAGTGGCAGTGAAGGTTCAAGAAAAAGAAAGCATTCAGGAAGTACAAGGAATCACAGAAGGAACAGGACAGAGAACTGTATCAGTTAAAGCAAAGGAAGCTGGAAAGGCAGTCAGAACAGCAAAGGCCCAAACCGAGGAAAAGACAGCCAACTCAGTTAAGAGCGGGATAAAACCTTTTATAGGTACATCAGGAGAAAGGAAGACCAAGGGAGGGATAGTGAGGCTTAATAAAGGGGAGGAGGGTGGGCAGAGGGTGACTGAAAAGGCAGAGATACTAAACAAATATTTTTGCTCAGTATTTACAAAGGAAGAGGGAGGTACCTAAAACAAACAGTAGAAACACTCTGGATACAGAAGTTTATACCAGCCCATTTACAGAAGAGAGTTCTGAAAGAGCTCTTAAAACTGAAGGTGGACAAAGCAATGGGGCCTGATGGGATTCATCCCAGAATTCTAAAAGAACTAAGGATAGAACTAGTGATACCACTGACTGCCCTCTTTAGCAAATCATGGGAGGATGGGGTGGTACCTGAGGACTGGAGGAGGGCAGATGTGATTCCCCTTCACAAAAGTGGGAGCAAGACAGAAGCAGGAAACTACAGACCTGTTAGTTTAACCTCAGTGGTAGGGAAAATGATGGAATCACTTCTGAAGGAAAGAACTGTTGCGTATCTAGAGGCCAGAGGGGCACAGGACAAAAGGCAGCATGGATTCACAGTGGGAAGGTCATGCCAGACAAATCTGATAGATTTCTTTGACTGGGTGACCAAAGTAGTTGATCAGGGAGGGGCTGTGGACATGGCCTACCTAGACTTTAGCAAGGCATTTGACACAGCCCCACACAAAAGATTAATAGGCAAGTTAGCCAGCCTGGGAGTGGGTCCCAAGATGACAGCCTGGGTAAAGAACTGGCTGGAGAATAGGACACAGAGAGTAACAGTAAATGGAGTCCTCTCTGAAAAAAGGGGGGTTAGCAGTGGGGTACCACAGGGTTCAGTATTAGGACCGGTCCTCTTCAATGTCTTTATAAGCGACACTGCAGAGGGACTGGAAGGAAAAGTATGTCCCTTTGCAGATGACAAAAAGATCTGCAACAGAGTTGATGCACAAGGTGGGGTGGAAAGGATGAGAATGGACTTGGCAGGTTAGATGAATGGTCAAATGTATGGCAGCTTAGATTCAAAGCTAAGAAGTGCAAGGTAATGCACCTGGGAAACAAAACCAGGGAAGAGTACACAATGGGGGTGAGATACTAACAACAACAAAATGGAAAGGGACCTGGGGTAGTCATCTCAGATGACCTAAAGGTGGGCAAGCAATATGAGAGGGCAGCAAGGAGGGCTGGGGGATACTGGGATGCACAGGGAGGCATCACCAGTAGAAACAAGAAGTTATTATCCCTCTGTACAGACAGCTGGTGAGACCACATCTGGAGTACTGCGTGCAGTTCTGGAGACCCAATCTCCGCAAAGACAGACAGGATGGAAGCTGTCAGAGGAGGCAACTAAAATGGTGGAGGTCTGCACGGAAGACATATGAAGAGACTTAAGGAGCTTAATATGTATAGCCTCAAGGAAAGGAGGAGAGGGGACATGATAGAAACTTTCAAGTACCTCAAGGGAATCAACAAAGTCCAAGAGGTAGCATCTTTCAAAAAAGAGGTGTGCAAGAACAAGGGGCACATTTGAAGATAGAAGGGGGCAGCTCAGAGGTAATTTAGGAAGTATTTTTCACAGAGAGGTTGTGGATGTATGGAACAGCCTTCCAGAGGAGGTTGTGGAGTCAAAAAACACTGGTGGAATTCAAGCATGCATGGGACAGTCATAAGGCAATTCTAGGGGGTGGGGGTAGGAAGAAGTAGGCTGCTGGTTAACTAGGATCTGCAGCTTATCCATCAGGTAGGGAAATGGGCAGACTGGGTGGGCCAAGCGGTCCTTATCTGCCTTCAAATTCTATGTTTCTGTGCAGTATTCCTGGACCTGAGCAAAGCATTCGATACTGTGGACCACGAGCTACTACTTTCATCCCTGTACTCCATTGGCCTAGATCCATCCTCCCTTAAGTGGTTCAGATGCTATCTCACCGGTAGGTCACAGCAGCTAAAAGCTGAAGGTGACCTATTCCCATTAAAACCACTGTCAAGAGGAGTCCCCCAAGGTTCTATTCTGGGTCATATCCTTTTTGCCATTTATATAAGTAACATTGATTCAACCCTTACCAATTCCTCTGTACACCTCTTTGCTGATGACACTGTTCTGTATGTCAGCAACCCTTCAGCCTACAGCTGCTCGTGAAATCCTACAAACAGAATTCTCCTTGCTACAATATCAGCTACTCGAGAAAAAGCTTCTGTTAAATGCAAAGAAAACTAAAGCAATGATGTTCACAAATCAATGCTCCACCAGCACATCCTCTCCAATCATTCTCCCCCAGCTATGCACTATACTTGGAGAAAATCTGGAGTATGTAGAAAACTTCAAATACCTAGGTGTGTGGATTGACAGACTTGACTTCACTCATCATTTAGAAGAACTGTTAAAGCTTCGCCAAAGACTTGGCCTTCTCTATATATTAAAACCCTTCCTAAACAGAGACTCAAAGATGAGGTTAGTCCAGGCCATTTTTCTATCAGTTGTTGACTATGCAGACTTCCTTTATAGACACTGCCCCATCTCCTACCATCACAAGTTGGATACCTTATATCATACAGCAATAAGGTTCATTACAGATCTGCCATCTAATACTCATCATTGCTCTCTTTATGCTGCAGTTGGGTGGGTTTCCCTTCACCTCAGAAGGAACAGAAATGCAGCACTATGGATTTACAGGCGTTGTCAAAAAACTTCAAACTATATCCTGGACTGCTTCACCCAGACCTCTCCTAGCTCCTATGCCTTAGAAGCAACAACAACATCCTGCTCAAATTGCCCAAATTCAACACCAGGCTAGGAGGGCAGCAATCAGCTATTCTCTAGCTATAGCATGGAACACCCTACAAAAATCCTAAAACTGTCCAATATCATTCCATTTGCATCCTTTAAACAGCATTGTACAGTCTTCTTCAAGAGAAATGCAATTGCTACCACTAGAGCTAGCATTGTCATCTCTCAAATCTCCCTTCCAAACCATATATGGCATATTCCTTCCAGACAGACACCCCATCTTGTGGCACCCAGTAATACCTTCACCATCCTAGTATTACATTATGTTGTGTGTCTGCCATGTACCCCCACTGGGATATGTATATACTGTACATACTGTAAATATTAGCTTAACTTTCCTGTAACCGTTTTTTATTATGTGAATTCACTGTACATCACTGTGTTTATAAACGTTATGTTCCCCTGTATGTATAACTATCTTATATAAGTATGATGTATCTGTTGTGTATCAACTATTGAACCTTGACCTTATCAGGTCCATCTTGTAAATGAGCCTTGCTCAATGATGTTCGCCTGAATAAATAAAGATTTGATGATGATGATGTTAGGCGAAGACCACTGGCATGAAACTAGGAGAAACGTCAACTCAAAACACACCTGCTCAGGCAGAAAGGCACAAAGGTGGGTGAGGACAGCATGCAGGAGGCACGATGTAGAAAGAACTGTAGGTGGCCAGGCACAGTGATTCATTCTGATGAAACAGAGGTCGACAGGTTCTGGCATAAAGTCAGAGTCAGTAAACAGACAAGAAAAGCAGATCAGACAGTAGAAAAAGGAGCACCAGGGAAAGCATCCCGGATGGTCATAGGAAAGAACAACTGAAGGGCTCCAGCAGGGAGAGTGGCAGGAGTTCCAATCAGATCCGTATAGGGAAGTGAAGCGTCCAGTCCGGGAGCAAGCCTCCAAGAAAGTTAAAGAGATTCCCAGGCGCCTCAGAGGCCTGCAAGAGGAGGCACGAGATACCCGAAAAGCAGGTTAAGGAGCAGACGCGGGTCCCACCCCACGTGAGAGACAGGGATGCCACAGAGGGGCAGATTGAGCCACCCATGGAGGCCCTACCGCAGTCCTGAGAGGCACCCCGTAGGGGGGGTAGGGGGGCTGGGCATGAGGTGTCCCGCCTGCAGGGGCACAGGGGTGGGACCTGGGGGCATGACAGAGATCCTGAATAGACCGGAGAGTATACCCCGAAGCCTGAAGAGAATCCAGGATGGACTGAGCACCAGGTCCAAACAGCAGGTTCCCAGAAAAAGGGGACATCAGCAACAGACAGCTGGACACTGGGCGGCAAACCCAAAACCCGCAGCCAGGCGAAGCGCCGAAGGGTGACGCGGGAGGCAGGCTGATGCATTAACCACATCGAAGCATGCATGGAGCAGGTGATGGGAAAGGGAGGGCACAGCAGATAGCAGCTGAGTTGATCAGGGTCATGAGGGGTAGGCTGAAGCAGAAGCAGGACGAGACCGAATACGAGAGTGTGTGTGAAAATACACAGGAATCAAAGAAGACAACCATGGCAGGCTCCTCGGGAACATCGAGGTAGGCAGCCATGTCCCGATGAAAGGAGTCCTGATTCGCATCAGGGAAGCCCAAAGTGTGCCGGATATACAGGTTACTCACCTGTAACAGGAGTTCTAGGAATGGTATATGTTGTTCATCCACACTTATTGGCAGGTTCCTTGCCGTTTTAATTGTTGCCAGAAGGTCTTCAAGCTGGCTCCTCCCACCCACCCTGGTGGTAAAACTCTCGGCTCCGCCCCATGACGCCAGATCTAGCCAGCTGGAAGCCAGGTTGTGCGTCGAAGCCAGGGAGGTCTGGTGGGTTGTGTGGATGAACAACATATACCAATCGTAGAACTCCTGTCACAGGTGAGTAACCTGCATTTCTAGGGACATGGATATGTTGTTCATCCACACTTATTGACAGACTCCTAGCAGTTCTCCGGGAGGAGAGAGGCAAGGCGCACACCCCCGATACTTACTTGGGAAATAAAGACTGGAGAACAGAGGCCCCAAAACCAGCATCACGGTGTGACCCAAGGTCGATGTGGTAGTAGGTAATTAAGGTATGTGCAGACTTCCAGGTAGCAGCCCTGCAGATATCCTGGATAGGGACATCCCTGCAAGCAGCCACCGATGCAGCGGTATGGCGGGTAAAATGAGCTCTTATCCCTCTGGGAGGCTCCATGCCCACCTACCTATAGCAGAGATCTATGCAGGAGGTGACCCACCTGCTCATCGTCCGCTTGGCTGCAGGTCTGCCAGGTGCGGCTTCAGCGTAGATGACAAACAGCTGGCGAACCTCTCCCTGAACTTCAGCCCTTCGCTCCCTAAGAAGGCGAGCGCTCAACTAGAGTCCAAATGGAGCCTATATAGCCTCCGAGGTGTGATTGGGGTAGAACACCGGCAGAGTCAACTACCAGTTAAGGTGAAGCTCCGACACCACCTTGGAAGAAACTTCGGGTGGGGCGCAGGACAACCTTGTCCCTGTGGAAGACCAGATAGGGAGACTCTAAGGAAGTGCCTGGAGCTCTCCCATTCTTCTGGTTGACGTGGCAGCCACCAAGAAGGTGTTCTTCCACAACAGGTGGAAGAATTGCACCTGTGCATTAGTTCGAATTGCTTGCCTGTGAGCTTAGCCAATACCAGAAGTAGATCCCACGGAGGTGGAGGTTCTCGCACCGGAGGGGATATGTGATCAAGGCCTTTGACAAAGCAACAGTTCATATCTGCAGTTGCCAGGAAGAATAGGTACCCACATGCACCCTTTCCAGCCAGTCCCCTGGTATTACCTGGTCACAGCGTTCCCCACAGCTTACCAGACACTTTTACTCTGCAGTTGCAGTCAGTGCACTGTGGCCAATATCATCCTGACAGAAGTTGTATAGTATAGTCGTGCAATAATGTAGCTGGTTTGTGTGTGACATGACAACTCTCGTCATACTGCTGAAGGAAACGTGTGTTACTTTGCAAGCAATGTTACTGTTCTCTCTGTTTCTGCATGCAGTGACAGCTGCTGTTAAAATAAATGTTACTTAGGTATTTGTTAACTGCCATCTCCCATGTTTGTACAGTGCAGCTCATTGTAGTTTGTCAGTATGGGACTATTTTGTGGCATGGCAGGATACATCCATGAAACCACAGGTTTTTGAAATGCTACACAGAGACTGTTTGGTATTTAAACATGGGGCTCACACCATGTTATAAGTTCAAAAACCCACTCCAGGGTGTGCAGGTATTGGGGATTAATCAATCCCCTGGGTGCTATGAGGGCACTTGGCCTGCGGCCTCATGCCTCACAAAGCACCTGGGGTGCTGATCAATCCCCAATACATGCACACCCTGTTATGGGTTATTGCTTACATGTGCAAATCAATTAATCACCCACTTGGCATATACTAGCCAGCAGTCCTCCTTTGCACACAAACTGTGAAGTTATGAATGAAAATATTTAATTTAATAAATAGATGACACTATTATTCCTTTTCATTCATTGGTCTCGTTAAGAGTGTTACCCATTTGCTGTGTGTTAATCCTAATATGTTGTGCCTACAAGATGTGAAAGCCATGGTTAGAAATTAGTCTGAACAAAAATGCGTGTTTTAAACAAAAAATGTAAAAGAAGGCACTGTGGAAACTGTAGTAAAAAATATGTTTTCTAGATGTAATGTAGAAGGGTGTTTTTTTTCTTCTTGACAAACAAGTGGTAGCGTTACTTGAGGTTACTGAAACATTTTCACTTTCAGGGTAAATTAATGCTGTTGTCCTGTTGTCTCCCCTTGCACACATCTGATAATGGTATGAAGGTGATGCGGTCGGGAGGGGTAACTGTAGATCTTCGAGAGGCGCCCTTCCAGTAGGTAATCATCTTAAAGACTGTGCCCCCTGGCGTCAGGACCACACAGAAAGCTTTAGCCAGCAGTATCTGAAGGTGGACCGCCCATCCTATGTCAAGTAACCGACGTCAGTGTGACCCTATATAGTAGGCAGTCCCCACACCCACCTTCCAGAGACCTCTACGGAGGAGTGACAGGAGAAAAATACAGGTTACTCACCTGTAACAGGAATTCTAGGAATGGTATATGTTGTTCATCCACACTGTCTGGCAGGTTCCTTGCTGCTTTAAATCTTGCCGGAAGGTCTTCAAGCTGGCTCCTCCCACCCACCCGGGTGGTAAAACTCTCTGCTCTACCCCATGAAGCCAGATCTAGCCAGCTGGAAGCCAAGTTGTGCGTCGAGGCCGGGTGGGTGGTGTGGATGAACAACATATACCATTCCTAGAACTCCTGTTACAGCTGAGTAACCTGTATTTCTAGGAACAAAGATATGTTGTTTATCCACACTGTCTGGCAGACTCCTAGCAGTTCTCCGGGAGGAGGGAAGCAAGGTGCACACCCCCTACTTACGGAATAATGACTGGAGAACAGAGGCCCCAAAACCAGCAACCTGGCGTGACTCAAGGTCGATGTGGTAATGGGTAATGCAGGTATGTGCCGACTTACAGGTAGCAGCCCTGCAGATTTCCTGGATAGGGACGTCCCTGGAAGCAGCCACCAATGCAACGGTATGGCGGGTAGAATGAGCTCTTATCCCTCTGGGG
This sequence comes from Neoceratodus forsteri, assembly GCA_016271365.2. Classification (NCBI taxonomy): domain Eukaryota; kingdom Metazoa; phylum Chordata; order Ceratodontiformes; family Ceratodontidae; genus Neoceratodus; species Neoceratodus forsteri. The sequence goes on from CM057449.1 coordinate 624,106,171, forward strand.
AGGCTCCATGCCCACCAACCTATAGCAGAGAGCAATGCAGGAGGTTACCCACCTGCCTATCGTCCACTTGGCTGCAGGTCTGCCAGGTGCAGCTTCAGCGTAGGTGACAAACAGCTGGCGAACCTCTCCCCGAACTTCAGCCCGTCCTCTCCTTATAATAAGTGAGCGCTCTTCTAGGGTCCAGAGTATGGAGCCTATATTCGGCCTCTGAGGTGCGACTGGGGCAGAACACCAGCAGAGTCAACACCTGGTTAAGGTGAAACTCCGACACCACCTTCGGAAGGAATTTCGGGTAGGGGCGCAGGACAACCTTGTCCCTGTGGAAGACCAGATAAGGAGACTCTATGGAAAGCACCTGGAGCTGTCCCATCCTTCTGGCTGATGTGATAGCCACCAAGAAGGCGGTCTTCCACGACAGGTGAGAGATGTCACACCTGTGCATCACTTCAAATGGCTTGCCCATGAGCTTAGCCAATACCAGCAGTACATCCCACGGAGCTGGAGGTTCTCGCACCGGAGGGGATATGTGATCAAAGCCTTTGAAAAAGTGCCTAACCACCTTCTCCTGCGCCACCGACTGCTTCCTGGCCTGCGCCCGGTAAGCAGAGATGGCTGCCAGGTGCACCTTAAGGGTCATGGACCGAAGCCCTCTCTGAGAAAGGGACCACAGGTAGTCCAGAATGCTTGCCAAGGAGCAGGAGGAAGGGTACAGGCTTTTGCCCCGACACCAAATGGAGAATCTCTTCCATTTAAAGGTGTAGCATTTTCTGGTAGACTCTTTACCGGAAGCCTCAACAACGTTGAGGACCTCGTCGGAAAGACCCAAGGCCTGGAACTCTAGCCGCTCAGGAACCAGGCCGTCAGGTGCAGGCATTGAAGGTCCAGATGGGATACCTTCCCCTGACTGACTGAGATCAGGTCCGGGCGGGCTGGAAGCCATCTCGGAAGCCTGGAGCTGAGACTGAGGAGATCTGGATACCAGAAATGGCGGGGCCAGTCTGGGGCTACCAGAATCATCTACGCCTTGTCCCTCCTCGCCTTGAGAAGCACCTTGTGGATCAAGGAAAATGGGGGAAAGGCGTAAAAGAGGCCCCGGGTCCACGGCCTCAAGAAGGCATCCCCCTGCAGCGAGCCCTGCTGAGGGAAGCAGGCATGAAACAGTCTCACCTTGGCATTCTCCCTGGAGGCAAACAGGTCCACCTGAGGCATGGCCCAGTGGGAGAACAGATCTTGTACTACCTCCGGCAGGAGAGACCACTCGTGGGACGACGCTCCTATCCGGCTTAGGGCATCGGCCAGAATGTTGGAGGCTCCTGCTACATGGATGGCAGGGAGATCAGTCTCCAGGATATGCACGAGGGACCAAATGTGGAGAGCTTCCCTGCACAGAGGCATGGAGTGCGTCCCGCCCTGGCAGCCCAGGTAGTACATGGTCGTGGTATTGTCCGTCTGGACCTGGACCACTTGACCCTGTACAGACAGAGCGAAAGCGGTGAGGGCTAGACAAACTGCTCTAAGCTCCAGGAGGTTGATGTGGCATCGGGACTCCAGAGGGGACCAGAGGCCGTGCGCTCTGTGCTCCCCAAGATGGGCACCCCAACCCATCAGAAAGACATAGACCGTCTGCTCGGGGCGGACAAACAGGATGCCCTCCTGCAGATGAGCTGGAATGGTCCACCACTGGAGAGCGTTCCACATCTCCTGGGTTACTGTCACTGGCTGATCCAAAGGATCGGAGCGCTATGACCATTGGCTGGCCAGTCCCCACTGTAGGTGACGCATGTGCCAACGGGCCCAACGGACCACGCTGGTGCAGACTGCCATGAGGCTCAGGAGGTGCAGGAAGTCCCAGGCAGGGTGCAACTGCCCAACCTGAAATGATTGGGCAAAGGAGGTAAGAACCTCAACCCTGTCCACCGGGAGCTGTGCTCTGGCTCGCAGAGAGTCGAGTTCTGCCCCGATGAATTGGATCACCTGCTTTGGCATGAGTTCCAACTTGACCTCATTGATAAGGAGGCCAACTTGAGAGCAAACCTGGAGGGCCAGATCCCTGGACTGCTCCACCTCCATTCTGGAGGAGGCTGCAATCAGTCAGTCGTCCAGGTAGGGGTACACCCAGACCCTTCGGCGCCGCAGGAATGCTGTCACCACTGCCATGCATTTGGTGAAGACCCTGGGAGCTAGAGAAAGGCCAAAGGGCATGGCCTGGAACTCGCAGAGTGACCCCTCTCTGCCCTGAAGCGGAGGAATCGCTGGTGGGACGGACAGATTGGGACGTGGAAGAACGCGTCCTGGAGGTCCAGAGAACAGAACTACACACCTCATTCCAAGGATGGAATGATCCGAGCCAGTGACCATCCTGAAGGTTCGAGACCTTAGGAACCAGTTCAGGTCGTGCAGGTTTAGAATGGGGCACCAGCCCCCCGTCCGTTTCGGGACCAGGAAGTACCTGGACACAAACCCTGGGTCTGGTGGAGGATCCGCCACCTTCCTTATCACCTTTTCGAGGGGCAGGGCAGGGGTGGCTCGGAAGGGCGGGGCCTGCTCGAACTCCAGAGGCAGACCCTTTCCTACCACTTCCAACACCCAGCGGTCCATGGTGACAGCTGACCAGGCGGAAAGGAAGTGGTGGAGCCGTCCCCCCCCATGGGGGGAACCCAGAGGGGAGCGACGAGGCTGGGGCAACACCCCTCAACCAGTCACTGGGCAGGCTTGGAGGAAGGACCAGCTGTGGGACCTCCTTGGCCTTTTCCTCCCTGCTTCCTGTTGGAGGAAGCCGCAGGCTTGGCTTTGGGGTGCCAAGCGCAAGCCTGCTGGCCCTGATGCTGGTGTTGCTGGGCCGGACGGGCTGCAGGGGCAGAAGGTCGAAAGGACTTATGTTGCTGATGACGGCCCTTGTCCTTCTGAGCAGACGTGACCGAGTCCAAGGTGGCGTTGGACTTTTCGATCCTCTGGAGGTGGCCTTCCACTCCAGGGCCGAACAGGTTGGTCCCCAAGAAGGTGACGTCCGCCAATTTGTGCTGGGTATCCGCCGTAAAGGCGAATATCCTCAGCCAGGCTCTGTGGCGCATGGCCACTGCTGTCGCTACTGACCGGGCACGGAAGTCTCAGATGTCTAGAGCCATTTGGAGCTGTTGTTTCGCCACTGCCCTTCCCTGATCCCGCACCTGCTTGACTGCAGTCTGCAGGTCAGCCAGAAGATGAGGGATCACCTCATCCAGGGAGCCCATGAGGGTGTGGGAGAAGTGCGCCATCAGTACAGCTGAGCTGGCCTGACTGAGGCCAAAGGAGGACACAGCGTATACCTTGTGCCCGGCATAGTCCAGCTTTTTGGACTCATTGTTGGGGGGCTTATCCACATCCCTAGAGTTCCCAGAGCACGGAAAACTATCGGTGACAACCCCTCCACAGAGGGGTGTTCTGAAAAACTGGAGAAAGAGACGGTAGGGACTGCATACTTCCTGGCCATCCTGACCGATGGAGCAGGACAGGAAGCCGACTGCTGCCAAAGTTCCAAGGCCAACAATGGCTTCAGCCACCAGAAAGGCCTCCGTGGGAGAATCCCCTCGATCCAGCATCTCCATGAGGGGATACTTGGCCCGCTTGGATATGGGCTCGAGCTGCATCCCGGTGGACTCCGAGATGAGCCAAAGCAGACCCATGAACAATGATGGGCTCTCGTCCTTCGACTGCCCCCCAGAGGACTCCAGGTCAAGAGGCCTGGAAAACAGGGAGTCGTCGTCGACAGACTCCAAGGAGTCTGCAAATTGCTGCCTGGGGCCTGAGCCACTTTCCACCTGCCAAGGATGGTCGGGATTGAGGGTGACCGACAACCGGTGGGGCAGACCCTGACCCGACTGAGAATCTTTGGTCGGAGCCCCCGATTTCGGCTGTGGAGGCAGAGGTTCCACCACAATCACTGGGGCAGCTGGTTTCGGCCGAACAACCGGTCCAGGCTTGGTGCACCTCGACCACCGTGATGGTTGTTTCGGCCTTTCGGGTGACAGCCACTTAATGGCCGGGGAAGGCGACGGCGTCTGCTTGTTCCCCGGACAAGGCTGCTGCCACATTAAGGATCTCGTAGCGTCAATGCAATTTGCAGAAGCCTCTCCTCTTCGAGGAAGAAGACAAGGAAGAGGCCGGTGCTGCTTTCCTCTGTGGCGAGACTGAGACCGCCGATGTCAGTGGGATCGGCTGGACCGAGAACGAGGTCGAGACAAGAGACCCTTGGTGTTTCGAGGTGGGTCTGGGAGGGCGGGGACACCGCTCCTCCCTCACCTCGGGAGCCTTGACCTGGGACTCCGGCACAGGAGGCGCAGGCAAGTCCTCGGTTTACACTGGGGGAACCGGTGATGAAGGGCTGTCGGCTTGTCCAGGCAACAGCCCGTCTGATGGGTCGAGAAAAATCTTGACCGCGTTGACGGGTGTCTCGGCCGGCTGACCTGACGGGCACACCGTGAAGCCAGCGGCCTTAGCCACAATCTCGACCGAAGCAGAGTGTCGACTGTCCGGGGAAGGGGATCTCTGCCACTCCCAAGAACGTCAACGGTGGGACTTACCCTCGAGTCCATTTTGACCAAGAGTGTCCCGATGGCCCCTCATCATCCGTGAGAGGGACGGCAAAGCTTCTTAAAGAAGCTGTGTAGGAGGATCCCAAAGAGCGGGATAAATGCACGACCGAGGAAGATGAGGATGTGGCCTGGGCACGCCTCCTCAGGCGATCATCTGCTCGAGTTGCTCAGCGAACTGCGCGGACACAGCCCAATGGGCTTCCTTGGACTTCACTGGCGGATAACGTTTCAGGGCACAGACAGTTGAGGCAGAGCAGGCGGTCTTAAAGGATGTTGGCTGAAAAAGACCTGCACAACTTCGCAAGCCTGTGGGTCGGTGAGTCAAGCCCGAGGCAGTAGATGCCGTGGAGTACTGGATCTGTCCTGGACATCTTTCTGCCCACATGGGCACGGCCGAAACCGAGTCGACAGCATCGCAGCCGCCAAGGAAGAATTTGACCGAAGTCTTGAAAACTTTAAAATTATTTTCAGGTGAACCAAAGAGTTAGGATCCAGTCTATATGCAGAGCATTGAAGAGGGAACCTGAGCTTCCAAGTGGTAAGGAAGATCTGGCGTCATGGGGTGGAGCCGAGAGCTTTACCACCTGGGTGGGTGGGAGAAGCCAGCTTGAAGACCTTCTGGCAAGATTTAAAGCGGCAAGGTACCTGCCAGACAGTGTGGATGAACAACATATCCATGTCCCTAGAATGAAAAAGTCACTCCTGGAGCCCTGTATGAGCTCAAAGAAAAAGCAATAACCCAACAAAATTGGGGGATGGAGGGAGGGGAAAAGGTTTCCTACTGCAAGAGCCTCTGTTGAGGATCTACTGTTATGGTAAGTTCTTACGTATCTGTACTATCTTACTTCGAGAGGGCTCTTGCAGTAGGTAATCACCTTGAGGACTGAGTCCCAGGCAGTGTGACTCAGAAGAAGCTGAAACACAGGCGGCAACAAAAAAAAATGCTAAATGTAGACAGGTCAGGACAGGACTCCCTGAAGCACAGCTAGGCCAAAACCTTCCCAGTGCCTAGAAGCAATGTCCAGACTGTAAATGCTTTGTGAAAGTGTGGACTGAGCTCCAGGTAGCCACAGCACAAATGTCAGCGGCTGACACATTCCTGAAACAAGCAGTAGAGGCAGCCATACTCCTGGTGGAATTCCCTTTTATCTCCCCCAGAAGGGTTTTACCATACTTCTGGTAACAAAAAACAATGCAGTTTGCCAACCATGTGGATAAACACCGTTTAGAAACTGCAGCACCTTCTTTCTTGGGTGTAAAAGAAACGAAAAGCTGATCCGTTTTCCAGACAGACTTTGTCCCGTTAGTGTAATAGCTTAAGATTCTATGTACGTCTAAAATATGAAGGATCGCTTCTGCCCGATTAGAATGCTCAGGGTAGTACACTGGAAGTTGAATCGACTAGTTTAATGTAAACTCAGAAACCACCCTGGGTAAGAACTTAGGGTTGGTACGAAAAGACACCCGGACTCTATGAAAAATCAAATAAGGCTCTTTACAAATAAGGGCCTGAAGCTCGGAAATCCTTCAAGCTGAAGTAACTGCCACTAAGAAAAGCACTTTCCAGGACAAGTAGCACATATCACATGAACCAACCTGTTCAAAAGGAGGCAGAGTCAATTTTTCTAAAACAAAATTAAGACCCCAAGGTGGCATGGGACTGTGCATCGGGGGTCTGAGATGCAGAATTCCCTTCAAGAACGTTTTAGAAATGTCCAGTTGCGCTACCATCCTACCATCTACCAATGAATGATAGGCCGACAGATAGATCATCAAAGACGAGTAACTCAGGCCCAAATCATACAGGTGCAAGAGATACTCCATGACAGATGGAACAGGGCATGAAAAGGGGTCTCAACCCTTTGAGGTGGCCCAAATGGAAAAACGTTTCCACTTCATAGCACAGGTTATTCTCATAGAAGGTTTTCTAGCCTATACGAGGACTTGCGTCACACTGGAGGAAGCTCCAAAGCACGAAACTGCTACATCCCGAGGTGCCACGTGTGAAGGCGAAGGGATTTCGATCCCAGATGGATCAGCGTGCCCTCCTACTGAGTCAGGAGATCAGTGCAGAGGGGCAGGGGAACCGAAGATGCCACTGCTGGCTGCTGAAGGAGTGGAAACCAAACTTGATATGGCCAAATGGCGCAGTGAGGACCATGTGGGCCCCCTCCGCCTGAACCTTGAGCAGCACCCTATGCAGGACTGGAAAGGGAGGTAAGGCGTACAAAAACCTTCCTGTCCAACAGAGAGAGAGCACTGTCTCGCCAGAAAACATCATGCCCTGGAGCGAGCGAGCAAAACCTGGGTTGTTTTAAGTTGTATAGGGAGGCAAACAGATTCAGTTTCGGCCAACCCCACATGTCGAAAATGTGGTCAACCACCTCTTGCTTGAGCTCCCACTAATGGGCTCTTACCCTGGTGCGGCAGAGACTGTCCAGCTAGGACATTTTGCACACCCAGTACATGAACAGCTGTGAGGTGAATTTGGTGCAGAACAACTCGTGTGACGTCTCACCCACCCAGTTGAGGGCATCTGCTAGCTGGCTGCATGCTCTTTCGAAAGATCGCCATGAGATTTGCACCAAAGCTGCACACGAGGGTACAGGTATGGTGGGTCTCCCAAAAAAGTGGAAGTGAGTGTGGGCCACCCTGTCTATTCAGGTAGAACACTGTTGTGGTGTTGTCCATCTGAACTTGCACAACTTAACCCCCGATGAGAGAAGTGAATTCCATCAGAGCTAACCGCACTGCAGAGAACTCCAGCAGGTTGCTATGATAACTGGACTCCCTGGGGGTCCAGAAACTGTGGGCTCTGTGGTCTCCCAGGTGCGCTCCCCACCCTACCAGAGACGTGTCTGTTGTACAGATGACCATCAGCTCTGGTGGACGAACGGGACTCCTTCCTCCAAACGTTCGGGGAAAAGCCACCAGTGGATGGTGTGGCTAGAGAAGGCTATACATTATTATTCTAATCATATTTCAAGTTATTTTATGTGAGAAATGCATCAGAGATGCCCATGGTGACCCAGTGTAAGAGATCATGGGTACAAAGGAAAGTCATGAGCCCCAAAAGAATTATGTAATTTCTTGTTACTAGGCAGAGAAGCTGTTTGCTGCTAGTCAGGGACTAGAGTTTAATTAAATCATTCACAAGGAGACAAAAGAATAATTAAGCATAGCTGGGAGGCCAGACAGCCCAATTTGCTTGTGAAAAGGGCAGGACCTCCAGAGGAGCCATGATGCCTGGACCCCTTTTGTTTTGAGAGGTCTACACTCACAATCTGGTTACATCTGAATGGGCTACCATTTAAATAAATGGCTGTACTGAGTGTAGCTTATTTACAGTCATTTCGAGGGCCGGGGCTGGATGGTTTCCTAAAATTCCGGTTCAGTCTAGCTGACCTCCGAGCATTTTTTTCTCATATTCAGAAATGCACATTTGTTGTTCTGTAATAAAATACTAAAACCGGATTGGTTGCGTAGCCATAGAGAAGAAATGTTAGCCAATCGCAGGGCAAGCCACTGTCCACTGGACCTGCCTTTGAGAAGCCTATAAAACACTGATGCAAGACTGTATCTGGACCCCCACTGGGGGCCCTGCCTGCCTAGAGAGCAGAGACTATTTTTCAAGACTTCAGCTACCATCTTTAAGAACATTTTGCACTTCAAATTTAGCAAATAAGGATTTGAGGTAGAATTTACAAACCAGAATTCTCAAAGTTTAGGTTTTTTTTTGTATACTGCAATTTTATTTTCCATATCCTGTAACCAATGTCTAAAATTAATCTGTCTTTATGTTTACTGCATTTATTAACTAATTAGTAAAGCTTTTGACTTACTTTTAAGATAATTCTGCCAGTGTCGTTTGTGTGTGTTGCCTTGTGAAGGCTTGTTCAAACTATACTATGCCTGTGTGATTGCTTTAAGGGCCAAACACTACTAAAGTGATATAGTGCTAGGGACTCTGTGTGTACGAAAAGAGGGGAGGAAATATGAAAGGTCTCAGGGGGAGTCTGTGGGGGTTTGTACCAGTTTCTGCATTTCTGGGGAAAAACATAATAGGGTGTATAGGGCCCCCCGAAGCCTATACATGCCTGTGGCTTTCTGGTTCATTGTACAGTGGCTGAGAGGGTTCTATCCCAGGAACATGGATTCGAGACTGTATTTGCACCCCCTCGCACAGAGAGAGGGAACCCTGAGATTTTCCAGCATACATTCAGTTGTGAATCAGCAAGCATGTTAAAAGGACGGGGAAGGGATATCCCTGACCCCTGTCACAAGAGGGATTCACTGTAGACCAGGGAATTCTGGCCCCACAGGAGTGTGCTTGTGACAGATGGCATCCCCCATCAGCTGGTTCAGGTGACCAAGGCATTATGATCATTGACAGCCAAGCTCCCACTGCAAGTGCCGCATCCACCAGCGAGCCCATCTAACCACACTGGTGCAGGATGCCATGAAACCTAGCAGCCGAAGGAAGTCCCAGGCAGGGCACAAGCGCCCAACCTGAAATGATCAGGCAAAGGAGGTAAGCTCTGATGGCCAGTCCAAAGGGAGGTGGGCCACGGCTTGACGCGTGTCAAGCTCTGCCCCAATAAGTGAATCGCCTGCGAGGGGTTCAGGTCTGACTTGGTTGGGCTGACCAGAAGTCCCAAGTCTGTGCAGGTCTGGAGGGCCAGGCCCTTGGACCACTCCATGGCCTCTTTGGATTGTCTGTCCATCAGCCAGTAATCCAGGCAGGGGTACACTATGGCCCCCAGGCACCACTGCCGTACATGAGGTGAAGACCCTGGGTGCCAAGGACAGGCCAAAGGGCAAGACCAGATACAGAACCCATTCTTCAGTGAACTGGAAGTACGGACAGTGTGATAGACTGACTGAAACATGAAGAACGCATCCTGGAGGTCCAGGGAGCAGAATCACATGTCCTGCTCCAGAGGTAGAATTATCTGGTTCGGTGTGAGACCATCCTGAACTTCTGCTTACCAAGAAACTGATTCAGATTGTGAAAATCCAGTGTGGGGCACCAGCCAGCCCCCCCCCCCAATCTGCTCTGGGACCCAAAGTACCTGGACATAAACCCCTGGCCTACCATGGAGTCTGGGACATGGGCTATAGTGACTTTCGCAAGGAACCGAGTCATGTCCTCCCTGATGGTGGACAGCATGTCCTGTGACACCATGGACTCCCTCGGAGTGTTGGACCGGTAAGACAGGAAAGCCTCCAAGTCAAGAGTTAACCCTCTGTCTACCACGTCTAGGATCCATTTGTCAGAGGTAATTACGGACCAATGATGCCAAACGTGGCACTGCACCCCCCCAACGGAGCTGAAGCAGAGAATGGACAGGCGGGAGGTGGACACCCACCAACCTGTCACTAGGAAGCTTTGGAAGGGACAGTGGCCACTGCTGCCAGAGGGGCACCACTACCCCTGCCCTTTTTGGGACCCTGAGCAGGGAACTTGGTCTTGAGGTGGCAAGCCTGAAACTGCCCCTGCTGGGACTGTTGCTGCCGAGGCTTCTGTGATTGAAAGGGCCAAAACAGAAAGGTTTCTTCTTTCGTTTCTGCCCTTTCAGGTCCTTTTGGAAAGAAGTCACAGAATCTAGGGTGGCACTGGACTTCTTGATCCTAGCAAGAAGTCCATTCCACCCCATGGGCAAAGAGGTCAGTGCCCAAGAAGGGAACATTGGTCAACTTGTGCTGCATGTCTGACATGAATGTGAAAATCCTCAGCCAAGACCTGTGATGCATCGCGACAGCCAGCGCCATGGCACAGGGACGGGTGTCAGCAATGTCCAAGGCTGTCTGGAGCTGGTCTTTCACCAGTACTTGAACCTGGTCTCCGACCACCTTTAAAAATAAGCTGCCTGTCAGCAAGCAGGTAAGGGAGGGCATGGTCTAGCACTCCCATCAGGGAGTGACCGAAATGGACCATCATCAGCACATAACAACTGACAAGACCTACGAAAGACGCAGTATAAACTTTCTTTGCTGCATGGTCAATTTTCTTTCACTCCTAGTCAGGGAGCCTGCCCACATCCCTAGTATTGCCAGACTTCCAAAACACAGAATCAAGAGACCAGGCCCTCAGCCAAGTGGCGATCCAAAATCCCGGACAAAGTGGCAGTACAGACTGCATACTTGCGGACCATACAGGCTGAGGGTGCTGGGTGGGAAGCTGGGTGCTGCAAAGCTCCAGAGCTGGTCCAAGAATGGCCTTGGCCATAGGAAAAGCAACCACCAGGGAGTCTTCCTTATCCAGGATGGCAGTGAAAGGGTATTTGGCCCTTTTCTGTAATGGTTCCAAGGAGACTTCCATGGACTCAGACATAAACCTGAGAAAAGCTCCAAGCAACACCAGCCCATGGTCAGTGGTCAGTTCCTCGACCAAATCATGCTCAAATGACTCCTCAAGAACTGCATTGAGGGCCCAGAGTCATCCAAGGACTCAAAGACGGCCCTCGATCTCTTACCACTGTGTACCACCTGGGATTAGTCAGAGTTGATGATTTCCATTGACAGCCAGCCTGGCAAGCCAGTAACCTGATGGGAATCCTTAGGAGGGGCTCCCAACATGAGCTGTCGTGGAAGCAGTAAGACCAGTAAAAGGGGTAAGGCGCATGTTGGTTACAGTTTTCTTGGCAGGACTGCTGTGGGAGCGACTGCTGATGACTAACCAACCACAGGGGTCGGGGGTAGAGAGCCCTACCCTGCCCAGCCATAGCCCATTGCTGCCAGAAGAGCTCCTCATAATGTCGCTGCATGTGCCAGCAGAGCCTCCATTTGTCCAAAGATGAGGAAAAGAGGACTGTCGACAGTGACACCTACCAGTCGGGCAGGATCAAGAGTGTGAGGAACACCTCAACCTAGACCTCGACAGTCGACACAGACGTTGATGTCAATGAGATGCAGCTGGAGACTAATGGTAGACCACCTGCATCGGCTTCAACTGCTCAAATGGGGGGGCTGCTCCTGCGAGGAGATGGTGGGGGGCACTGACTGCTCTTGGACTGCCTGATTGAGGCCCTACAGAACCAGGGTCTTACCGATCAAGCAATCAATGACCGCTTCTGACAATGGGTCGACAGGGTCGGAAAAAATCTCCACTGCATGTCTGAACAGTATCAAGGCCAACAAGCCCAATGGGGTCACAGTGGAGCTAGCAGCTCATCCCTCAACCAAGAGGGATCGGCTAAAGTGAAGTGCTCGAGAGGCCTCGAGCAGTTGGGGTAAGTCGCAGGAGTGGGATGAGTGTACCCTTTCCCAATCCAACTACCGGCGACAGGCTGTGGTAGATTTCTTCCTGCAGGGGGCAGGGCTCTCCCAGAGGGTCTAGAGAACCCTGTACGTATCACGAAGTTCAGCAGTGAATGGTGCGCCGATGCTGGCCCCTAATGGGATCACTGCAGAGATGAATGAGGTACCAACCACGGCTTTAGCCGCCACCTCTTCCACTGCTGCAAGCTGGGCCGCAGACCCCAAAGTCATGGGGGACCGGCTTACGAGCCGACAGTCTCGAGTTTCAAGTTCCAATTGGCTGGCTGGCCAAGAAGGAGGCAAGTCTGGCAGCCTTCCAGGGATGATAGTAGCATCACTTGGCATACGTTGCTTCAAGCCATGAACTAGCTTGCGAGTCCTTGTGTTCCATTAAGGTGTCGAGCAACAAAAGCGGAACCAAAGAATAAGCACTAAAGAACGGAGATTGAGAACAAAGTTACCAAGTTTGCCAAATGGGCCTACACCGCATGCAGAGCTATGAAGCAAGAGACATGACTCTTCCAGTAGAAAGGAAGATCTGGAGTCACAGGGCAGAGCCGAGGCATGTTATCACCCGGGTGATGGGGAAGCTTTGCTTAAAGACTTTACAGCAAATAAGCCTCTTAAAGGAAGACTGCTAGAAGTGTGGATATGTGAACTATATCCTTGTCCCTAGCAAAATCCATTCAAGTTTGATTTTCGAAGCAGGTCAAGTTAAAACACACACCCTTAGGCCAGCCCAGTAACGCAGCAGTAGTGCTCACTACGCCGGCAATTCCGTTTCAGCAACAGACTCACTAGAAGGACAGCTTGCAGAGGGAAGATCAAGCGTCCCAAGGACATCTCTCCCCACTTGGGCCGGGGAGACAGGGACACAGGACAGCATCCTACTGTTTGTACACGCCAAGGGGTAGGATTGCATGCAGATAACCAGAGAAATTCCTTCACACTTATAATTTCCTTTTCTGTTAGCCATCGCCTGTGTCCGAGGGCTACTTCAACAGCACTCTGGGCATTGGACCTGTAGTGCTTTAGGTCTGCAATTCCCCATTGACAACGTGGGGCAATACAGAAACAAATACTACGCTAGTCTCCACTGTGCTAAAATACAGTCAGAGCTAGCCAGTGCTTAACGTATGATGATATCAGCTGATGTCTGTTGTGATACTAACCGAACTTTGCCTATACTTTCAAACTGTTTTCTATTGAAAAAAATGGCTGTAATTATAATCTTGTACTGCTGCTGTTATTATAATTTCATGTGCTTAACCCATGTATAATTCCTTCTTGCTGTAACTATGTATTCTGTAAGTCTTGTTTTTGCTTTCTTGTACTCTGACGCAGGGCCTTTGTAAATGAGTCCCTGACTCAAAAGGTTGTAATCCTAAAGTATGTTAAGTAAATAAACATGCAATGTGCACCACCACACGTATGCCTGCACGTCACTGCATGCCAAAGAAAACCTCAGTCACCCAAGAAAGACTACAGGAGCTTAAGATGTAGAGCCTCGAGGAAAGGAGGGAGAGGGGGGACATGATAGAAACTTTCAAACACCTCAAGGGAATCAACAAAGTCCAAGATGGTAGCATCTTTCAAAAAAAGATGTGCAAGAACAAGGGGGCGCAATTTGAAGATAGAGCGGGGACTGCTCAGAGGTAATGTGAGGAAGTATTTCTTCACAGAGAGGGTTGTAGATGCATGGAACAGCCTTCCTGAGGAGGTCAGAGTCAAAAACAGTGGGGAAATTCAAAAATGCATGGGATAGACATAAGGCAATTCTAGTGGGTGGGAGGGAGGAAGAAGTAGGCTGTTGGTTAACTAGGATTTGCAGCTTATCCGTTAAGGCAGGGAAATGGGCAAACTAGGTGGGCCCAGCGGTCCTTACCTGCCATCAAATTATATGTGTCTATGTTTCTAAGACAATGCCAGAAATCCCTCAGGCCTTTGCACCACTGGTATGCCAGCCCACACACCACCACAGTGATCCTTGGCACGTGATAACTGGAAAGACCATTAGGTCGGTGATATGGGTGCAGTCAGGAGGAGATGTGGACTATGGGACGGAGAAAAACTTTGGTTATAAAAATAAATGCACTCTTACCTCTGCCACGTCCACGCCTACCACGATCAGAGAGTCTGTCACCTGGGATGTTATCCACTCCGTTTTCTTCTACTCTGACTGGGAGACAGGAAAACATCTTCAGAGTCAACATTTAGCACAGTTTTTAATCAGATGTGTATAATGTAATACCCTTTCATAACTGATCCACAGACTAGTGCACCATGATATGATGCCATCCCTATGGGAAGCTTTTCATATCAAGTGATCTGAAACGTGATAACCTATAAGATGTTTGAAACTGTTCAACCAAAGGACAGTAAATCAGGAGATCCTACCAAGTGCACCACATTATCTACACCTTTTGGCAGTTTTCCCACCTGGTATCCGAACTCTATGCTGTCTTCAGACAACAATTTCAAGGAATGAGGGCATTTCTCACGCAACATAAAAATATATGTTGCCCCTGTCTTTGTCTAGGATTTTTCTCCTCATTTCTTCAAGTCCAAGTACTTTTGTGGCAGCAGTGACCAGAGGAGGCAGTGTAGTCTAGTGGTTACAGCACCCGCTTGGAAACCCGGAGATCACAGGTTCAAACCCCACTACAGCTAAAAGGGCCTTTTACACACAGTGATCTGTATCGCAACAAGCGATACAGATCAACTGCAATGCTACCCCACTGCCATGTAAAGGCGATCTGTTCTGCAAGGAAAATGAACGGTCGCGGTCACCAATTCCACGAACCCTGCTTTCCTGGGTTTGCAGGGTTTTGTTTCGTTCAGCTGGGCCATGTAAATGCGCCCTTCCACTCGTTTCTGTCCCTTAACAAAAGGGAATCCCGAACTCTCCTCGGTGTAGCGGAGTGGATCGCCTTTGCACGGCACAAAAAGGTAACGTTATGGTTGATCTGTACTGCATGTTCTGGTACAGATCCCACTGTGTAAAGGCGATCCACTCCACAACAGTCAAAGCGGAACAAAGCGGGTCTCAGAGCAAGCAGTACTGACAAGTGCCATGTAAAAGTGCCTAAAGACTCACTGTCCAATTCTAGGTAAGAGACTGGTAGAAGCAGGCCACGCCCCATGGATAGTGAGATGCTGAAAGTTTATCTAATTATATAAAATAAACAAACTAGTACAGGACTGTGTATGTGTTTATTCTTAAACAGAACCATCACTGATTTCTTCCAACCATTTCTAAAAAATAGTTTAACATAGCTTAAGATTATATTTCAAAAGATGCATCTTTTGAACAGTTAGGCTCAGAAATGCAAGGTTTCTTTTTTTTTTTTTTTTTTTTTTAAGGAAAGCTTGGAGTTTGATCAACTTGAATAAATCGTAACACTATAGTTCTCATGTCTTGATACATGCTTATACAGGTCAGTATAATACGTTGTTAAAAACTGCAGGACTTTAAAAATGTTTTGAACCATTTCATGCTTTCATATATCGATATATCGAAGATTTAGCAACATTATATAATTGATATATAAAACATAGTTGACGCCAAGCTTTATTAAGATTCTAACAGTTCTAAAGTCATCCCAGTTTCAAGAAATTATCATTTTAAAGTCCTAGCTTTGAAACAGTTCAGGCTAGAAACATTATTTTTTTGGAGTGTAATCTGGTGGTTAAAAAATGAAAATTACATACCTACCGTAATTCTTGATCTTCTCTTATATCTTCACCATTCATTATTGCTGGGTGTAAGCCGGAGGAGTGCACCTGCTACAGGAGTGTTTATTTTTGGAGAAGAGTCAGCGCCCCGAGAGCGACGCACTACGTGGTGTGCGAGGGGCGGCTGTTAGGCACCACAGACTTCTCCTCCATCCCAGTTCTGTAAACCAGAGAGCGAAATAAGGATAAGAAAAGGAGAGCGAGGCAAGAGAGCCGAGGGACAAGGAAAGGATATAGACTGAAAAAGGAATAAGCCGATAGAGGACAGGAAAGGGAAGAACCCTACCCTAAGGGACCGCAGGGCCTCACTCCTGGGGCGGCTCCGAGGGAGGAACAGGTAAGGGAAAGGAAGAAGAAGGAGACAGGGGCATGTTGGGAGGAGGGAAAAATTCTGCCGAGTTGTGAGTTAATTGACTTAAAGGCTTATAAGCTCGGAACCAAAGGGCAAGGAAGCAAAAATCCCAAACAGAAATGGCCTGAGAAGGTTCAACCAAACCTTTTGGGCAGTAAACACAAAAGGCAGACTTTCTACACCTCCCACCATCCCCAACCCCTTATTCTAGCTGAGGGCTCACAGATTGCCAAGGCAGATAATCTGTTCCAGAGGGAGAACGCCCAACTAGGATGGGGGAAAGGACCCCACTAGCACATTGTTATGTGCAAAAACTGGTGTGGGTGGGTATTTGAAGTCTTACAGAGAGCACCCCTTTGGGAAGGCGGACAAGACAGAGTAGGAAACTCATTCTGACTCTCCATGAGGCAGAGGCAATAATCAGATCAACAGTTCAAGGGCAATCCGAATGCTAGAAAAGATCGACTAGCACAGACTAGCGTAAACAGGACAAGATCCAGAGATGCCAGCGGGATCCTAGACCAAAGGAATAGGACCATTTAAGGAGAAGCTCTGTTAACTGGTGATTGAGCAACATGGCCTAAGAAGGTGCCAACAGGTCACCTTCAAGAGCAATCAGAAAGCGTTCCTTCAGGAGAAAGAAATTCTACTCATTCCCCTCCCTTTCCAGACTTATGCTATCTGTTCTGAGAGACGAACGGAAGACCCAAGTTTTTAGGGATTTAGGCTCTAAGGCCATGAGGAGAAGGGGAGGAGGAACGAGCAGGGTGGAGGGGACACCCAAGAAGGAGGCCCATGAGGGGAAGGTGGGCAGGATTCAGTAATGAATGGTAAAGATACAAGAGAAGATCAAGAATTACGGTAGGTATGTAATTTTCATATCTACCCTTGTCAATCCTCACTACACATTACTGCTGCGTGAGTGCCAAGCCCCCCTGGAGGGGGACTAGAGTAACCCTGAGGGAACAAGACTCTCAGCCTCCTGCTAGTGAGAAACAGGAAGAAGAGACCCTGGCCATACTAGACTGGAAGCCTAAGGCCGAGGAGAGCTAGGAGGTGTCCCCTGAAGATGAGGGGACGGAGGAAGCCTGCAGAAGCCTCCTAGCCTTGGAAGAAAAGAGGCGGGTCCCTCGGAAGGTGGAGCGAATCACCCTACGCCGGGCCAGGGGTGACAACCTTGCGAGACAAAGCTATGCCGTCCGCCTAATGCATAGCGCTGTCCCCGCAAGCCTGGAAGCCACCTCAATGGCATCATAGGATGCCCTTGCTTGGTGTCTTGCCAGTTCCAGGCCAATAGCAGAGAGGGCAATGGCCTGTCTAGATTGCTCCATATCAGGCATTGATGCTAGAAGTTGAGGAAGCATCAACCACAAGTGCCTGTTATAGGCAGCATGGTGTGCCTGATGTGATGCAATGCAGAGCATCGCACGAGAAGGAGAACACTCTTCGCCCCCACTGGTCAAATCGTAAGGAATCTGAGTCCAGTGGTCAGTCATGCGCCAGGTGGCGGCGCCCGGAAGGAGTCTCAAGGAACACCAATCCAGAGGGTGGGTTGGAAAGAGAACCTAGGGACTCAGATGGAGCACACTACCTCCTCCTGCAGTCTCCCAAGGCTGGGATAGGGTCAGCTGGAGACTGCCAGGTGGGTGTAGATGCCTCCTGGAAAGGAACAGGCCAGGATGGTACCACCAAATGCTGGGCACTGAATTCACGCATCTCCCGCTCAGTATTGTCACGCCTGACATAGGAGATACGGAGATCCCCAACCATCCTCGAAAGAAAGCGCTGATAATCAGTGAAATCATCGTCGGAAGAAAGGTGAGCAGAGGGTTCCTCTCCCTCCAAGGAGGGAGCCGAGGAGGATGGGGAACTCGAATGTTCAGATGACTCCTGCGGTGGAGGGGTCAAGCGAAATACCCACTCATGCATGTATCTAACATATGACAGGAAGGCCGCCACAGTGCCTCTGAACGTCTCCCAGGATAACGGTCCCGTAGGACCGAAATGGCCTGGGAGAGAGGGAGGTGGCTGCAGAGGAATGGGAGAGGGGCACCTACGAGGAGGCAACTATCCTCTGTCAGGGCTCTGAAATCCAGGTAACGGGGTGTGTGACCGGCTCCACGTCAGAATCGTCTGCTTCCGGAGAAGAGTTGACCAGAAGGACCTCAATGCTAGCAACCCCAAGAGTCCGCTGAGAAGCACTGGTGTCGCTCCAAGTGCCTCGCCTGCGGCTCCGAGACCTGGTCTGAACCCACCCACAACCCCGGTCGAATCTTCGGCACCACACACATGGCCCCAGAATCCAACACAGCACTGCCAGTGGCGTCGACCAGATGAATGGCACCACAATCAGAGACGGCGCCAGCAGGCCGCGTCGAGGGTCCACCAGTGCTGGACCCGCCAACCGTGGGCCGTGACACTGGGGGAGTCTGCACCTCCGAAGAGGTGACTGCTGAGGCGGTGTCTCAGACAACCCCAGGAGGGGCTACGACGTTCCTCCGACACAGTGAAAGAGGCATCCTCCTCGGCAAGGCTTTAAGATGAGGAGGCCTCCTCCTCATTGGACCATATAGGCCCAGGAGGGGACCCAGAGGAAGGGCCTAAGGTCCTGGCCTGGGAAACCTGAGACCAACGCCATCCTCCGAAAGTCGGCGGGGCCTTGCCGAGTTTAAACACACAGACTTCGAGAACACGGCAGTACATAGAGAAGCAGGCGTCGCATCTATCCATGTCATGGTTAGGTCCCAGGCACCGAAGGCAGACATCATGCCAGTCCGTCACAGAGAAATGCCGGCCACAGGAGCACCAGTGCATGGGGGCACGGCCCGCTTTGGACTTTCACTTGGCTCCCGAAACGGACATGATGTGAAACAATTAAAAGACAGAAAAGATCCTGGCGCCGTCCATTAATAAAATGAAACTGTCTTACCAGTTTTCAACGGCATCGGGAAGTCGAATGAGATAAAGGAGCGCAGAAATTAACTGTTCAACTCGCGTAGCAAGTATAGCCTCGATGGTGGCAGAAATGGAACTGGGATGAAGGAGGAGTCTGCAGAGCCTAACAGCCACCCCTCGCAGTGAGTCACTCTCGAGGGCGGCACAGTCGGCGCAGACTCCGCAAAACAAAAAAAAAAACACTCCTGTAGCCACCCAGCAGTAATGAATGGTGAGAACTGACAAGGGAAGATTAAGTAATATAGATACAGTTTTACCTGTTGATATTGTTGATACCTGCTAAATACTTAAAACCTTTTGAGTATATTTGCATAACTGTGACACGGCCAAAAATGGCAAACGTATTCAAACAGGAGAAAAGGGATTGCCCATATACTGAATTGAGTAAAGCTCACACCATTTAGCAAGAGCAACCAGAGAAAGCATTAAAAGCCACCCCTATTATCAGGCGCTAGTAAAGATCAGAGTCACAAAAAGCAGAAGTATAGAATAGTTACATAAGAACCTACCGTAACAGCAGATCTTCAAGAGCATCTCTTTCATTAGGCCACACCTTTGGAACTGTAGTTGCCAGGTACTAGGACCACATGGAAAGTTTCTGAACGCTGTCAGCCAGGAGCCACCCACAACGTCAGCATATACGTAAATGTGGGCGTCCTCTCCTTTCCTCTGTTCCCCACTGGAGGTCAGATTTTTTTTTTTGGTGTGTGTGTGTGTGTGTGTGTGTGTGTGTATGTATATATATGTTGCACACCGCCCCCCTTTATTCCGCCCAAACTCTCGACCCCCGCCTTGCCCCCGGACTTACCATCCCCACTGTTGATACCCCCTGGCTTGCCCCTCTAGGGAGGAGCCAAGGCACCAGGCGAACCTCTCATCGACGGGAGAAGGTTGTCAGCAGGGGTGCCCACCACCATTGTCTCCCTGGCTTTTCGAGGCCGGCCAGAAACCTGTGGACATCACAACTGGCTGATGGGGGAGAGCCGGAGAAGCAAACTGAGCCAGGAGCAGGGATCATCCAAGGGTGGCTGCAATTTTTTTTGTATGCTTGCTTAAGTGTAGAGGAGGCGTGGCGTACAATAGTACAAGGACACAGAGCGTCAGCGTCTGGCATGCCTAGAGATCCCAGTGCCGGTAGCAGCAAAACCCAAACCTTCGCTAGGGGTCCAACTTGTGCCGGGCACATGACCCCCCTCCCCTAGAGGACAGCCATCCTCAGGATGCTCAATCCTTCTTCCCCCTGGCTGGCATTCCAACATCCTGGGTCCGTTCCCAAACCCAGAACGTCGGCATCGCAGACAGACACCATGACTCTGCGTTGGCAGACCGGCCCCACAGGAGATCATGCTCAGAGGACCTCCCTCTAGGGTACTAGGACAGACCCTAGGACTTGCATACTAGGCAAGAGTTCTGGAAAATACAGCAAAGGAGACAGCAGCGCAAGTATCCTTTGTCGCAACCCCAAAGGGGGAAGGAGGGTGGAATGGCATGGCCTGATGAGATTCTCTCGAAAATCTACTCTTATGGCGAGTTCTTCTATAAGTGTTCTATCTGCTTTGAGGATATCTCATCAGGCCACACCTTTGGAACGAGTCCCAAGCAGCACCAAAAGCTAACAGTCTGGGCAGCTGGAGCCTATAATCTCATGACAGTAGGCTTTATAGCACAGCTAGGTCAAACCCAGCTAGTCTACGATAAACAAAACCCAGAGTGCAGTGCTTAGTGGAAGTGTGGACAGTACTCCAGGAAGCAGCTGCATAGCTCTCTGCAGTGGTAACATTCCGAAATAATGCAACCAAAGTGGCCATGCCTCCTGTGGAATGACCATGAATCACACCAGGAAGTTCCTTACTATACTTCCTGTAACAGACCGTAATACAATGTGCTAGCCATCTGGACAAGCACTGTTTAGAAACTGGGGCACCCTCTTTCCCAGGGGCAAATGAAACAAGAAGCTTCAAGGGTTTTTGGCGGTCCTTTGTACAGCGTGTATAGTACCCAAGTATCCTATGCAAATCTAAGGTGTGAAGCAATGCTTCCCCTGGACTGGTATGCTCTGGACAATACACTGGCAGGTGGATGGTTTGATCTAAAGTAAAGTCAAACACCATCTTTGGGAGAAACTCTGAATTAGTATGCAAAGACACCGTCTTTGTGGAAAATCAAATAAGGAGGCTCACACACTAGAGCCTCAAACTCTAAAATGCTTTGAGCAGAACTGACTGCAACTAAAACCCGTATTTCTAAACCTTTCTGTATAGCTGTTGTGCAGTTCGCATAATCAAAGCTGCCTGTATAAGTAACTGTTATACTTGTTTGTACTGCTATTGCAATGCTCTGTGTTCATGTACGGTAACCTGCTATGATGAAAAATGTTAATGTAAATTGTAATTTGTTCTTGCGCACTGTACTCTCCCGGGTTGTACCTGAAAATAGGCACACTGTTGTCTAGTGTTCTTAATACAGTTACCAAAAACCAAATAAAATAATAAATCAAATGGAAACAGTTTGCTTTAGGGACTATTTCACATAGCCTGGATTAGTTTACCTGTCCAGTTGATGAGGTTCTAGAGTACCTGTCCTTTTCAAATTCAGGCCTGCAGTATTCCTCAATCAAAGTGCATATGGCTGCCGTATCAGCTTTCCATATGCCTGTGGATCGCTGTATGGTTGTTCAACTGGAGGTAGCCTGTATGTTCTTGAGGCATTTTACACACAAAGCCTTCCATTCGAAATCCAGTCCCAGCTTAGGATCTGAATTTTATTTTGGAAAAGCTGACTGTCATTTTGAGCCAGCCGTGACCTGTGGCTTATACTTTCTCTCTTGGAAAACATTATTTACTCACCTGTAACAGGAGTTCTAGGAATGGTATATGTTGTTCATCCACACTTTCTGGCAGGTATCCTTGCCGCTTTAAGTCTTGCGGAAGGTCTTCAAGCTGGCTCCTCCCACCCACCCACCCAGGTGGTAAAACTCGGCTCCGCCCCATGACGCCAGATCTGGCCCGCTGGAAGCTCAGGTTGTGTCGTCAGCGAGGAGGTTATGGAGTCAGATGAACAACATATACCATTCCTAGAACCCTATTACAGGCTAGCAACCTGTATTTCTAGGGACATGGATATGTTGTTCATCCACACTTTCTGGCAGACTCCTACCAGTTCCTCCGGGAGGAGGGAGGGAGGCAAGGCGCACACCCCCTACTTAGGGAAAAGAGACTGGAGAACCGAGGCCCCAAAACCAGCATCCTGGCGTGACTCAAGGTCGATGTGGTAGTGGGTGATGAAGGTGTGTGCTGACTTCCAGGTAGCAGCCCTGCAGATTTCCTGGATAGGGACGTTCCTGGAAGCAGCCATCGATGCAGCGGTATGGCAGGTAGAATGAGCTCTTATCCCTCTGGGAGGCTCCATGCCCACCAACCTAGAGCAGAGATCTATGCAGGAGGTGACCCACCTGCTTATCGATCGCGTGGCTGCAGGTCTGCCAGGTGCGGTTTCCGGCGTGGAGTGACAAACGTGGCGAACCTCTCCCAATTTCAGCCATCGCTCCTTATAGTGCGGCGCCTTCTAGGGTCCAAAGTATGGAGCCTATATTCGCCTCCGAGGTGTGATTGGCTAGAACACCGGCAGAGTCAATACCTGGTTAAGGTGAAACTCCACACCACCTTGGAAGGAATTTCAGGTGGGCGCAGGTCAACCTTGTCCCTGTGGAAGACCAGAGTGAGACTCGAGGAAAGAGCCTGGAGCTCTCCCACCCTTCTAGCTGATGTAATAGCCACCAAGAAGGCGGTCTTCCACGACAGGTGAGAGAGATCACACCTGTGCATTGGTTCGAATGGCTTGCCCATGAGCTTTGCCAGTACCAGCAGTAGATCCCACGGAGGTGGAGGTTCTCGCACTGGAGGGGAAATGTGATCAAGGCCTTTGAAAAAGCACCAGACCACCTTCTCCTGCGCCACAGACTTCTTCCCGGACCGCGCCCGGTAAGCAGAGATGGCTGCCAGGTGCACCTTTAGGGTCGTCGACCTAAGCCCTTGCTGAGAAAGGGACCACAGATAGTCCAAGATGCTTGCCAAGGAACAGGAAGAAGGGTCCAGGCCCTTGCCCTGACACCAAATGGAAAATCTCTTCCATTTGAAGGCATAGCATTTCCTGGTCGACTCCTTACGGGACGCCTCAACTACATTGAGGACCTCGTCGGAAAGACCCAAGGCCTGGAACTCTAGCCACTCAGGAACCAGGCCGCCAGGTGCAGGGATTGAAGGTCCGATGGAACACCTTCCCTGATTGACTGAAAGTAGGTCCAGGCGAGCTGGAAGCTGCCTCGGGAGCCTGGAGCTGAGACTGAGTAGATCTGGATACCAGCATTGGCGGGGCCAGTCTGGGGCTACCAGAATCACCTGCGCCTTGTCCCTCCTCACCTTGAGAAGCACCTTGTAGATCAAGGGAAATGGGGGAAAGGCGTAGAAGAGGCCCGGGTCCACAGCCTCGAGAAGGCATCCCCCTGCAGCGAGCCCTGCTGAGGGGGGCGGGCATGAAACAGCCTCAGCTTCGCGTTCTCCCTTGAGGCAAACAGGTCCACCTGAGGTGTGCCCCAATGGGAGAACAGATCTTGTACTACCTCAAGCAGGAGAGACCACTCGTGAGACACAGCCCCTATCCGGCTTAGGGCATCGGCCAGTGTGTTGGAGGCTCCTGCCACATGAATGGCTAGGAGATCCGCCTCCAGGCTGCGCACGAGTGACCAAATGCGGAGAGCTTCCTTGCACAGAGGCATGGAGCGCGTCCCGCCCTGGCGGTTTAGGTAGTACATGGTCGTGGTATTGTCCATCTAGACCTGAACCACTTGACCCCGTAGAAATGGAGCAAAGGCGGTGAGAGCTAGACGGACCGCTCGAAGCTCCAGCAGGTTGATATGGCATCGGGACCAGAGGCCGTGCGCTCTGTGCTCCACCAGATGGGCACGCCAACCCAGAGAGGTGGTCGATAGAGAGACTGTCGGCTCGGGCGGACAAACAGGATACCCTCCTGCAGATGGGCTGGAACGATCCACCACTGGAGAGCGTTCCACTTCCCCTTGGTCACCGTCACTAGCTGGTCCAATGGATCGCAGCGTTGAGACCAGTGGCTGGCCAACCCCCATTGAAGGGGATGCATGTTCCAGCGGGCCCAACAGACCACGCTGGTGCAGGCCACCATGAGACCCAGGAGGCACAGGAAGTCCCGGGCAGGGCGCAATTGCCCAACCAAAAATGATTGGGCAAAGGAGGAAAGAACCTCTGCCCTGTCCACCAGGAGCCCTGCTCTGGCTCGAAGAGAATCGAGCTCTGCCCCAATGAAAAGAATCACCTGCTTCGGTTCGAGTTCCGACTTGGTCTCGTTGATGAGGAGGCCGATCCGAGAGCAAACCTGGAGGGCCAGATCTCTGGACCGCTCCACCTCCTGTCTGGAGGGGGTTGCTATTAGCCAATCGTCCAGGTAAGGGTACACCCGGACCCCTCGGCGCCACAGGAATGCTGTCACCACTGCCATGCATTTGGTGAAGACCCTGGGAGTAAGAGAAGGGCCGAAGGGCATGGCTCGGAACTCATAAAAGGATCCTTCCGCTCGAAAGCGAAGGAATCTCTGGTGAGACGGACGGATAGGGACGTGAAAAAACGCTCCCTGTAGGTCCAGAGAGCAGAACCACACGCCGCGTTCCAGGGATGGTATTATCTGAGCCAGAGAGAGACCATCCTGAAGGTCCAAGACCTTAGGAACTTGTTTAAGTCGTGCAGGTCGAGAATGGGGCGCCAGCCCCCCGTCCGTTTCGGGACCAGGAAGTACCTGGACACAAACCCCAGGTCTGAGGGAGGGTTCGCCACCTCTCTGATCACCTCCTTCTCGAGGAGCAGAGCAATGTTGGCTCGGCGAGCCGACAGCGAGGCTGCAGACCCCGAGACCCCCTGTGGGGCGACGGCTTGGAAGGGCAGGTCCTGCTCGAACTCCAGAGGCAGGCCCTTTCCCACCACTTCCAACACCCACCGGTCTGTGGTGATAGCGGACCAGGCGGAAAGGAAGTGGCGAAGCCATCCCCCAACGGGGGGAACCTGGGGTAGGGTGACGAGGTTGGGGGCAGCACCCGGAGGGAGGGACCGGCCGAGGGACCACCTGGGCCTTTACCTCCCTACTTCCTGGAGGAGGAAGCCGTGGGCTTGGGTTTGGGATGCCAAGCGCAAGCCTGCTGGCCCTGATGCTGCTGGGCCGGACGTGCCGTGGGCGAACGGACGAAAGGGCCAAAAAGGTCAGTCCCCCGGAAGGGGACATCCGCCAACTTGTGCTGGGTATCCGCTGTAAAGGTGGATATCCTCAGCCATGCCAGACGGCGCATAGCCACTGCAGCGGCGACTGACCTGGCACATGGGTCACCGATGTCCAAAGCAGTCTGAAGTTGCTGCTTGGCCACTGCCCTGCCCTGGTCCCGCACCTGCTTAACCATGGTCTGCAGGTCAGCCGGGAGATGAGGGACTACCTCGTCCAGGGAGTCCAACAGGGCGTGAGAGAAGTGTGCCATCAGCACGGCCGAGCTGGCCTGACGAAGGCCAAGGGAGGACGAGCGAACTTTGCTCCCAGCGTGATCCAACTTCTTGACCCTTGTCGGAGGCTTGTCCCGCCCCTGGCGCTTCCGGCATGCCGGAAGACGCTGTCGGTAACCAACTCCTCGGCCGAGAGGTGTTCAAAACCAGACAAGGAACTAGGGGACGGCGATTTCGCCATCCTGGCTCGAGGGCTAGGACAGGAAAGGGCTGCCAGAGCTCCAAGGCTGGGCCAACAATGGCCTCGCCACCGGAAAGCCTCCATGGGAGAACCCTCGGTCCAATATCTCTGTGAGGGATACTTGGCCCGCTTGGATACGGGCTTGAGCTGCATCCCGGTGGACTCAGAGATGAGTCTGAGCAAACCCATGAAGGACGATGGTCTATCGTCCAGTGACTGACCTCCGGAGGACTCCAAGTCAACCCGCCTGGAGAACAGGGAGGAATCGTCGTCTGACTCGGAAGAGTCCGCAAAGAGCTGCCTTGAGCCTGAGCCACCCTCCACCCGCCGAGGGCCATCGGGAGTGAGGGTGACAGACAGCCTATGGAGCAGACCCTGGGCCGACCGAGAATTCTTGGTCAGGGCCCCAAACAACGGCTGTGGAGGCGGAGGTTCCACCAGAATCGGTGGGGCAGCCGGTTTTGGTCGAGCAACAGGCTTGGGGGCAGGCGCCTCTGCTAGAGCGAGGGGTTGCTTCGGCCGCTCCGGTGACAGCCACTTTATAGCCAGGGAAGGGACGACGTCGGCTTGCCCTGAAGAAGAAGGAGCTGTTGCCACATGAGGTCCTCCGTGGCGCCGACCCAACTGCGTCCAACCTCCCCTTGTCCGAGGAGGAAGATGAGGAGCGACACCGCTTGTCACGGTACCGAGACTGCCTATGACAGCGGGATCGGCTGGACAGAGAAGAAGTCCAAGACCGCGAACCTCAGCTTTTCCGAGGAGAGTTCTGGGGCAGGGTGGGGGAAACCCGCTCTCCCCTCAGCTCGGAGGGTTCAACCGTGGACTCCAGAACCGGAGGCACAGGCAAGTCCATGGAAACCTCAATCTCTGCCGGGGTCACCGGGGAGTGAGGGTTTTCGGCTTCACCGGTCAACAGCCCATCCAACGGGTCGAGAAAAATCTAGATTGCATCAACGGGAGTCTCGGTCAACTGACCTGACAGGGACACCGTGAGGCCAGTGGCCGAAGCCAAAGGATCGACCGAAGTCGATGGTCGACTACTCGGGGAGAGGGACCTCTCCCGCTCCCAAGAGCGTCGACGGAGGGACTTACCTTTGTGGTCCTTCTTGGACCAAGAGCAAGGCCCTGAGGATGTTGGTCCCTCTCCCTTAGTGGAAAGGGACAGACAGCTCATAAAAGCAGCTGAATAGGAGTATCCCAGGGAGGCGGGATAAAGGCGCGGCCGAGGAAGGCAGTGCGGCCTGCACCACCTCCTCAAAGGCGCATCATCCTCAATCTGTTCACGAGTCCACCGCTGAAACCGCCAAACGGGCCTCCTTCAACTTTACCGGAGGGTAACGTTTCTCAGGGCGCCAAAGTTGTAAACGGGCAGCGCGGTCTTCCAAGACGTAGGCCGAAAAGGAAGAGCACAGGTCGCAAGCCTGCGGGTCGTGCTCAGGGCCCAAGCAGCAGACGCACGTGGAGTGCGGATCCGTCCGAGACATCTTCTGCCCGCATGGACACCTCCGAAAACCAGGAGTCGATTTGTCCATCGCAGCCACGAGGGAAATAATGACCGAAGTCTTGAAAAACCTTAAAAGTAATTTTGGGTAACTGAAGAAATAGGAACCAGTCTTATACGCAGAGCGTTAAGGAGGGAACCTGAGCTTCCAAGCGGTAAAGAAGACCTGGCGTCATGGGGCGGAGCCGAAAGTTTTACCACCCGGGTGGGTGGGAGGAGCCAGCTTGAAGACCTTCTGGCAAGATTTAAAGTGGCAAGGAACCTGCCAGACGGTGTGGATGAACATATCCATGTCCCTAGAACTACAATTTCTTGCAAGAGAGAGAGACAGACACAGAGATTGAAGGAATACTCAGATGGATCTTAAATTCTACCTTTGTAAATAGTTATTCTTAATTCTTTTTATGCTATCACTAGTACTAATAAACACTTTTTGCGAATACTACAAATCCTCCTTTTTTTCCTATGCTTCCTGACCTTTGCCTTGATGACAGATGGTGTCAGCCTAAGTGGGATTTACGCCATGCATACTCTAAGCCAGGAGTTTTGTGCATGGGTACTGGACCTACTACCAGGAAGCATAGAAAAAGGATTCAGCAGCAACAAGTCTAGGAATGATTACCAGGAGAATGGTAGCCAAACTAGCAGAGACAGAAGTCCAAGTTGAGATTATACAGCCAGCACAAGTTGTGGATAAAAAATAGGCAGTGACAGAACCTGAAAGCCTGATGGACTTTTTCAAATGGTGGGCTGTACTACAAAAAGAGGCGGACAAGCAGAGAGAAAAAGATTCAACATTTAGAAACACAGAGGAGAGAAGAGATGCAGTAACAGGAGCAGCAGAGAAGAGGAGAGGAGAGATGCAGCAATGTATGCCTTGCAAGCTATCAAAGGCAGAGGATCTGGCACAGATCCAGATGAACAACAAAACACAAGCAACTTAAAAGTCATTAAAATTGAAAACTTGTGTCTGTCAGATGATATCAAGGCATACCCGACAACTTCTGGAAGAGTTTCCAGTCTGCCAATGGCAAAAGTAGCAATGGACAATCAGACTGGTACCCTACCTGACGGGGAAAGCCCAACTTGTGTACAGCAATATGGACACTGCACAGTCAGAAAACTATGACCTGGTGAAAAGCGAAATCCTGAAAAGATATGACATCTCAGGAGAAACCCACAGGCAGAGATTTTGATCTCTGAAGTACAACTCTGTCAACAATCCTCAAGAAGCCTTCACCCATCTCTGAGAACTCCTGATAAAATGACTCCCACCAGAGAGCAAAGCAGTCCCACAGATAGACACATTTGCAATGGAGCAATTCATCAACATCTTGCCTACAGATGTGCAGCTTTGGGTAAAGGAATACCGACCAGAAAGTGAGGAAAAGGCTGTTTCTTTGGCCGAAGACTACCAAATGGCCAGACAGACACCACAGCGACGAGGTAACAAGCACCGATAACACACTCTTTTTCCCCATTTAAACTCAAAATCTGTTAAGAACTCTGGTGGGGGTAACAAATCTGTGCTCAAAGATGTTATTTGCTATAACTGTAATAAGCCAGGTCATATTGCAAGAAATTACCATAAGAAGAGTGACACTGGGGTAGTTTTGTCCTTGGCAAATTGGGGCAAGTACTTATCAAATGTGAAGGTGGGGGAGAAGACTGTAAAGGGACTCTGATTCGGGAAGCAGACATACCCTAGTACATGAGGTGCTGGGAAAACACTGCAAAAGGACCAGGTACTGGTGCCATCTGCATCCACGGGGACACTCGATACTATCCCACCACCCAAGTGACTCCTAAGGGAGTGTCGCACCAAATCAAAATGGGGGTAGTACCAAAGTCACCTGTACCCGTAATTACTGGAACAGACTGTCCAGGATTTACTGAGTTAATCTCAGAAGAACTGAGCCCTGCAGTTTCAGCAGCAGTGGTAACAAGTGCACAGGCAAAGAAAATCTCAAACGGTGGGGACACTTTTCCTTTCAGTGACCGATTCAGACTTCTTTGCAAACAGCTCCAAGATCTGGAAGTCAAGGAAAGAAAGAAGACATCTGAAACAACAGTGGCAACAAAAGACTGATCGATATATAAAGGGTTAAAATATGAAAATGTTGAAGCTAAACTGATAACGGATCGTGATTTTGTTTCAGAGCAAGCTACAGATGTTTCTCTCCAGGGTTATTTTAAGCAGCTGGGGGTGAAACTAAAACAGGGTGGACAGATGTTTAAAAAATATAATGGGTTACAGAGTTTAGGTGAAACCTCAGACACAGGAACAGACAGAACTGATTATACCACAGAAGTACAGAACAGGGTTGTCACAGATAGCACATGATAGTCCTATGGCTGGTCCTTGCCAGATTGCTGCATAGATTTTACTGGCCTGGAATTCATGAAGATGTTGCTACCTATTGTAATTTCTGTGCTGAGTGCCAGAAAGTAGCCCCACTCACTAGAAAAGACAAGGTGCCCCTACCCTTGATAGTTGTGCCTTTTGAGAGAATTGCAATGGATGTGATTGGTCCTTTAGACAAAAGTAAATAGAGTAATAGATTTATCCTTGTAGTATGTGCCAATGCTACACAATACTCAGAAGCAGCTCCAATGCCTACGGTCACAGCTTCAAAAGTGGCAGCAGAGCTTGCAAAAAGTTTCAGCAGAGTGGGCATACCTAAAGAAATTACTGATCAGGGTAGTAGTTTTGGTGCCGCATTACTTAAGTAGCTGTTCAGACTACTAAGTATCACTACCATACGAATCTCCCCCCATCACCCTCAGACAGACTGTCTTGTTGAGCGTTTTACCCAAACCCTAAAATGTTTGTAAAAGGGGAAGGGAAAGATTGGGACCAATACTTGCCTTACCTACTTTTTGGTTACAGAGAAGTGCCACAGGCATCATCAGGGTTTGCACCAATTGTAATTCTGTATGGTAGGCAGCCAAGAGGGCCACTGGATGTGATAAAACAAACATGGGAAGATAACCCCACTCAGAAACAATCTATAGCATGCAGCCCAGGATGCTTTGCATTGTGGGGGCATGTGAGATTTTGTAATTCTTTGAAACTTGGCTTCCCGACCAAATGCCCTTTGGGGTAACCATTGCCTCAGTGCTTGCACACAGAGGTTCTCGGTCTTTTAAATTGTTTTTTGGTTTAATTGGGTTCACCACAACATAACCCAGATAGACCATCCTAGGGTAGCTGGTTCATTGCACTGGGGTGTCAAACAGACTAGGCATACTGATGAGTCCTGGTAGGACAAAACACGTGTATGTCTTCTGTTGGTACCCTTTACAAACTATGTGAGAGGCCTTTCAGCACCATGCATTTCTGCTTAAAGCTGAACCAGCATAATATTCTGTGGTGATTTGCATATGCAGCCCATGATGCTTTGCATTGTGGGGGCATGTGATTTTGTGTTTCTTTATAACATCTTATATGTGTGCCCTAAGAAAGAAGCGGGCAAAATATGTTGAAATTGCCCATAGTAATCAAGAAGAGACCCCAAACCAGCAGAAGGTATATTATGACCGTGGGGTAAAAGAAAAGGTTTGAGCCAGGTGAAAAGGTTTTTCTACTGCTACCCACAACAGAAAAACAGTTAATGAAGTGTCAAGCACCTTATAGAGTTCTTAGACGTACTGACATCATTAACTACGAGACATTCCAGACAGGAAAAATCCTACTAAGATATACCATGCTGACTTCCGGTTGAGCCACCTCGAGGAATGCAGCACTAAAAGAACCTCCCCCAGGGGACCCAATAATCAGACCCCTCAAACCAGAGCAAAACAGATTAAAACTTAAAATCAAACTTAACCAGGGGAGTCACGGAACTGAATGGGAGCAAGTAAAAAGGAAAAAAATTACCTCCGTGGCTGGGCAGCAAGCAAAACAGCTAGTCGACTCTCCAAGTGGCGCTAAAGGCCTGGAAGACATTTGTGGAAGCCCTGTCAACACCTACTGGGCAACCCAGCAATGCCGCGATCCTAGCGGAGCTACGGGGCTTTCGAGATGAATTTAGATCCTTTCGCACAGAGCTATCCTCAAATAAAATTAGTCAAAAAGTAACTGCACTTGAGACAGCACATACAGAAATGGACTCTAGAACCAATATCTTAGAGACACTGGTAGTGCACTTACTGAAGGAACAAAAGCTGTTACGTGAGAAATGCAAGGATCTTGAGAATCACTCGAGGCCAAACAATCTACGCATACATAGGGTCCCGGAAGACGAGGAAGGCAGGGACATGATTAAGTCTGTAGAGATGTTACTGAGGGAAGTCCTACAACTTGACCCAGCCACTAAATTAGACATCGAAACAGCCCACCAGGCGCTTACCCCAAAACCTCGACAGGCCAACCAGAGACCACGCCTATTGTGCTCAGGCTGCTCAACTACTACAAAACAGCAGGTTAAAAAAAAAAAAAAAAAAAAAAAACACCCCACCCCCCCTTTCACCAGCTTACCTGAATCACCGGGCAGGAATTCTCGACACGTTCTGTTCAAGTCCAGCCTGAAGCCCCCACATTCATCTCTCCAGGTAAGGGCTCATCTCCTCATCGCACCACCTGGCTGCCAGATTCCCCAGCTCCGAGCCTCCCCCTGGGGCGGGACCGCCGACACCTCTGCCGCTCTATCTAAATCCAATGGGGCGACCAAGGGGCAAATGGAGTGCCTGCAACTCAGCTGGGATGCCCGGCATTGGGTGTGGGGACCATCCACTCGTCCCACCTTCACCTTTCAGGCACCAGAGTTTTTCCTCTTTTATATCCCTCCCCCCAGCGCTCGGACGTGTAATGACAACCAGCGTCTGCTGAGCTCCGCCCCAGAGCTATGCGGTGATGTTGCCTATTCCTGGCCACCCCCAACTGCCACCAGAGGTCACTCAGGAGCGGCACTGTTCCCTACACCTACCCCGGGAAGGGAGAGCTATCCAACGGACGTTCAATCCCTCCTCACACCTGCCGACCCCCAGCGGCCCGTGCTCATTCCCGAACCAGGGTCGCCAGTGTGGTGCGAGGCGAGACATCTAGTGCCTTAACCCTCAGCACCAACAGGCCAGCCGAAACAGCAGCTTTTGACAAGGGCATGGCAAATGAAAGATATCCAGTATAAAGGCCGTCACCTGTATTTCGATAATGATTACTCACCACAAATTGCAACCAAACGAAGAGCTTATGCACCCATACTCAGAGTCCTAAAACAGCAGCAACTAAAATTCTTTACTCCATACCCAGCCAAGCTCACAATAATGTTTTCGGATGGCCCACAGACCTATGAAACCACGGAGGAAGCAGCAAAAGCATTACAGGCCAGGAATATCGTGGTGATTCAACTCCCCACACCAGAAATACCAGACCAGCAGATTCAGCAACAAGGAAGGCCTAGGGAGAAGGCGCAATCAGCACAATCCAGGTAGCGATAAGGATATTCCACACTTCATGACTTTAAAAAATTGCTTCATAAATTTCAAAGAACTGTTCCTGATTGACTCTTCGGACTGGGACACTTGTAACTACCTTTTGCTCACAAAGAGTCGTGGCTTGCTCTCTACTAGGAGGGTGCAACTAAGCAATGATGCGGATTTTGCCTGAAGAGAAGGGCGGACATGAAAAATACAAGAAAATATATATATCTATCTATATACACACACACACACACACACACACACACACACATATATATATATATATATATATATATATATAAATATAAAATACAAAATCACACATGCCCCCACAATGCAAAGCATCATGGGCTGCATATGCAAATCACCACAGAATGTTGTACTGGTCCAACTTTAAGCAGAATTGCATGGTGCCGAAAGGCCTCTTATACAGTTTGCAAAGGGTGCTAACAGAAGACAGACACATGTTTCGTCCTACCAGGACTCATCAGTATGCCTCGTCTGACACCCCAGTGGAATGGACCAGCTACCCTTAAGGCAGTGTGCCTTGGATATATTGTGGTGAACCCATTAAAACAAAAAATCATCCAAAAGACAAAGAACCTCTGTGCGCAAACACCGAGGCAAGGGTTACCCCACTATATATCTATATCTATATCTATACACACACACACACACACACACACACACACACACACACACACACACACACACACACACACAGAGTAAAATAATATAACAATGATTTACTAAATGCAACAGCATAAAGACATGTTTGCCTGAACTGAGAGACAGGGGAGGGGACCGAGATAATCTCCTGTATGCAAGAGATTCAGAGAGAATCACTCAACGAGATGTATGTAGGCCTAGGTTGATTTGATGGGAATTCATTCCCCCCCCCCGGCAGCCCATGTAGCCTAACATTAGGCTTCCATTTCTATACATAGTTAGTTCAAATGCTACAGGCCCCCTATGGAGACAAAAATCAGTTTACAGTTTATTACCCTTAGGATGGGGAAAAACATGCACTGCCCTCTGCAACCACCCAGCGGCAGACACACGCAGTGAAATCATGACCAAAGATCAAGGTCAGTCTCTGTTATCCACAAGGCTGCATGTGCTGCTCACTAGTGTCATGATGTTCCTGACTTTTCATGGCACTGGGGGCCCACACTGGACTTGTGAGCTACCCCCACAGGGAAACATTCTTTCCCATAAAGGAGGGTGTAGAGATCCCTCCCTACCTTGGGAGTCACTACTGTATGTGCCTTTGCCAATGTAAATAGTTCAATGTTGTGTTTGTATTGTAGGACACCAGACATTCTGCAAAACTCAATGAGACTCCCTATACAGTATTTCTGTTTTGGTATAGGGGAATCACCCTCACGCATTTAGGGGTTTACCTTACATGATCTTTCTCAAAGTGGGTTGGGAAGTTCCACCCAGTTACCACTAGAGGGTAACAGATGTTATTCTACGCTACTCATTGGAATCTGGATGTTATTAGAAGTTTCATGTTTATTCACCTTGTTTTACGGGTGTATTTTGTTACTTAAGATTATAGTGCCATGGCAAAATATAGGCATTTGGGGTTCAGATGCACGGGAACTCTAGGTTATACAGTTAGTACAGCAACCAATAGTGACCATTATAGAATGGCAGTGGGGTGTGGAAAGAAGACAAGGTAGTAATGTACGAAAGATGGGGAAACTGAGAAGGAAGGAAATGGGCATTCATAAAGATAACACCAATCTATACAATGGATAGATCATCCTTAGTCTTATCCCTCAATATTAATGGGATTACACAGTCCTGTCGAGCAACCCTGTTTATTGCAGTTTCTAAAAAGAGATAATCCCGAGGTTATATTTTAACAGGAAACCCACTTGTCTGAGCCAGAGCATACAAAATTTACAAAGTGGGGTTCCCAACAGTTATAGCATCCTCTCATAGTTCTGGTAGGAGGAGAGGGGCAGCTATCTTAATCAAAAGAGGAGTGCCATTTGACTTGCAACAGGAGATAATAGACCCACTGCCACAGGCAAACTTTATGCCCGCCCAGTAACTTTGGCTTCAGTCTATTTCCCCCTGGGGCAACAAAGGGAGTCGCACAGCAAATTTTTTTTTTTTTTTTTTTTTTTTTTTAAACACATCTACTGGGGGGTTCTTTAAGGGCAACTTCTAACGGGTGGAGACCTGAATATAACTAAACCTGGCAAAGGATGCCTCAGTTTATCTCCCCCACAGAACTAACCCTCTTCAAAACTACTTGAAGGGCACAATCTCAGCCCTGGGGCTAGTTGATGTGTGGCGTCACTGCTTCCCTCGCAGAGAGCCTATACTTATATGACCCCTGGCTCCAGAGTGGCATCGCAGCTTGATTATGTACTTGCCGCAGCAGAACATCTTGAAACACTTCAAGACATGTGGTATTGGGTGACCCTACTGTCAGATCATGCCCCAGTATACACTGAATGTAATGGGCGGGGACTCGTTTTGGCATCTCAACTTGATGCACCTCAGGGACCAGTTCTGTCACTTGATTAAAGAGTGAACCCAAGCATTCTTAAGGAAAATGACAGCATGGATGTGCCTGCAGGAATTCTGTGGGATACCCTCAAGACGGTGCTTCGGGGCAGGTAACTGCCTATACATCCAAAAAACGCAGAGGGGGAGAAGCAGAGGACCCAACTTCAAGGGGAATTAAAGGACTTGCAAGCTTTACATACTCAGGGGGACAAACCAGTAAGGCTACAGATACGGCTCACAAAACAAAAACTCCAAAAGCTCATGGACCAAAAATAGAACAGCTTTTTTATTTAAAGCTGAATGCCCATGAGGGAGGCCCTAAAGGAGCAAGGACTCTAGCTTGTAAGCTTAGAATGCACAAGACTAGAGCATGTGTTACAGACATGTAATAACCCCAAAACTGGAAACCCATCCCACAACAATTAGGCAAATCATGGCTGAGTATTACAGAAGCTTATACCAGGCAGACCCCGTCGACCGGAACCAGAAGATAGAGAATTTTTTTAAATGAAATAAAACTCCCAAAAATGACTGCTTCTCATATAGAAACTTTAAAAGCCCCAACATTAGATGCAGAAGCAGTATTATGGAGAGCTAATGCACAGAAAGCCCAGGGACCAGATGGATATCCATTAGAGTTTTATAAATCATTTCAAGAAGACCTACTGCCACCCTTCCTAAAAGCTGCTCATGAAGTTCAGACCAGAGATCCCCCCGGATAATATTTGCCATCCCTAAACCGTACAAGGACCTAAAGTGTCCTGCCTCATATAAGCAGATTTCAATGTTAAATTTTGATTACAAAATTGATATGTCGGTCTTGTCTCAACGACTTGAGCATAACCTACCTTCTCAAAGAATATGCAGCTAAAAGATCAATCTCTCTGGTACTACTGGGACTAGACGCTGAAAAGGCCTTCGACAGGGTTGCCTGGCCCTCTCTGTGGGCTACCCTGTCTCGATTTAGATTCCCAAAAGAAGTCGACAACAACTACAGAATATACATAACCCCCCCGGGCATATCTTAAATTAGACGGTTCCCTCTCTGCAAAGAGGCACCCATCAGGGCTGCCGCCCTTCACCCCTATTATTTGCATTATATCTGGAACCCCTGGCCCAGGCAATTACAGCACATCCAGAAATGGAGGGTAACAATGGGTGGTGGAATGTACAAAATCTCACTATTTGCTGATGACATCCTTCTTTCCTTGACCTCCCCAGAAACCTCCATCCCTAAGGTATGGGACCTACTAGATAGTTTTGGAGAGGTGTCAGGATACAAAATTAACCAACAGAAAACAGAAGTGTCATGTGACTACACATCTCCGTCCTCCCTAAAAAGAAGTTACCCCTTTAAGTGGTATAAACAGTCGATGCAATACCTGGGAATCTGACTAACTAAAAACCTAATCCATGCAGATATTGCAAATTATGAACCACTAACACAAAATATAACAGATGATGTAGCTAAAAGGTCACATATCCCCTTAAGTTTCTTGGCTCGAATAGAAACCATTAAACAAAATATTTTTCCAGATTTTATTTTTCCCCGCAAACACTACCCCTAATGCCAACACAGGTTTATTTTCAATCCTGGAATCGGCTTATCTCCTGGTTTACATGGCAAGGAAAACAACCCAGGATCTGGTGCACTCGCTTGCAATTGCCCAAGGAAAAAGGAGATTTAAATTTACCTAACCTTCAGGAATATGCAAGAGCCTCTCAGATAAAAGTATTACTCTCCTGGCTTAATCCAAACTATGGAAACATTTTGAGGTGAATCTGGAATGATATTTCAGATCTCACAGACCGTCTCTTTGTCCACCCCCCAGATGCCTACCCTTTTCAAAATTCCCATTGTACTGCTGAGGTTTTTAAGCAATAGCTACATTTACTCCATAAAAAAAACTTGCTCCGGTGGAGTCACTATTTTTTTTAGATACCTGACTTCCAATAGTTCTTTCCCTCCAAATGCAATGTCAAATCTATGATCTACTGGCAGAGATATAATATTAAATATATCCACCAGTTAATAGGACCTAGTGGCATATAGTCATTCGCACAACTGCAGTCACAATACAAGTTACCCGCTAGCCTATTTCCTAAATATTTACAATTAAAATCTGATCTCCAACCCTTGGAGGTGGTGTTGACTGCATTAGCAGAGAGTTCCCCATTAATTATAAAACTGCTCCTTTTCCATATGCGGGGAGTTACAATGGAACACTGCATCAGCAGTACATATGAGGCCTTACGAGAGGGACTGGGTGACACCCTGGCAGTATGGCCTAGAGGTTAGAGGAACGAGGTGTGAACGAGCTTGATACATCCAGCAGCCCAGACCAGAGTTTGATTCTCACAACCTCCACTTGCATACTGTGCGATTCTGAGCAAGTCATTTAACCGCCCAGTGCTCCCAGGTTGCCCCTGAAAACAGGCACTTGTGCCTAGCGGGCCTTAACCGGTTACCAAAGACAAAAAAATAAAGTTCGGGCTAGGTGGTCTAAGGAGCTGGGAACAGATGTCTCAGACAAACTGGCAGGCTGCTTCGCAGTAATATCAAAAGCATCTGGATCTCCTTATTGGAAGGAATATGCTTGGAAGTTAAGGTACAGGTACTTCCACACACCAGTAGTGGTGGCTAGTTTTGCGGGAAAACCAGAGGGTAGATGCTGGAGGCATTGTGGGGCCACTCAGGTAGATCAAGCCCACATATTATGGGACTGCAGCCTGATAGGCTCTTATTGGCAAACCATAAGAAAAAATTACTCACCTTAGTAATGTTTCTTCTAATGGAGTCTTGCTATATTATGACATATGCAGTATAACCCCAGGTTAGAACTTCTCCGGAGGTGAAAGAGTTAACTTTCCATGCAGGGCATGGAACCTTGAGCGCGAGCTCGGTTGAACACACCGTCTGTTGTAGCTCAAACTTAAACTGTCAGATCTTTACGAGCAAAAACTCATTAAGGTTCTGTGTAGCCAGGAACTCACACTAGCCCACTGGCTACTAACTACAAAAACATCATTTTGTTCTTGATCCCAAAACAAAGACTCAAGTCAGGGGATTCAAGAAAGAAAAATAAAGCATAACACCTAAGCACCCTAAGAAAGGGTGAAAATAAAGTGGACAACTATGAAGTGCCAACATTGCACTGCCCACCCATATCCCAAAAGCAGAGGTTCTGAGAGGGGCAGGCGTGGGGGGAGGTCATAATATAGCAAGACTCCATTAGAAGAAACAACATTACTAAGGTGAGTAATTTTTTCTTCAAACAACATGAAGTCTTACTATATTATGACATATGCAGATTACACAGCAGTACCTCCATGGAGGAGGGACAGAACCTACTTAGGAAATAGGCTCTGAAGCACAGCTGTGCCAAATCGAGCATCACTCCTAGCCTGGATATCCAGGGAGTAATGCTTAGTAAAAGTGTGAACTGTTTTCCAGGCAGCTGCTTGACATATCTCTAGGCTAGGGATGTCCCTGGCAGCAGCCAGAGACGCAGCTGTACCTCTGGTAGTGAGCCCTCAGGCCTGAGGGAGGAATCTTGCCCAGTTTTTCATAGCAAAATTGGATACAAGAGACAATCCACCTGGCAATGGATCTTATAGTGGCACGTTTACCTTTACCAACCTCACCATAAGTGAGGAACAATTGGAGGGATTCAAACCCGTGACCCTTGGTACGTTCTATATGGTAACTAAGGGCTCTTTTGACATCTAAACTGTGCAATCTGCTCTCGCCAGAGGAGGAATGGTCAGTGAAGTACACAGCAAGAGACATGGATTGATTAAGGTGGAAGTCTGAAACCACCTTAGGCAAAAACTTTCTGTTAGTCCTGAGGACCACCTTATCTCTGTGTAAGGAGATAAAATCAGGCTCCACTGACAATGCTTGCAGCTCACTTATGCGCCTGGCAGAGGTGATGGCTACCAGAAACACAGTTTTCCAAGTCAAGTACTTAAGCTCTGCTGAAAACAATGGCTCAAAAGGGGGTTGCATAAGCTGTGCAATGCAAATATTAAGATCCCAAGCAGGGGCAGGGTCCCTGAAAGGAGGGTTAGTGTGAGGCAACCCTTTAAAAAACTTGGAGAACACAGGGTGAGCTGAAAAAGAAGAAGGCTTACCTGCTGATAAGAAGACAGACACGGCTGCCAAGTGCACTTTTAGGGTAGCTGGTCTCAGCCCCAAAGAATTCAAATGCACCAAATAATCCAGGATCGTGGGCACGCCAGCAGATTCTGAGGAAATATGCTTACCAGCACACCATATGGAAAATCTTTTCCATTTTGAATTATAAGTAGCCCTGGTGGAAGGCTTCCTAGAGGCCTTCAAGATATCCAATACACCTTGGGAAAGGTGTAGGTCAGCAAACTCTAACTCTTCAAGAGCTATGCCTTGAGATTGAGAGATCTGAGGTTCGGATACCAAACTCTCCCCTGGGCACAGGTTAACAGGTTGTGATTTCTGGGAAGACACAGGGGAAGGTGGACTGCTAAGGACATGAGGAGTGGGTACCAGGGCTGTCTGGCCCAATCTGGAGCAATCAGGATCATCTTGCAGGGTTGAGATCTGATTTTGACTAGCACCTTGAAGAGAAGAGGAAAGGGGGAAAAAGCATAGAGAAACTTCCCTTCCCAACTGAGTAGGAAGGCATCCAGAGGGACTGAGCCCAACACTGGGGGCCTGCAGCAAAAAGGGAAGTTGGTGATTGTCTGGGGCTGCAAAGAGATCTATCTGCGGGTGCCCCATCTGGCAAATACTACCTCCAGTACTAGGGGATCCAGTGCCCATTCGTGATGGCCCTAGGAAATCCTGCTGAGAGCATCCGCTAGGACATTGTCCTTGCCTGGGAGGTGAACTGCCGTAAGGAAGGCGTTCAGAGAATAAGCCAGAGACCACAACTTCATTGCTTCGGTGCACAAGGCCGTAGACCGAGTGCCCCCTTGCTTGTTGATGTACCACATTGTAGTGATATTGTCTGTTCTGACCTGAACAACCTTGTTCTGAACAGATGTGGAAAAAACCTGTAGTGCTAGAAAAACTGCTCTGAGTTCCAACAAATTGATGTGGAGCAGAGA
Source organism: Neoceratodus forsteri (assembly GCA_016271365.2). Taxonomy (NCBI): domain Eukaryota; kingdom Metazoa; phylum Chordata; order Ceratodontiformes; family Ceratodontidae; genus Neoceratodus; species Neoceratodus forsteri. The sequence continues at coordinate 624,146,336 of CM057449.1, forward strand.
TTCCGGAGGGGACCACAGTCCCTGGGTAGTAAGGTCGTCCATGTGAGCTCCCCACCTCAAGAGGGATGCATCTGTAGTAAGGGTCAAGGAGTGAGACTGGGGAGTGAAGGGAATCCCCTTTCTCAGATTGCTCTGGTCCTGCCACCACTGAAGGGCCTGGATCAGGGTTTGAGTCACTGGGATCAATTTGGTTAAAGGATCTGTCCTTTGAGACCAAAAGGCTCTCAAATGGAACTGGATGTCCCTCATCTGAAATCTTGCTCCCTGAACTACTGCTGTAGAAGCAGCTATGTGCCTCAGGAGCTGTAGAAAATGCCTTGCTGGTCGAGAGACGTGCAGAGTGAAAGAAGAGGCCAGAGAGACCAAAGTCCTTGCTCTTTCCAGAGAGAGGAAGGCTCTGGCTTCTTTTGTGTTCAGTTCTGCACCTATGAAGGTGAGAAGCTGGACAGGCTCCAGAACTGACTTTGGAAGATTGAGAAGGAAACCTAGAGATGTAAGCAGTTGCTGAGTTACTTGTAGGTGTAGTTTGACCTGGTCTGGAGACTGGCCTACAATGAGCCAGTCGTCCAGATAAGGAAAGATGGCAATCTTTGCCTTCTTAAGTGAGCAACTGCTACTGCCAGGCATTTTGTGAACACCCTCGGGGCCGAGGTGAGGCCGAAGGGCATTGCTCTGAACTGGCAAAGGCCTGAGGGCAGTTCGAATCTGAGGTACTTTCGATGGGAGCTTCTGATGAGAACATGGAAGTAGGCATCCTTGAGGTCCAGGGACGCTAGCCAGTCCCCTGGCCTTAGAGAGGGTAAAATAATTCCCAGAGTCACCATTTTGAACTTTGGTTTTAAAAGATACTTGTTTAGATACCTGAGATCCAGGATGGGACGCCATTCTCCTGTCTTTTTTGGGGTAAGGAAGTACCTGGAGTACAACCCTTTGCCCTGGTGTAGGGGTGGAACCCTTTCCACAGCTCTGAGAGCCAGGAGGGAAGAAACTTCTGTTTCCAGGGCAAGTGCCTCTGATGGATTTGCAGGTGGAAAGGACCTGGCTCTCATCTTTGGAAATTTTTTGAAGCTGAGAACCAGTCCCTGGCTTACTACTTCCAGGACCCACTTGTCTGATGTTAAAGACTTCCAGTCCTGGACAAAGTAAGCCAGCCTGCCCCCTACTGGTAGTGGAGAATCGGCCCTGGCCACCCCATCAGGGAGCCTGTTTTGCAGGGGCTTTGGGTTGAGGGGTAGAAGCAGGCTTACTAGAACCCCTTCTGCCTCTTCCTCTAAAGAACCCCCTCTGGGCATAAGCAGAAGAGGAGGCCTGGGCTTGGTAAAAAGGCCCATGAAAAGGCCTGCCCCTGCCATGCTGCCTTTGAGGAGTGGCTTGCCTTTCTTTGGCCTGTGCACTCCTATAGGTGGTCCTATACTCATCCATTTTCTTCATATAATTCTCTGTCTGCTCCCCAAACAGAGAATTGCCCACAACAGGAAAATCCATAGCCTTAGACTGAGTATCCTGTGACAGGGCAGTACATCTGAGCCAGGCCATGCTGCTAAGAGACACAGATGTAGCCATGACTCTTGATGAAACATCATTAGAGTCTACTGCAGCATGAAATTGCACCTTGGATGCCTCAATACCATCCGCAGCCACCTGCTCCAGTTCCCTGGCAAGCTGGTCAAGGGCCTGTTTTGCCAGGGCCAGCACAGTATCCCATCTGGATTTCTGGTATCTAGCTGCGTAAGCCATATAATTTGCCTGTCTGAGTACTAAAGATGCTGCCATGTACTGTTTCTTTGCCATGGCATCCATCCTCCTGGAATCCTTTTCAGGAGGGTGAGAGGCTAAAGGAATATTAGCCTTGTCACAGGCTGCAGCCTGCACTACCCCCACATGGCTGCATTGCTGAGAGAGGAACTCCATATCAGAGCCTGATAATGTATACCTCTTGTCCATCCTTTTATCAACAGGAAGAATAGAGTGAGGAGTTTTTAGAATTTTTACTGTCTGTTTCCTAAAGGATTTGTGCAAGGGAATAGACAGTCTCCTAGACTCTAGAATATCCATCATTTCTACATAATCAGGCTCTTCTTGGTCATCAACGGCTTCCTCAACAGGGAGTTGGAGAGTTTCAGCAACTTTCTTATAGAACATAAAATGAGAAGGGGACTCAGATAGCCTGGGGGGGGGGGACCCCTGAAGGTCTGTCTGGAGAGATGTCCGGTTCAATGGGTACATCCAGACCTTCAAAATCACATTCACTCTCCTCATACCCCTCCTCCCCTTCCTCAGATTCATAAAAATCCTCAAAATCATAATCTTGAACCGGTGGAACCGTCCGAACCGAGCGCTTCCCTGATGGTGTCAGTTCGGACGGAACCGGGCAAAGAGACTGGACAATTTGAATAGCCTTTAGCTATTTCCTCAGCGGTTGGAGAAAGAACTTTTGGCTCCACACTAGCTGACTTTCTAGCCCTTTTAGTAGGAACCGGCTCCTCAGAGCTGGCTCTTCGTTTGCCCGAGAAAGTATCGCCCTGGTCAGAGGGCACTCCCTCAGGTTCGGTTGGAACCGAACCGGGCTGGCCATCCGGGTCAGCAGACTTTTTGGCCTCCCTTTCCTTGAGACTACCAACTCTCTTTTTCACGGTGGCAGCAGGAAAATTCTTACAAATCTGGCAGTCTGCATTGAGGTGGTCAAACCCCAGACAATATACACAGGTGGTGTGTGGGTCAGCCTTAGCAAAGGCTTCCCCACAGAGGCCTGAGTGCTGAAACTAGTGGGTCCGGTTTTTCTTTGGGTTTCTCAGACATAGTGCCAGCCTAACCAAAACTTGCCCGTTAGTGGCAATCCGCTAACAAGACTCTTATTGGTTCCCAACAGTGTCACGGGTCGTGGAAAAAGCATAATAAAATCCATTTTTAAGAACCAATAAGAACCGGAACCGCACTCTAAAGGACTAGAAAGTTAATTTAAACCAATCTGATCGGTTCAAACCGAACTGAAAAAAACGTTCAAGTTCACACAGAAGAAAATAAACGTAAGCCTATCTATTACTTACAATACCACAGACAGAGCTTGAACTGACCGATTGCGGTTTAATTTCAGTAAATAAACCGAGAATTACACTTTTTAACCGACAAACGAACCGAGCAGCAGGAGAAATCTCCGGAGCGACTGTTCAGTGAGGTGGAGTAAAGAATCTGACAGTTTAAGTTTGAGCTACAACAGACAGAGCTCAACCGAGCTCGCACTCAAGGTTCCATGCCCTGCATGGAAAGTTAACTCTTTCACCTCCGGAGCAGTTCTAACCTGGGGTTATACTGCATATGTCATAATATAGCAAGACTTCATGTTTGAATACAAGAACTTGTAGCTATATATGAAACCCCAGACTTGCTCACACCTGGTTATATATTAACTACCACAATCCCATATGGAATAAAGGTGGACAGGCTGACATACCTACAGATCACATTGTTGATCTTGGCAACAAACTAAGTTACCACCAGACATTGGGGCACAGATAGCACTCCCACCAAGAAGGCTTGGTTGGACTTGGTTAGAGAGATTTATAGATTGAAAAGAATGACAGCCAGGTTAAGAGATAGAGTAGAGGCCTTTGATAATAAATTAAGAAAATGAACACTTTCAATTAAATGTATACCCTGACTTTGTACCATGAAATCTCATATAGCTAGTAAGAGTAAGTGCTTCCAGCCACTTGAGTGCCACTTATACTAAAGCATTTACTTGCTCTGTATATGGAAATGTACTTCAAATGTTTAATATGTTTAATATATATATATATATATATATATATATATATATATATACATACACACACACACACACACACACACACACACACACACACACACACACACACACACACACACACATACATACACACACACACAGATTAATTTACATGTATATTAATAATGTGAATGTATGTGAAGAACCCATATGCCTAATAAAAAATATTATAAAAAGATATACCACATTAACCTCCTCAACAAATGAGTTGAAAAAAATGCCAAAAGCTGCTTTGCTAGTTTTACCAGGAACTGATAAGGAAGATATTGATGTAGCTTATGTTAGACCGGGAAAAAACTAACTGCTGATGCTGTAAAGGTGAATGTTTCCTTAACCTCCGAACAAACCACAGAAATTCGTAATGTGCTAAAGACATTTAACAGTACTTTTACCACAGTACCAGGCCGAGCAAAAGGGGTCGAGCACGTAATAGTGCCAAGGAATGCTCGCCCTAATAGGTGAAAGACATACAGGTTACCAGAGCAGTTAAGAGCTGACGTGCTCAAGGAAATACAGAAAATGAAAGAACTGGATATCATAGAAGAATGCTTGGTCATCTCTTATGGTAACTGTAAACAGAAAAGAAGAGGGTGTTAGAATATGCCTTGATTTTTGGAAACAATCAAGTGTCAAAATTTGACCATTATCCTATGCTCAGAATAGGTGATTTGGTGGACAGACTGGGGAGTGAAAAGTATATCAGTACCCTCGATCTCACCAAGGGTTACTGGCAAATCTCTAGCTACAGAATCCAGAGATAAAACTGCATTTGCCACTCCTGTTGGATTCTTTCAGTTCACTACCATGCCATCTGGTTTACATGGTGCGCCAGCTACATTCCAGCGGTACATGGATGTAATTTTATCCCCTCACACCGGTTATTGTGCTGTGTACCTGGATGTCACGGTGTATAGTTCAGACTGGGAAAGCCACCTGGAACACCTACGAGCAGTTGTCTAAGCTATCAAAAATGCAGGTTTGACTATTAATCCTACCAAATGTGCATTGGGCATGCTGGAAACCAGATATCTGGGCTATGTGTTGGGAAATGGAGAAGTTAAGCCAGAAATTTCTAAAATAGAAGCTGTAGCTAACAGCCTTGTCCCTAAAACAAAAAAACATGTCTGGTCATTTTTAGGGCTGGCTGGTTATTATCGGAGACTTGTTCCCAGCTTTGCTGACTTAGCTACTCCCCTCACTGAACTCAGGAAAAAACGGTATACGAATAATGTGAAATGGATCCCACAGTGTGATGAAGCTTTTCAAGACATTAAGGCTGCATTATGATCAGCCCCTGTTTTAAGAAGCTCAGATACTGAGAAATCATTTTTGTTACAGATGCATCAGAGGTAGGCCTAGGTGCAGTCCTGAGTCAAAGTATAGATGGTACGGAAGATCCTATTCTGTACATAAGTAGGAAGTTGCATGACAGACAGAAAAGGTACTCCACAATTGAAAAAGAATGTCTTGCAGCAAAGTGGGCCATGGAGTCCCTTAAGTTTTATTTACTAGGAACTGACTTTGTACTTTTAACAGATCACAATCCTCCCTGTTGGCTTAACCAAATGACAGATAAATCCAGAATCTCAAGGTGGTACCTGGCACTATAGACCATTTAAATTCAAGGTGATACACAAATCTGGTAAAGAGAATAGCAATGCTGATTTTCTGTCAAGATATGGATCAGGAATTGAAGGTTCTGAAGGTTGAAAAACAGATGTAAGAGTTTAAACGTTACTGTTTGCTGTACTGTTATAGGAAAAAGGATACTACACATGTGCTTAATTTCTGAAAGTTAGAAGCTAACATTAGAGTATGAATAGAGTGTTTTGGAAACCTGTTTTTGTAAAACAGGTTCCCTCTTAAGCAGAGGGGTGTATGTGACAGGGTTGAATAGGACCATGTCCCAGTTGTTATGGAAAGTTTGAATGCAGGGATTTGTTCTGTTCTTTCCTTTCCTGTCCCTTGTCTGTCTGGCTGCGCAACCAAATTTCCCTGTGAGACCTAGGATATGATCATCCAGACAGTCTCTCAATTCTTTGCCTCTCACTGTCTCAGTCTTTTCTTGCTGTTTCTTTTTCCTCCCTTGCATATCTGATGGTATAAAAAACTATGCAAATTATGTGGAAATGTAACTGATATTGGGATCCCTTTATTTAGAAATTATATAGTGTTACTGTTGAAATGTATATAATTATAGTTTGAGAGGACTGCAAAAAGCTATTAGGAACTCAAGGGGTTAACCTGAGAGCAGTTTTTAAGCCCTTTTTCAGAAGCTGTGGGGAAGGGGCCTCAGTTATGGGACAGTTTCATGCAGGTGCAGCAAGGACACAGACAAGAACATTTTAGAAAAAAACAGGATGCTTGTTAAAGAGGTGGGTTGCAAGAAATTATAAAACAGCTGCAATTTCTTGTAAGAGACACAGACACACACACACATTGAAGGACATCTCAGATGGATCTTCTCTTTTTATTCTGCCTTTGTAAATAGTTACGAACAATTTTATTTTTTATGTTACTGCTAGTAACACAAACACTTTTTTTGTGAATTCTACCACTGCTCCTGGTTTTTCCTATGCTTCCTGAGCTGCACCTTGACGACACTGCCGGGAGTCCTCTGGGACGGTCAGTCTCGTGCGACCTACCAAAGGTCGAAGGGCAAGACTACCGGTGAAAGGGACCTTATCGTCTGTTTCGAGTGTCCGAAGGAGTAGCCACCAGCTGACACCTGTCTAGCTCAGAGGCCAACTGCGTCTTCGCTTCATTCCACCAAGAGTGTAGTATTGGCTGCAAGTCCACCTGAGGCTGGGGAGGCGGAGCTGGAGGAGGTGGTTGACAAATAGAAGAATACTCCAGCGAAGGGTAACCTGGCCCAGGACATTGATCCGTCGGGTATCCTGGCAATGGGTAACCCAGCATAGGATATCCTGGTGAGGGGTAGTGAGATGTAGGATGCCCTGGTGTGGGGTAGCCTGGCATCGGAAATCCTGACAATGGATACCCTGGGGAAGGGTAATGTGGCGTCGGGTAGCTCAGCGAAGGACCCAGAGGGGCTTGGCTGAGGACCCGATGGTGCCAGGGGACCTGGCAAAGGGCCAGATGGTGGCAAAGGGCCATCCAGCATCGGGCCTCCAGGCTGAAGGTCCGGCATTGGCCCCAAAGGGCTGAAAGGTCCCCCAGGGTCTGGGAAGCAGAAGGTCCAGACAGGGGGGACATTAGGTGTATACGCAATGCCCAGAGGCTCTGGTGTCAGGCAATCCGGCGTCTGCAGCAAGGTGGTATCGACAGGCAGATGCTCTCTGCCCTCCGGTTCTGGGTGTACAGAGGAATCCGGATGGTCCAGCACAGGAGGTGAAGACTGAGTGTCGCAAGACGGTGAACCCTCCCGGAAAGGCTGTCACACAGGCGGCAACTGGTCCAGAGCCTCAACGTCAAGCCAGTTGTCAGGGCCTGATGGAGAGTCTAGGGCTTGGCATTCACCAGATGGACCAGAGTTCGACCTCTCAACTGGGACTGGATGTTCACCAGCAGAGCCACAGTCAGACTCATCAGTCGTGGCCAGGCGGTCAGAGGAGGAGCAGACTGTCGATTTATCAGCCTTGCCACTTGCCTTAGACCCAATGGTTTTGATGGGCCTAAGGGTAACCGGTGTCTCCAGTTTCCCCAGAGATTCCTGCCAGAACCAAGACGAGCTCCGGTGGGGGAACCAACATCTGATCTGCGGTGGCAGAAGCAGACTTGGTGGGAGGGGTGCTTCCCTTGTTGGGGGGGGCCTCTCTGTGTCCCCAGTTCTCGAGGGAAGTCATGGGCGTGAAGGAGACCAATACCGGTCCCAATGTCTCTTTGTCCTCCTCCTTGCAATGTCCCGCCAGTGAAGAGAAAGAACTCATGAGTTTCTGCAGTTCCTCCATGGAGGCCATTTTTTTTGTTTTAAAATATGGGCTTCCAGGGCTTGTTGACGGCATTTCCATGTGGCCTGGTTGAAGCTCTGGCATGCCTCACAGTCCTAGATCTTGTCCTCTGGGCCGAGGCAGAAGGAATGGCCATCCTTGTGAGGGAGCCGAGATCCACAGGAGTCACACTTATTTTTATGAGATTCGGAATGCATTGGAGATGATATACACGAAACTTAGAAATACTAATACTCTAAAGAAACAAAGGAAAAAGGAGTAGAAATACTCATCCAGAATGGTGGTCAACAAACAGCGTTCTCCACAAGGATTCGGCAATGTACCCAGGTCGGCCAGTGGGAAAAGAACAGGAGGGCCAGGCGTGGGGACTGCTCATTATATAGCATCATGTTGACATCGGTCACTTGGCGTCAGGGTGGGCAGTCCCCGCCAGACACTGCTAGCTGAAAGTTTTCCAAGTGGTCCTGGCGCCTGGCAGCTTAGTCCTAATGGTTATTACCTACTAAAAGAGCCCTCTCGAAGTAAGATCTACTGTTACGATAAGTTCATACCTAACTGTTCTATCTTCTTCAGTGGTATCTCAGTCATGTTACACTGTAATGATGAGCACCAAGCAGTGACACGTGGAAAGAGACTGTCTGGGAGGCTGGATCTCCATAAAAGTAAAACAGCAGTCCTTGTAGCAAAGCCCTGCCAAATCCTGCACAGGCTCTTGAGGCAATGTCCAGACTGTAATGCTTGGTGAAAGTGTGGACGGTACTCCAGGTGGCAGCTGCTCAAATGTCAGCGGCTGAGATCCCTTTGAAACAAGACACTGAGGTAGCCATGCCTCTAAAAAAAATGAGTTTTGACAGCACCAGGCAATTCTTTCTTGTACTTGCTGTAGCAGAACACAATGCAATTTGCCAACCATTTGGATAAACATTGTTTAAAAACGAAGCGCCCTCTCTACCTGGGGTGAAAGAAACAACTGCTTAGATTTCCTGGACTCTTGTCCAAAGCAAATAATATTTCAAAGTTCTGCGCACATCTAACATATGGAGCAGTGCTTCCCCGATTGGCACATTCAGGAAAATAAAGAGGAAGGTGGACAGACTGATTTAGGGTGAATTCAGAAAACACCTTAGGCAGAAATTTAGGGTGTTGTGTGCAAAGACTTTGTGAAAAATCAAATAAGGCTCCTTGCACCAGAGGGCCTGAAACTCTGAAGCTCTGAAATTCTTCGAGCAGAAGTAATTGTAACTAAAAACCGCATTTTCCAAGAGAGAAAGCGTAAATCACAAGTCACAGTTGGCTCAAAAGGAGATGGGATCAACTTTTCCAAAATAAAATTCAACTCTCAAGCAGGGAACAGGGAAGCAGATAGGAGGTTTCAGGTGCAGAATGCCTCTAAGGAAAGTACGGGAGACATCCAACTGAGCGATCGTACAGTCACCCATGGGCTCATGAAAGGCAGAAATAGCCAAAAGGTGGACCTTGAGGGAGGAATACCAGAGGCCCAGAGTCAGACAAAGATCAGGTAGTCCAGGATATGATTCCCCTAGCAGGTGAATGGGTCTAGGGAATGTTTGGCAGCCCGGATGGCAAACCATTTCCAATTCATGGCAAATGTGGCACAGGTGGAAGGCTTGCGTGCAGATGTCCGCCACCGAATTAAAGACCCCGAACCTGGAAATGGCTATGTTCTTAGGAGCCAGGCATGCAGAGGAAGGGACCGGAGGTTGGGGTGGACCAGGGTCCCCTGAATCCTGAGTCAGCAGATTCCTGCAAAGAGGCAGAGGGACCGGGCGCGGGGTCCTCTGTCAGCTGCTGAAGCAGAGGGAGCCATATCTGGCGCTGCCAGAATGGAGCCACTAGGCCCTGGATCTAGCAAGCAGAAACTGGGCAGTTTCGTATTGAGTGGGGACACAAAAAGGTCCAACTCTGGACATCCTCAGTCAGTCAAAACAGATCTGCTACGGATGAGAGAAGCTCCCATTCGTGCTTGCTGGACTGAGTCCTGCAGGGTGTTTAAGATGCCTGGCCCATGTACCTCAGAGTCAGACTGAGCTTCAGAGCCGAATATCACACAGTCATTGCCTCCCTGCCAAGGAAGGTAGGTGTGAGTCTCAGGCTCTGCATCTTGATGTAGCAGACACTCAAACTGTCTAACTGCACCAGCAGCTTTCCTAGAGTAAGGTGCTCCTGAAATGCTTGCATGGCATATAGCACCGCCCTCATCTGTAGGACACTGATATGCAGGGCAGTTTCCCACTGGGACCAGGTGTGTTCCCCAACCCAGACCTAAGGCAGTCATTAAGATCTGATGCAAGGACGACATCTGGAAGGGAACTCCTTGAGGATTCAAAGGGTCTATCCACCACTGTAGTACCCTGCGAACTGGGGAGACTAGGACTTGTTGGTCCAACTCGTCTGTGTGCTGGTCCCATTGCACTCTGAGGGTCCACTGAAGGGCGGGCATGTGAAGGCTGGCTAGCGGAACTGTGGAAATGGCCACTGCCATCAGACCCAACAACCTTAGGTACAGCCTGGCAGGAATGTATCGACTCAGAGTGACTTCCTGAGCTTGAGCCATGAGGCACTCTGCCCCGTTTTGGGGTAGGAAGGCCATCCCCTGCTCGGAATCCAGAACCGCTCCTATATACTGCTGTCTTTGGGAAGGTACCAGAACAGACTTGGGCAGGTTGACAGTAATGCCCAAAGAGTGGAAGAGCTGGAGAGTGCGCTCCAGATTCATGAAAAGCAGTTCCTTGGACAGGGCACTGAGAAGCCAATCATCCAGGTTAAGGAAAACATACAGTCCCTCTCTTCTGAGAGCTGCTGTGAACGCTGCTAAGCACTTGGTAAAGGCACACAGCATAGAAGATAAACCAAAGAGCAGCACTTTGAACTGATAATGCTGGCCCTGTAAGGCAAAACTAAGAAACCTTTTGTGAGGAGGAAGGACCGAAATGTGCAAGTAAGCATTCCTGCATGTCCAGTGAACAGAGCTAGTCCCAGGTCTTGAGGAGGGGCATGACGCCTGGCAAAGTTACCATCCGGAACTTTCTGTACTATACAAAGAGATTGAGTTCCTTTAGATCTAAAATGGACCTCAGATCTCCAGTCTTTCTGGGGACCAGGAAAAACCTAGAATAAAACCATTGGTTTCTTTGTCGCCTTGGTACGAATTCGATTGGCTGCTTGCGCAACAGAGACCATACTTCCTCCCTGAGAACAGACAAGTGAACCGGGGGATAGCTGGAGGGTGGTACAGGGGTGTCTGGAGACTGCTGGATATGCCTCAGGGTGTGACCCTTCTCTATGATCTGCAGAATCCATGCATCTGAAGTTATGGTTCTCCACTGATTCAGATGGAGGAAGAACCAACCTCCAACCACCGCCACCTCCTGGGTCTGAACCGGGGGATAGCTGACAAGGAGTCAAGCTGAGGTGGAACCAGCTGCAGAGGCTGGTCTGTCATTTCTGGGACACTTGGCTGCCATTCTAGCATTGGAGGAGTGAGCAAGGGAGCCTGGGCTCTACATTTACCCTGGGCACAGGGAGTCAATCCTGGCCTATTGGCCTGTCTACGAACGGTAGACCACCCTCTACCTCAAGGCTGTGTGTGGTAGAGAGAGAATGGACAAACTTAATAGCTGTGCCTGAGGCCTGCAGATCATGAGATCCTGAACATCAGGGCTGAATAGTTTGGTGCCACTGAAAGGGGCGTTAAGCACCAGTTCTGCACATAAGCAGCAAATACAGAGACCGTAAGCCAGGAGTGCCTACGAAGGCAAATGTCAGTGGCGGCTGCTCTGACTGCTATATCGGCCATATCATACAGGGCCCTCAGGAGGCGTTTGCCAACATCCTCAGCAGTCTGAGAACACTGAAGCAGTTCTTGCTTCTGGGAGCCATCAGGAAGGGCCTGAGTGGCAGCTCTGCCCTTTCTCCAGTTGGCATTCTGGATATGACCAATAATTTGCCATCCGCAGACCCAAAGTGGAGGAGGCATAAACCCTTTTGCCCCATAGGTCAATCCTGCATTATTCCTTGTCTGGGACAAGGGAACCAAGGTGCTTAGGCACCTTAGTTCTGTCATGGGCTGCCTTGATAACCACATAGACAGTTTCGGCCTGGGAAACAAAATAAGGAGGGCACTGAGGGGCAATATAAATCTGATCTGCCCTGCGTGGCATGGCTGGCACCATGTCGGGCCTATTCCAGGCTGCCACAGTGGCATTCTTCAATGCTAGGAGCATTGTAGGGATGATCTTAGGAGGAGATTCGAGAATCTCCAAGAAGTCCACCAGGTATTTCCTGGTGACATCCTCTTCCTCAGTCTAGAAGTCCACTGTGGCAGACAACCGTTTCATCACATTGAAAAACATGGCATCCTCAGGAAGAGACCTTGGTATATGCTTGATAGAGTCCTCACTGACCAAGGAGGCAGTGGACTTATCTGAGATGGGGATCTCTTCCTCTCTATCCTCTTCATCACCAGGGAGGATGAGATCAGGATGATAGTCCTCGACGTCAACCTCATCTGCGTTTGGCGTCAGATTCGCCGCTGGCAGCCTGCAGGAAGTCTCCCAGGGTCGACGAAGAGGCACCGGCGACAAAGCTGTCGTCGACACCACTGGCTAAGAGGGTCTATTGAAGGTACCCCTGCTGAACAAGTACATTTGTGAATCTGACCAGTACTTCATTCAGGTCCACAGTGGACATCGAAGGAGGGGGTTCGACGGCATGGGAGCAGACGACCCCCTGGCTGTGTTCTAAGAACCCAATGAGCCTGTAGCCCTGGAAGGAGAAGGGGCAGGCCTCGACGGGACTGCTGATGACATGCCAGTCATAGACGATGGAGGGGCCAACAACTCTGAGGTTGACAGCCCAGTGCCCTGTGTGTTGGGTGGAGGAGCGGTCGGTATGGGCCTGGTAATAACAGACTGGACAGCTGGCCTTTTAGTCTGAGCAGCCATCAACAAAGAGCCCTTCGAAGGAGTGGGATCGTCACTGGGGGAAGCGGTCGTGATCCAGGTCTTTATGATTTTTCTCCCAGAGGACTTGTATCAGGTGTTGAGAGGCCTAGGATCTCGAAGATCCGGTTGGCAACTGGGCGGCCACGGCCCCAGAGGACCCCTGCCCGGAGCTGGCTACCTGCAGTTCCATTAATTCTTTGAAAGCCTTCTTGCGACGCCTGAGGGTAGTTTGGTTAAATTTCTGGCAGAGCTCACAGTTGGTCAAGCTCAAGACAGCAGACAAAAGTAGTGTTTTCATCTGTAGAGGCAATCTCCTTTCTGCAGCCATGGAAAAGAGAAGGATTAACACTCAACAAACAAAATGAAGAAATCGCTAAAGAGAGATTTTGGTAGGGGGTCAGAGAAAAAAACGTCCATAGGAAAAAAAGGCGCAAACACCGTGGTGAAGCTTCCCGTGAGCTGCATAAGCCAAGTCGATGGCAGAAAAGATCTGAGGAGGAGCTGTCACCACGCCTATATAGGGCTGCTGATGTCGGCTGACAGTGGGTGGCCCCAGTTGTACTGATGAAAATCTCAAGGTGAATTCTTCAACGATGGCTTAAGGTTCCTACGGGGTAAGCTGATGACTGAGATACCCCCAAAGAAGTTCAAGAAAACGCCCCACTGATGTGCAGGGTGAACCCCCGGACACTCTCAGGCCCTTGACACACTAAGTGGTCACTGCTTCCTGGAGCTGTGCACTTCAGGAAGAGAGATAGATGCTCTTCCCCCACCACAGAGAGGAAAGTTTGGGGTAAAAGCAGGTAATTCCAAAGAAGGTGAGGGTTGGAGGCTGGAAAGTCACTGAGTGGACGGGGGACACAGTAGTATAAAAGAAGCATAGACTGATTAAAAAAACTGCTTCTACCTCAGGTCTGGTATTCGGCCTATCCAAAGGAGAAGTGCTAAACTTTAAACTGCAATGTGATGAACATGGTATTCCACCTTGAAAACTGATATGCAAAACGGGGTGAATCACTAATTTCTACCTCTGCCTAAATATTCTTAATAAATCTGATAATCCTGAAATGCTAAACAAAAAATCTCAAAAAGAAACAAAATACAATGAGAATTATGCTTTGATGCTTACATTCCCTTCCACGGCTCCCTCCTCGTCCTCGTCTGTTGGAGCTCCCACGTCCTCGACTCACTTCTCTGTCTCCTCCTCTCTTCTCTCTGTTTTCTTTATTTTCTGAACCATCCTTCCCAAGGCTTTTCTTTTTCCCCACCGTCTCCCAAGAAGTCTAAGTAGCAGAAAAACAATCACATCAGTTCATTTCTGCAAATCACTGGTGTAACTAATTGGAAACCCAAATGTTCCTTTATAGGACCAGCACGTAAGTCAGTGTAATTCAACATGCTGACCAAACCTAAATACAGTACAACCCTAAAAAAACAAGCCACACAAAGATGTAAAAAAAGGTATAATTATTTCACCTTATCTTTGCTAAACTCTTGGTGATGCTCTACAAATGGTAGAAGTGTAAGTAACCCATGGTGAAAGGATTTAAGAGTTAGTGTACTGCCTGAAAATAAAATTTCAAAAGTAGTGAACTAATACTTTTTATATTTGAAGTATTTTTTCTTTTCCCTTTTGCCAATTAGATTTTCTACCCGACAATATTTGGTGTGATGTGCTGAACACTACTTTACCTGGGGGCTCACACAGCTAGTTCTACTCCTCATAAATCATCAGGCCTATGATCTTACCATCTGTGACATCACAACTGACCAAGAAACGCCCACAATACACACAAGGTGATGGCAGATAAGGACCATGTAGCCCACCTGTCTGCCCCTTTTCCCTAATGCATTACTGCATACCCTAGTTGATCTGCAGCTTGCCCTCTCTTCCATACTGCTAGAGTACTCTTATGTCTGTCCCATATATTCTTGAATTCCCTTGTTTTTGCCCCCACCACCTCTGCAGGGAGGCTGTTCCAAGCATCCACTACTATTTCTGTGAAAAAGTACTTCCTCGCGTTGCCCCTGAGCCTATCCCCTTCTAGCCTCATACCATGCCCCCTTGTTCTTGTATACCTTTTCTGAAAGATGCAACCCTCCTGTACCTTGTTTATACCCCTGATATACTTTAATGTCTCTATCATATCACCCCTCACCCCTCTCCTCCAGGGAATACATATTGAGGTCCTCTAGCCTTTCCTTATGCGACTATTAGTGCAGTCCTTGCACCATTTTTGCTACCCTTCTCTGGACTGCCTCTGTTTTGTTTATGACCTTCTGGAGATGTAGCCTCCAGAACTGGTCACAGTACTCCAGATGAGGTCTCACTAGTGATCTGTACAGTGGCATAATCATATCTATTCTGCTGGTGGTACCTCTCCCTATCCACCCTAGCATTCAGCAGGCTCTTCTCACATTGTTTGATTACCTTTAGGTCATCAGATATGATTACCCCCAGGGCCCTTTTTTGACTGATGGCCGTCAAAGAGGACTGGCCCAAGCATGGATCCCTGTGGCACCCTGCTGGTCATTCTCCCCCCCCCCCCCCAAATCGAATGCCATTTATCACCACCCTCTGTGTCCTCTCACTCAACCAGTTTCTGACCCAGTTTACCACCTTGGGCCCCACTCCCAGGCTGCCTAATCTATCAACCTTCCATGTGGGATGGTGTCGAAGGCCTTGCTGAAATCTAGGTAGGCCACATCCACCACCCCTCCCTATCTACCTCCCTGGTCACCCAGTCAAACAAATCTATCATATGTTTGAAAAGACTTTCAAGTTGTGAATCCATGCTGCCCTGGATCCTGTGCTTCGCTGGATTCAAGAAATATCACAATCCTTTCCTTTAGCAGCGACTCCATTAATATCCCCACCACTGAGGTCAGGCTGACTGGCCTGTAGTTGCCAGCCTCCTCCCTGTTTCCACTTTTGTGGAGAGGGGCTGCATTTGCCCTCCTCCAGTCCCCTGGAAGTAGCAGTCTATATCGATTTATTGAATAGACCGGTTTGTGGTGCTGCCAGCACCTCTCTAACTTCTTTTAATATTCTGGGATGTATCCCATCCGGCCCCATAGCCTTGCCCCCTTTCAGATTCTCAAGTTCCTTTAAGACTCTTTCCTCCGTAAACGGGCTGGTGTTGACCTCTCTCCCACTGGTGCTCCTATCCTCCAATAGTGGTCCTTCTCCTTCCCCTTCTGTGAATACTGAACAAAAATATTTGTTCAGGATTGTTCCTTTTTCTAGTTCTCCCTCCGCACATCCCCTTCCTCTTTTTTATATTTGAAATTTTTTATTGGAAGAAGCATACGTTACAGTACATTTTGATCATGGACATGACTAGTACAGTTTCATGTGAGGTCACATCTGTAAAAGCATGCACTTGAATTAAACATGTAGAGAGGTTTTGTCATTTCATACAGTAAATAGGAATGTTACCAATGTGGTTATCTATTCCCTTTTTCTTGTTATATTACAGAGGTGTCTCCTTAGTGGTCTACCTTCCTCGTCTGGGGTACATGGAGATAGATCTACCCTACACCTGCTGTATCTACCAATCACAAGCTCCAGCTCTACGCTCTCCTAAGGGATGAAGTCTGCATCCTCCCGTGCTATACAGAATACCCACTTTTGCCATCTGGTCTGCATGGTCTCTGCCCTCTCATGTAGTGTTGCTGTAAATCTTTCCATTGTGTGCATTTCATGTACTGTAGCATGTCACTCCAGGCTGGTTGGTATTTTAAGTGTCATTCATTTTCTGGTGATTTGACTTTTTGGCAGCTAATAAAAATATTAAAAGCATTGGATATACTCTAGTGTGGTTACTTCTTCCAGGTATGGATAATGGACTCAATTCAAGTATTAGTTCCACAGGGGCGCCCATGACCTCCTCCACCTCTCTTAGGATATTTGCCCAATAAGGGCCCATCATTGCACAGGACCAGAAGATATGGGCATGATCCGCTGGGTAAAACCCACAGCCCCTTCAACATTTTCCATACGAAAGTGGGAGATATTTGGTAAGCATTGCTGGACTGTGAAAGCCCCTTCCTCCTTTTTTAACCTCATAATCCCACCCCTGGTCGTCTTTCTTTCACTAATGTAACTGAAAAAGGTATTGTCTCCTTTCTTAATTGCCTGGGCTATTTTCTTCCTCAGTTTGTGCCTTTGTACTCCTGGCCACTTTCCCCACCTCCCTCTGCTTTTCCAGCTACAGCTCCCTGTCTTCGCCATGTGTTTGCTTGTACCTCCTGAAAGCTAGCCTTTTCTCTCTTACCTTCCCGGCCATGTCCTTTGAGAACCATAGTGGTTTTTGTTTCTCTTTGTTTTGCTTACTTGCCTAACACAAAGGCTTGTTGCCTCTGCTATGACTCCATTAAGCTTAGCCCATTGTATCTCAACATCCCTCCCCCCCTTCTTTCCCCGACAGGGCTTCTTTGAGACATTCCCCCATTTTTGCAAAGTCAACCCGTCTGAAATCCAGGACTCTTGCTTTTGTGTGGTTAGATTCCTCCACTGTTCTCATATTGAACCACAATGTACGATCATCACCGGACCCCAGGTGGCTACCCACCATTACATCAGTTACTCTATCCCCACTAGTGAGTACCAGGTCCAATACTGCTAGTTCTCTGCTGGATTATGCCACAAGCTGCTTGAGGCACACCCCCTGCAGGGCATCCACGATGCCTCTGCTCCTGGTTGTGGCTGCAGCCTGGGTGCTCCAATCCACATCAGGCAAACTGAAGTCTCCCACCAGCAGCACTTAACCTTTATGCTAATCCATTTTCGGAAGCAAGCACAGTGCGTCAGAGGGTTGGCCAGGGGAAGGCTGGATGGGCATCCCAGGGACTGCTCTCCACCTCTGGGGTGGGGGGTTAGGGTTGGGGTTGTGGTCTCCTAGCATACTAGTGACACCCAGTGGAAGCTTGGTGTCAGGTGCAGGGCGTCTGTGCTCCTGGGGAGAAACCAGAAGAAGCCCTGGTTCACAGGTTCCATGAAGCCCCCTGACCACCTCCCAAATGACTCCCCAGGCATAAGTAAGCTTTGGCTGACACCTCTGGCTGATCTCGGTCTACTCCCCCCAAAGCGTAGATGCACCGTGAGGCAAGCTCACAGGCCAGGTGGCCCAATAGAAGATGCCAATAAAGCGGTCCGGGCGCTGATAGGGGGTATATCCCTCGCCAGTTCACCAGGAGACTAAAGAAAGTTGGAGAAGAAAAAACAAAAAAAGACTCGCTAATCACCTCCTGCCAGATATATCACTTGTGATGTCACACTGACTGAGGTCACAATACTGATGCAGTATTTAGAGGAATAGAACTAGAAAGGTCAGTCTCCAGGTAAAGCACTGCTCTCTACATCACATCTAATACTATCAGATAGAAAACCTACTAAGAAAATGGAAAAAGAAAATATATTTCAGAAATAAAAAGTAATAACTACTTTTACAAATGAATACAACTTTCTGGTACTATTTTTGGTGTTACTAGCTCTTTATTTCCTTTTTCCTTCTAGTCTTAGAACTACCAGAAATCAATGGACAATTTGATTGAGGTTTCATTTTCTTCTGTTCAAAAGGGTGAGTTTAAGAAACTGAATAAAGAGAAAGCATTAAAGTAAAAAAAATAATTACTGTACAGATGGTCAGCCAGCATTGGTCTGAGTGCCCAAGTGGAATCCACAGAGCAATAACAAGCCCTGCCTCACCTAGTTTCTGAAATGCCACTCAAGAGCTGTAATCCTTACAGCCCCAAAAATAGTTTGGAAAAAAAAAAAACATTAAAGACAATTCCATTTACATTTCATAAATTTTCTGTAATTAACTTCCCCCTTTTCTTTATTACTGAGGAAAGCTGCATGAAAGCAGATCAGTCACCTAGACTGTTTCTGCTTTAGCAGCTTGATTACACCAGACATCATAATCCCATTTATAACATCATTATCTCCATAGCAACAGATTGTGACATCGTAAACAGAACTGTGATGTCACATGTAGACAAGCAGTTAGAGCAGATACAGTAGAGATCTTGTTTCCATACAAAATCCTCCAAGTCATACAGAAATGGGGGCAACATTATGAAATATAAACTGAATTAAGACTAAATATTGCATATTTTCAAAGTAGTTCCAACAGTGTCAGTGGCTCTTTAAATCTGTACAATTATAGTGTGCCAAAGGTTCCACTGGGATACAGTCTGCTTCAAATACTAGCTAGCTGAAGTTATAAGTGTAAGTTATTTATAGATCTCCACATCATGACCTTTAACTCATTGTTGAAGGAATGGTGCAGAGAGGAGGGTTTTTGCTACACTGGGGACTGAAGTCCAACCTGGAGAGAAGGGCACACAAAGTGGATGGCCTGCATCCGTCCAGGAAGGGAAATACAGGTTACTCACCTGTAACAGGGGTTTTAGGAATTGTATATGTAGTTCATCCACACTTTCTAGCAGGTTCCTTGCCGCTTTAAATCTTGCCGGAAGGTCTTCAAGCTGGCTCTTCCCACCCACCCGGGTGATAAAACTCTCGGCTGTGCCCCATGATGCCAGATCTAGCCCGCTGGAAGCCAGGTTGTGCGTCGAAGCCAGGTAGGCCGGGTGGGTCTTGTGGATGAACAACATATACCATTCCTAGAACTCCTATTACAGGTGAGTAACCTCTATTTGTAGGGACATGGATATGTTGTTCATCCACACTTTCTGGCAGACTCTAGCAGTTCTCCGGGAGGAAGGGGGCAGCGCACCCCCACTACGGAATAAGACTGGAGAACAGAGGCTAGGAAACCCAGCATCCAGGCGTGACTCAAGGTCGATGTGGTAGTGGGAGAAGGTGGTATGTAATGACTTCCAGGTACCAGCCCTGCAGATTTCCTGGATAGGGACGTCCCTGGAAGCAGCTACCGATGCAGCGGTATGGCGGGCAGAATGAGCTCTTATCCTTTGGGAAGCTCCATGCCGCCAACCTATGAAGATATATGCAGGAGGTGACCCACCTGCCTATAAATCACTTGGCTGCAGGTCTGCCAGTCGTGACTAACATATGTGACAAACAGCTGGCAGACCTCTCCCCGAACTTCAGCCGTCCGCTCCTTATAATAAGTGGAGCTCTTCTATGGTCCAAAGTATGGCGCTATATTCGGCCTCCGAGGTGTGACTGGGGTAGAACACCGGCAGAGTCAATACCTGGTTAAGGTGAAACTCCGACACCACCTTCGGAAGGAATTTTGGGTGGGGGCGCAGGACAACCTTGTCCCTGTGGAAGACCAGATAAGGAGACTATGGAAAGCGCCTGGAGCTCTCCCATCCTTCTGGCTGACGTAACAGCCACCAAGAAGGTAGTCTTCCATGACAGGTGGGAGATATCGCACCTGTGCATTGGTTCGAATGGCTTGCCCATGAGCTTGGCCAGTACCAGCAGTAAATCCCATGGAGGTGGAGGTTCTCGCACCGGAGGGGATATGTGATCAAGAGCCCTTGAAGGCGCCAGACCACTTCTCCTGCGCCACGACTGCTTCGGCCCGCTCCGGTAAGCAGAGATGGCTGCCAGAGTGCACCTTAAGGGTCGTCGACCTAAGCCTAGCTGAGACAGGGACCACAGGTAGTCCAGAATGCTTGCCACAGGAACAGGAGGAAGGGTCCAGGCCCTTCCCGACACCAAATGGAGAATCTCTTCCATTTGAAGGCACAGCATTTTCAGGTCGACTCCTTACGGGACGCCACGACGACGCTGAGGACCTCGTCAGAAAGACCCAAGGCCTGGAACTCTAGCCACTCAGGAACCAGGCCGTCAGGTGCAGGGATTGAAGGTCCAGATGGAATACCTTCCCCTGATTGACTAAGATCAGATCCATCGGGCTGGAAGCCGCCTCGGGAGCCTAGAGCCGAGACTGAGGAGATCTGGATACTAGAATTGACGGAGCCAGTCTGGGGCTACCAGAATCACCTGCGCCTTGTCCCTCCTCGCCTTGAGAAGCACCTTGTGGATCAAGGAAATGGGGAAAAGGCGGTAGAAGAACCAGGTTCCACCCCGGCCTGAAGGCATCCCCTGCAGTGAGCCCTGCTGAGGGGGCGGCCATGGAACAGTCTCAGCCGCATTCTCCCTGGAGGCAAGCAGGTCCGCCTGAGCGTGCCCGTGGGAGAAGAGATCTTGTACTACCTCTGGCAGGAGAGACCACTGGTGAGGCAGCCCCTATCCAGCTTAGGGCATCGGCCAGGGTGTTGGAGGCTCCTGCCACATGAAAGGCTAGGAGATCCACCTCCAGGCTGTGCACGAGAGACCATATGCGGAAACCTTCCTTGCATAAAGGCATGGAGCACGTCGCGCCCTGGCGGTTTAGGTAGTACATGGTCGTGGTATTGTCCATCTGGACCTGAACCACCTGACCCCATAGAAACGAGGCGAAGGCGGTGAGGGCTAGACAAACCGTTCGGAGCTCCAGCAGGTTGATGTGGCATCGGGACTCCCAAGGGGACCAGAGGCCGTGCGCTCTGTGCTCCCCCAGATGGGCACCCCCAACCCATCAGAGCGGCGTCTGTCGATAAGGAGACCGTCAGCCTCGGGCGGACAAACGGGATGCCTCCCTGCAGATGTGCTGGAGCGGTCCACCACTGGAGGCGCTCCACATCTCCTGGGTCACTGTCACCAGCTGATCCAATGGATGTAGCGTTGTGACCACTGGCTGGCTTGGTCCCCATTGGAGGGGAGCGCATGCACCAGCACGCCCAACGGACCACGCTGTTGCAGGCCGCCATGAGGCCCAGGAAGTCCTGGGCAGGGTGCAATTGCCCAACCAGAAATGATTGGGCAAAGAAGGAAAGTACCTCGGCCCTGTCCACCAGGAACCGTGCTCTGGCTCGAACAGTGTCGAGCTCTGCCCCGATGAAGTGAATCACCTGCTTCGGCACGAGTTCCGACTTGGCCTCGTTGATGAGGAGGCCAATCTGAGAGCAAACCTGGAGGGCCAGATCTCCGGACCGCTCCACCTCCTCTCTGGAGGGGGCTGCAATCAGCCAGTTGTCCAGGTAGGAGTACACCCGGACCCTTCAGTGCCACAGGAATGCTGTCACCACTGCCATGCATTTGGTGAAAACCCTGGGAGCTAGAGAGAGACCAAAGGACATGGCCCGGAACTCATAAAGGGATCCCTCCGCTCTGAAGGGGAGGAATCTCTGATGGGACGGACGGTTCGGGACGTGAAAGAACACGTCCTGGAGGTCCAGGGAACAGAACCACATGCCTCATTCCAAGGATGGGATTATCTGAGCCAGAGAGACCATCCTGAAGGTCGAGACCTTAGGAACCTGTTCAGGTCGTGCAGGTGGGAATGGGCGCTCCAACCCCCAACCGTTTTGGGACCAGGAAATACCTGGACATAAACCCCGGGTCTGGAGGAGGATCCGCCACCTTTCTGATCACCTCTTTTGAGGAGCAGGGCAATATCAGCCCGGTGGGCCGACAGCGAGGCTGTGGACCCCGTGGACCCCCGAGGGGAGATGGCTCGAAAGGGTGGGGTCTGCTCGAACTCCAGAGGCAGGCCCTTTCCTGCCACCTCCAATACCCAGTGATCCATGGTGATAGCGGACCAGGTGGAAAGGAAGTGGCGGAGCCGTTCCCCCCCCCCCCACAGGGGGAACCCAGGGAGGAGTGACGAGGCTGGGGGAGACACCCCTCAGCCCGTCACTGGGCAGGCTTGGAGGAGGGACCGGCCAAGGGACCTCCTGGGCCTTTACTCCCGTTTCCTGTTAGAGGAAGCCGCGGGCTTGGGTTTGGGATGCCAAGCGCGAGCCTGCTGGCCCTGGTGCTGGTGTTGCTGGGCCGGACATGCCGCAGGCGCAGAAGGACGAAAAGACTTGTGCTGCTGCTGACGGTGGCCTTTGTCCTTCTGGGCGGAGGTGACAAAGTCCAGAGTGGCATTGGACTTTTCGATCCGCTGGAGGTGTCCCTCTACTCCAGGGCCGAAGAGGTCGGTCCCCAGGAAGGGGACGTCCGCCAATTTGTGCTGGGTATCCGCCGTGAAGGTGGATATCGTCAGCCACACCCTGCGGCGCATGGCCACCGTGGCCGCAACCGATCTGGCACAGGAGTCACCTATGTCCAGAGAAGTCTGAAGCTGCTGCTTCGCCACCGCCCTACCCTGGTCCCGCACCTGCCGGACTGTGGTCTGCAGGTCAGCCGGGAGATGAGGGATCACCTCATCCAGGAAGCCCATGAGGGCGTGGGAGAAGTGTGCCATCAGCATGGCCGAGCTGGCCTGGCAGAGGCCAAGGGAGGACGCAGCGTAGACCTTGCACCCGGCGTAGTCCAGCTTTTTGGACTCCATTTGGGGGGGGGGGGCTTGTCCACGTCCCTAGCGTTCCCGGACCTCCGGAAAACACTGTCGGTAACTAACCCCTCGGCAGAGGGGTGCTCCGAGAAACTGGGCAAAGAGCCAGTAGGGACCGCATACTTCCTGGCCAAGGGTGCAGGACAGGAAGCAGGCCGCTGCCAAAGCTCCAAGGCTGGACCAACAATGGCCTAAGCCACAGGGAAGGCCTCGTGGAGAATCCCCTCAGTCCAGAATCTCCATCAGGGGATACTTGGCCCGTTTGGAGACGGGCTCGAGCTGCTTCCTGGTGGACTCTGAGATGAGCCGAAGCAGACCCATAAAGGACGACGGGCTTTCGTCCACAGACTGGCCCCCCAGAGGACTCCGTCGACCTGCCTGGAGAACAGGGAGGAATAAGTCGTCAGACCCGAGGAGTCGTGAAGCGCTGCCCTGGGGCCTGAGCCACCCTCCACCTGCGAGGGCGGCCGGTGAGTGAGGTGACCCGACAACCTGTGGGGCACCATGACCCGACCGAGAATCTTTGGTCGGTGCCTCGATTTCGGTTGTGGAGGCGGCGGTTCCACCACAATCGGTGGGGCAGCAAGTTTCCGCCGAGCAACCGGCCCAGATATGGGCATCTTGACAGCAGCGAGAGGTTGCTTCGGCCGTTCGGGTGACAGCCACTTGATGGCCAGGGGATGCGTCGGCTTACTCCCGGACAACAGTAACTGCTGCCACATCAGCTCCTCGTAGCGCCGACGCAGTTTGCGCCGAAGCCTCTACTCTTCCGAGGAGGAAGACGAGGAGGAGCGGCATCGCCACTTACTCCGGTGCCGAGACCGAGACCGCCGATGTCGGCGGGATCAGCTTGACCGAGAGGAGGTCCAAGACAGAAACCGAGACCATCAGTGCAACCGAGAGCTGGCCTGGAGAGGCGGGGGACACCTGCTCCTCCCTCGGCTCGGACACTTTAACCAGGGACTGCCGCCCAGAGGGCGCAGGCAGATCTTCGGCCTCCACCAGGGGGACCGGTGAAAAAGGGTTGTCTGCTTCACCGATCGACAACCCGTCCAGCAGGTCGAGAAATATCTCGACTGCGTCAACGAGTGTCTCGGCAGGCTGGCCTGACGGGGATGCCGTGAAGCCAGCGGCCTTAGCCGCAACCTCAACTAAAATAGACGGTCAGCTGTCCGGGAAAGGAAACCTCTCCCACTCCCACGAACGCAGACGGTGGGACTTACCCTTCGAATCCCTCTTCTTGGACCGAGAGGAATGTCCGAAGGCCTCTCTCCCTTCATGGAAGGGACTGGCAAAGCTCCTTGAGCGAAGCAGAATAAGAGGTACCCAAGAAAGCGG
This sequence comes from Neoceratodus forsteri, assembly GCA_016271365.2. NCBI lineage: Eukaryota > Metazoa > Chordata > Ceratodontiformes > Ceratodontidae > Neoceratodus > Neoceratodus forsteri. The sequence goes on from CM057449.1 coordinate 624,170,676, forward strand.
GATAAGCGTCGCGGCGAGGAGGAGGAAGATGCGACTGGGCCGCCTCCTCCTCGAGGCGATCATGTGGCTGCTCGGCCAAGCCGAGCCACACGCGAACACCCTGCCCAGCGGGCCTCTTGATTTCACCGGCGGTAGCAGCCTCCAGGCGCCCGAGGCTTCAATCGGGCAGCAGGATCCTCGGGACATTGGCCAAAAAGGCCGGCACAGCTTCATGAGCCTGCGGGTCATGGTCTAGGCAGGCAGTGAGCGCCGTGGAGTCTTGGATCCATCCCTGAACATCTTCACCGCAAGGCACCGCCAAAAACCAGGGTCGGTTTGTCCATCGCGGCCGAGGATAGGAAGACCAAAGTCTAGAAAATTTTAAAACGAGTTTCGGACGAACCGAAGAGTTAGGATCCAGTCTAAAACGCAGAGCGCTAAGGAGGGAACCTGAGCTTCCAAGCGGTAAGGAAGATCTAGTGTCATGGGGCGGAGCCGAGAGTTTTACCACCCGGGTGGGTGGGAGGAGCCAGCTTTAAGACCTTCCAGCAAGATTTAAAGCGGCAAGGAACCTACCAGAAAGTATGGATGAACAAAATATCCATGTCCCTAGAACAGTAGTTCTCAGTGGGCCGGTTCAAATGTTATTTAGATTAACATTTAAACTTGCTTGAGGGAGAGAATTCATCAAGGCAGAAACTGTGCACCCCAAAAAAAAAAAACAAACACACAGGCTAAAGTAGTAAGTGACAGGAACAGAGGGAGGGCAAAAGTAAATAAGAGGGGTACCAAAGACCAGTTACATAAGAACTTACCACAACAGTAGATCTTTGAGGAATCTCTAATCAGGCCACACATCTGGAACTATACCAGCGTCAACACAAAGTTCAATGAAACTTTGCAAGCAGTGAGCCAGGGCAGCCACAACAACGTCATCGTCCAGCACTCAGCACTAAACGTGGGTGCCCCTCTCCTCAGTTCACCACTGCAGATCGTGCTTGGAAGACCTCATTGTAGGAAACCAGGAGATACGTCAGCACACTGGAGAGGACAGGAGACAGAGGGTTGGAAAAGATGGAAAGTTAAACATAACAGAACCAGCATATCATGATGAAACCCCTACAGAAAAAGGGTGAAGGAGAATGGGACAGCATGGCCTGATGAAAGAAATTCCCTTAAAGATCTACTGTTATGGTTTATGTAACTGTTTATCTTCTTTGGGGCTCTCTCTCATCAGGCCATACCTTTGGAACGAGTCTCAAGCAGTACCAATAGCAAACAGTCTGGGAGGCTGGAAATGGCTATACGAACCACAGTCCAGGTAGCAGAGCTAGGCCAAAAGCCAGCCAATCAAAAAGAGAATGTTAAGACTAAAATGCCTAGAGGGAGAGTGGACAAACATCCAAAGACAGCATGTCTTTAGCAGAAACAGATGCCACAGCATGCAAAAGAAGTGGGCAGACCTCTTCTGGAATAACCACGAACCACACCAGGAAGAAAAAATTACTCACCTTAGTAATGTTGTTTCTTCTAATGGAGTCTTGCTATATTATGACAATTGCAGTATGACCGCAGGTTAGAACTGCTCCGGAGGTGAAATAGTTAGCTTTTCCATGCAGGCATGGAACCTAGAGCGCAAGCTCGGTTAGAAACTCTGTCTGTTGTGCTTCAAAGGTAAACTGTCAGATCTTTACGAGCTAAAACTCACTAAGGTTCTGTGTGGAAGCTGTAAACCTACACTAGCCAACTGGCTACTAACATAAACACTCATTTTTTGGCCTAAAACAAAGACTCAAGTCAGGAGACCCAAAAAATGCAAAAACACAACACCAATTCACCTAAAAGGTAGGTGAAAACAACAAGGAGGGCATCAAAAAGTGCCAACCCTGTACTGCCCACCCACATCCCAAAAATACAGGTTACTCACCTGTAACAGGAGTTCTAGGAATGGTATATGTTGTTCATCCACACTGTCTGGCAGGTATCTTTGACGCTTTAAATCTTGCCGGAAGGTCTTCAACATGGCTCCTCCCACCCACTCGGGTGGTAAAACTCTCGGCTCCGCCCCATGACGCCAGATCTGGCCCGCTGGAAGCTCAGGTTGTGCTCCGAGCCGGGAGGTCGGGTGGAGTCGTGTGGATGAACAACATACCATTCCTAGAACTCCTGTTACAGGTGAGTAACCTGTATTTCTAGGGACATGGATATGTTGTTCATCCACACTGTCTAGCAGACTCCTAGCAGTTCTCCGGGAGGGAGGGAGGCAAAGCGCACACCCCTACTAGGAATAGAGACTGAGAACCGAGGCCCCAAAACCAGCATCCGGGCGTGACTCAAGGTCGATGTGGTAATGGAATGATGAAGGTGTGCTGACTTCCAGGTAGCAGCCCTGCAGATTTCCTGGATGGGGCGTCCCTGGAAGCAGCCACCGATGCAGCAGTATGGCGGGTAGAATGAGCTCTTATCCCTCTGGGAGGCTCCATGCCCGCCAACTTATAACAGAGATCTTGCGGAGGTGACCCACCTGCCTATCGTCCGCTTGGCTGCAGGTCTGCCAGAGTGCGGCTTCAGCGTAGGTGACAAACAGCTGGCGAACCTCTCCCGAATTTCAGCCGTCGGCTCCTTACAGTAGCGAGCCTTCTAGAGTCCAGAGTATGGAGCCTGTATTCGAGCCTCAAGGTGTGATTGGGGTGGAGAACACTGGCAGAGTCAACACCTGGTTAAGGTGAAACTCCGACCACCACCTTCAGAAGGAATTTCAGGTGGGGCAAGACAACCTTGTCCCTGTGGAAGACTAGGTAAGGAGACATGCAGAGCGCCTGAGCTCTCCCAACCTTCTGGCTGACTGATAGCCACCAAGAAGGCGGTCTTCCACGACAGGTGAGAGAGTTCACACCTGTGCATTGGTTCAATGGCTTGCCCATGAGCTTTGCCAATACCAGCAGTAGATCCACGGAGGTGAAGTTCTCTCACTGGAGGAAATGTGATCAAGGCCTTTGAAAAAGACCACCTTCTCCTCGCCACCCGACTGCTTCCGGCCCGCGCCGGTAAGCGAGATAGCTGCCAGGTGCATATAAAAATTAAGTCGACCTAAGCCCTTGTTGAGAGAAAGGACCAGAGGTAGTCAGTCAATGCTCGTCAAGGAACAGAGGAAGGTCCAGGCCCTTGCCCTGGCACTCAAATGGAAAATCTCTTCCATTTAAAGGCGTAGCATTAAGGGACGCCTCAACTCGTTGAGGACCTCGTCAGAAAAGACCCAAGGCCTGGAACTCTGGCAGCTCAGGAACCAGGCCCGTCAGGTGCAGAGGATTGAAGGTCTGGATGGAATACCTTCCTGATTGACAGCGCAGGTCGGGCGGGCTGGGAAGCTGCCGAGAGCCTGGAGCTCAGGCTGAGAGACCTGGGTACCAGTACTGGCGGGGCCAGTCCTGGGCTATCAGGATCACCTCGCCTTGTCCCTCCTTGCTTTGAAGGAGCTTGTACATCAAGGGAATGGGGAAAGGCGTAGAAGAGGCCGAGTCCACGGCCTGGAAGGCATCCTGCAGCGAGCCCTGCTGAGAGGGGGCGGCATGGAACAGCCTCAGCCCGCATTCTCCTGGAGGCAAACAGGTCCACCTGGGGTGTGCCCCAATGGGAGAATAGATCTTGTACTACCTCCGGCGGGAGCACCGCTAAAGTGGGGCGCAGCCTTATCCAGCATGGGCATCGGCCAGGGTGTTGGAGGCTCCTGCCACACGAATCCTAGGAGATCCGCCTCAGGCTGCGCCAGAGTGACCAGATCACGGAGAGCTTCCTTGCATAGAAGCATGGGCGTGTCCCGCCTGGCCCAGTTTAGATAGTATACATAGTCGTGGTGTTGTCCGTCTGGACCCCGGACCACTTGACCCGAAGAAAGCGGAGCAAAAGGCGGTGAGAGCTAGGTGGACGCTCGGAGCTCCAGCAGGTTGATGTGGCATTGGGACTCTCCCATGGGGACCAGAGGCCGTGCTTTCGGTGTTCCCCAGATGGGCACCCCAACCCATCAGGAGGCGCAAGTCGATGAGAGACCGTCGGCTCGAAGCAGACAAGCGGGATGCCCTGACAGATTAACTGGAACAGATCCACCACTGGAAGTTTCCACATCCCCTGGGTCACAGTCACTAGCTGGTCCAATGGATCGCAGCGTTGGGACCACTGGCTAGCCAGCACCACTGAAGGCGCATGTTCCAGCGGAGCCCCAACGGACCATGCTGGTACGAGGCTGCCATGAGACCCAGGAGCGCAGAAGTCCGGGCCGAGGCGCAATTGCCCAACCAAGAAAAGCTGGGCAAGGAGGAAGAACCTCGGCCCTGTCCGCGGGCGTGCTCTGGCTCGAGAGAGTCGAGCTCTGCCCGATGAAAAGAATCACCTGCTTGGCTCGGAGTTCCAACATGGCCTCGTTGATGAGGAGGCCGACCTGAGAAACAAACCTGGAGGCCAGATCTCTGGACCGCTCCACCCTGTCTGGAGGCTTGCTATCAGCCAATCGTCCAGGTAGATAAGCCCGGACCCTTCGCACATGCAGAATGCTGTCACCACTGCCATGCATTTGGTGAGAGACCCTAGGAGCTGGAGATAAGCCGAAGAGCATAGCTTGGAACTCGAAAGGATCCCTCCGCTCGGCGAAGGAACCTCTGATGTGACAGACGGATAGGGACGTGAAAAGAATACATCCTGTAGGTCCAGAGAGCAGAACCACACGCAGTGTTCCAAGGATGATATCTGAGCCAGAGTGACCATCCTGAAGGTACGAGACCTTAGGAACTTGTTTAGGTCGTGTAGGTCGAGAATGGGGCGCCAACCCCCCATCCGTTCAGAACCAGAAGTACCTGGACATGAACCCACAGGGTTTCGAGGAGGTCCATCACCTCATCATCCTCCTTCTCGGGGAGGAAGCGATGTCTGCTCGGCGGGCTGACAGCGAACCAGAGACCCGGTGCGAGCGGCTCTGAAGGTGAGGCCTGCTCGAACTCAGGCAGGCCTTTCCTACACCTCAACACCCACGGTGTGTGGTGATAACGGACCAGGCGGAAGAAGTGGGCCGGGCCGCCCCAGGGGGGCACCTGGGAGTGAGAGATGGGGTTAGGTGACACCCCTCAGCCCGTCACTGGGCAGGCTTGGAGGAAGGACCGGCCGAGGGACACAGGGCACTTCCTCCTGCTTCCTGGAGGAGGAAGCTGCGAACTATGGGCGAAGCGCGAGCCTGCCGGGCTGATACAGCTGGGCGGATGTGCAGCGGAGCGCGGACGGACGAAAGGAGCTTTAGCTGCGGTCTGCGCCCTTGTCCACTAAGCAGATGAGGCTGAGTCCAAAGTGGCATTGACTTTTGATCCTCTAGAGGTGGCCTTCACTCCAGGGCCGAAGAGGTCGGTCCCAGCAAGGGGACATCCGCCAATTGTGCTGGGTATCCGCTGTGAAGGTGGATATCCTCAGCCATACCTGACAGCGCACAGCCACTGCGGCCATGACTGACCTGGCGCGCGTGGTCTCCTCTAATGTCAGAGCAGTCTGGAAGTTGCTGTGGCCACTGCACTACCTGCACCACCCAACAGTGGTCTGCAGGTCAGCCAGAGATGAGGACCACCTCGTCAGGGGACCCAACAGGGCATGGAAGAAATGTGCCACATGCGAGCCGGGCTGGCCAGATGAAGGCCAAGGAGGGCGCAGCGTGGGCTTTGCCGGCATGGTCAATTTCTTGGACTCCTTGTCGGGAGGTTGTCCACGTCTCTAGCGTTCCGGCACGCCCGAAGCGCTGTCAGTAACTAACCCTCGGCTGAGGATGTTCCAGAAAACGGACAGGGAACGGTAGGGACGCATACTTCTATAGCCATCCTGGCCGAAGGCGCAGAGGCAGGAAGCAGGGCGCTGCCAGAGCTCCAAGGCTGGGCCCACAATGGCCTTAGCCACAGAAAGCCTCTGTAGGAGTCCTTGGTCCAATATCTCCTTGAGGGATGACTTGGCCCGCGTGATACGGGCTCGAGCTGCATCCCAGTGGACTCGAGATGAGCCTAAGCAAACCCAGGAAGGACGTAGAGGGCTGTCGTCAGCAACTGACCTCAGAGGACTCCAAGTCCACTCGCCTGGAGAAAGGGAGGAATCATCGGACTCAGAAGAGTCCGTAAAGAGCTACCTCGGGCCTGAGCCACACTCCACCTGCCGAGGGCCATTGGGAGTGAGGGTGACAGACAGCCTATGGGGCAGACCCTGAGCCGACCGAGAGTTCTTGGTGAACCCCAAACAGCGGCTGTGGGCCGGAGGTTCCACCACAATCGGTGGAGCAGCTGGTTTGGCGAACAACCGCCTGGGAACAGGCTCCTCGGTACAAGACAAGGGGTTGTTTGACCCCGCTCGGTGACAACACTTAATGGCCGGGAAGCGCGGCATTCCCGGTCAGGAAAGAGACTATTGCCGCGAGGCCTCGTATCAGACCGTAACTTCGTCGAGGCCTGCCCTCGTCCGAGGGAAGAGACGGCGGCAGCGCCGCTTCTGTGATGCCGAGACAAGAACCGCCTATGACGGGATCGGCTGGACCACGAAGAAGTCGAGACCTACGGCCTTTCCGAGGCGGTGTGGGAGGGACGGGTGAACCGGCTCCCACCTCAGCTCGGAGGGTTCACCCGAGGGCTCCGGACCGGAGGCACTGGCAAGCCCACGGGATCCTCAACTCCCACCAGGGAACCGGTGAGAGGATTTCAACCGCCAGTCGACAAACCGTCCAGCGGGTCGAGAAGATCTCGACTGCATGTTGGGGAGTCTCGGTCAACCTGACCTGATGGGGACACCACGTGAGACCAGTGGCCAAAACCGACGAGCGATCGGCCGAAGTCGTAGACGACAACTTCGAGAGGGACCTTTCCCACTCCCAAAAGCGTCGGCAGAGGACTTACCCGTATCTCTTCTTGGACAGAGAAGAAGGTCCAGCAGGCGTTGGTCCCTCTCCTCTGGTGGAGGGACAGACAAAAGCTCATAAAAGCTGTAAGAGGAACCCAGGAGGAGGCGGGATAAATGCAGCGGTCGAGGAGAAGATGCGGCCCGCGCCGCCTCCTCGCTGAGGCGATCATCTGCTCTAGCTGATCCGCCAAGCCCGCGCCCGCGGAAACGGCGGCAGGCCTCTTTGACTTCACCGGAGAAAGCGTTTTTCAGGATGCCCCAGTTGTAAGCAGGCACCACGGTCTTCGAGGATGTAGGCTGAGAAAAGGAAGAGCACAATCCATGAAGCCTGCGGGTAGAACTCAAGGCTAAACAGTGACACCACGTGGAGTGCGGATCAATCCGAGACATCTTCTGCCAGCAAGGCATCTCGAGGCTCCAGGAGTCGGTTGTCCATCACAGCCAGGATAGAAGACCCGAAGTCTATAATCTAAAAAACTTTTAAATTGGAAAACCGAAGAATTGGAACCAGTCTTATCAGGAAGCGTTAAGGAGGAACCTGAGCTTCAAGCATGAGGAAGATCTGGCGTCATAGGCAGACAGAGAGTTTACCACCCAGGTGGGTGGGAGGCCAACGAAGACCTTCCGGCAAGATTTAAAAGCGGCAGGATACCTGCCAGACAGTGTGGATGAACAACATATCCATGTCCTAGAAACAGAGGGTTCTGAGAGGAGGTCATAATAGCAAGACTCCATTGAAGAAACAACATTACTAAGGTGGTAATTTTTCTTCAAACAACATGAAGTTTTGCTATATTATGACAGATTAGAGCTTAACGCAGTACCCCATGGAGGAGGACAGAACCTACTTAGAAATAGGCTCTGAAGCACGGCTGTACCAAGCCGACATCCTCTAGCCTGGATGTCAGGGTAATGGTTGGTAAAGTGGAACTGTTTTCCAGGTAGCTATGACATTTCTAGAATAGGAATGTCTCTGGCAACAACCAGAGAAACAGCTGTACCTCTGGTGAGTGAGCCCTCACGCCTGAGGAGGAACTTTACCCAACTACGTAGCAGGATTGGATACAGAGACAATCACCTGGCAATGGATATTTAGTGGCTGGCTTCCTTCCCCAACTTCACCATAGGTAAGGAACAGTTGGAGGAGTCAAACCTATGACCTTTAGTGCAGCTATGCAGTAACTAAGGGCTCTCTTCACATCTAGGCTCTGAAATCTCCTCTCCCCAGAAGAGGTGGTCAGTGAAGTACACTGGAGAAACAGATTGGTTGGGTGGAAATCTGAAACCACCTTAGGCAGAAACTTTCTGTTAGTCAGAAGGACTACACTTATCTCTGTGAAAGAGATAAACTCCTGCTCCACTGACAGCATAATTCACTTGTGCATCCGGCAGAGGTGATGGCTACCAGAAACAGTTTTCCAAGTCAGTACTTGAGCTCAGCTGACGACAAAGGCTGAAAGGGGTTATAAGCTGAGCAATGCAAACAGTAAGATCCCAGGCAGGGCAGGATCTCTGAGTGGAGGTTGGTGTGCAACAACCCATTAAAAAACCTGGAAAATACGGGATGAGCTGAAAGAGAAGAGGATTTACCTGCTGAAATAAAAGCAGACAGCTGCCAAGTGCACCTTGAGGGTAGCTGGTCTCAGCCCCAAAGAATTCAGGTGGACCATATAATCCAGGACCGTGGGAATATCAGCAGAGCCTGGGGAAATATGCTTTTCCGAGCACCATATGGAAAACCTTTTCCATTTAGAATTGTAAGTAGCCCTGGTTGAAGGCTTGCTTGAGGCCTTCAATATATCCATTACACCCTGGGACAGGTGTAAATCAGCAAACTCTAACTCTTCAAGAACCAAGCCTTGAGATTGAGAGTTTTGAGATTCGGGTACCATACCCTTCCCTGGGCACAGGTTAACAGATTGTGATTCTTGGGAAGGCACAGGGGAGGATGGACTGCTAGGGACAGCAGGAGTGGGTACCAGGGCTGCCTGGCCCAATCCGGAGCTATCAGAATGACTTTGCAGGATTGGGATCTGATTTTGACTAGCACTTTGAACAGGAGAGGAAAGGGAGGAAGGCATGAAAACTTCCCCTCCCAATTGAGGGCTAAGGCATCCAGCGGGAGAGAGCCCAACACTGGGGGCCTGCAGCAAAAAAGAGGAAGTTGGTAATTGTCTGGGGCTGCAAAAGATCCATCTCGGGGTGCCCCATCTGGCAAATACTACTCCCAAGACCAGGGGATCCAGTGACCATTCGTGGTGGCCCTGGGAAATCCTGCTGAGAGCATCTGCCAGGACATTGTCCTTGCCTGGGAGGTGAACTGCCGTAAGGGAGGTGTTCAGGAAATATGCCAGAGACCACAACTTCATTGCTTCGGTGCACAAGGCCGTAGACCGAGTGCCTCCTTGCTTGCTGATGTACCACATTGTAGTGGTGTCGTCTGTTCTGACCTGTACAACTTTGTTCTGAACAGATTTGGAAAAAGCTTGAAGTGCTAGAAAAACTGCTCTGAGCTCCAACAGGTTGATGTGGAGCAGAGATTCCTGGAGAGACCACAGACCCAGAGCGGTGAAGTCGCCCATGTGAGCTCCCCAACCCAAGAGGGACGCATCTGTAGTAAGGATTAAAGAATGAGACTGAGTGACAAAAGGAACCCCTTGTCTCAGATTGCTCTGATCCTGCCACCACTGTAGGGCTTGGATCAAGGTTCGAGTTACTGGGATCAACTTGGTAAGAGGATCCGTTCTTTGACACCAAAAGCTCTCAAATGGAACTGGATGTCCCTCATCTGAAATCGTGCTCCTTGCACCACTGCTGTAAAGCAGCCATGTGTCCTAGGGCTGCAGAAAATGCCTTGCTGGCGGGAGACCTGCAGGGTAAATGGGGAGGCCAGGGAGACTAGGGTCTTTGCCCTGTCCAGGGGGAGGAAGGCCCTGGCTTCCTGTGTGTTCAGTTCTGCGCCTATGAAGGTAAGAAGCTGGACAGGCTCCAGAACTGACAGAGATTCAGAAGGAAACCTAGAGAGGTAAGCAGTTGCTGCGTTATCTGCAGGTGTAAACTGACCTGGTCTGGGGACTGGCCTACTATGAGCCAATCGTCCAGGTAAGGAAAGATGGCAATCTTTTGCCTTCCTAGGTAGGCAACTGCTACCGCCAGGCATTTGGTGAATACCATTGGGGCAAAAGTGAGGCCGAAGGGCATTGCTCTGAACTGGTAATGGCCTGAGGGCAGCTCGAACCTGAGGTATTTTCGATGGGAGCTTCTGATGGGAATATGGAAGTAGGCATCCTTGAGGTCCAGGGAAGCTAGCCAGTCTCCTGGCCTTAGAGAAGGTAGAATAATTCCCAGAGTCACCATTTTGAACTTTGGCTTTAAAAGGTGCTTGTTTACATACCCGAGATCCAGGATGGGCCGCCATTCTCCTGTCTTTTTTGGGGTAAGGAAGTACCTGGAGTACAAATCTTTGCCCTGGTGTAGGGGAGGAACCCTTTCCACAGCTCTTAGAGCCAGGAGGGTAGAGACCTCTGCCTCTAGGGCAAGTGTCTCTGATGGAGTTGCAGGTGGAAAAGATCTGGTTCTCAGCTTTGGAAATTTTTGAAGCTGAGAACCAGTCCTAACTACTACTTCCAGGACCCACTTGTCTGATGTTAGAGACTTCCAGTCCTGGACAAAGTAAGCCAGCCTGCCCCCTACAGGTAGAGGAGAATCGGCCCTGGCAATCCCATCAGGGTGCCTGCTTGGCAGAGGCTTTGGGCTGAGGGGTGGAAGCAGACCTGCTTGTGCCCTGTCTGCCTCTCCCTCTAAAAAAAAAAAACCCTCTGAGCATAGGCGGAGGAGGAAGCTTGGGTTTGGTAAAAAGGCCTATGAAAAGGCCTGTCCCTGCCTCTAGGTAGCTGCTTCTGAGGAGTGGCCTACCTTTCCTTAGCCTGTGCACTCCTATAGGTGGTCCTATATTCATCCATTTTCTTCATGTAATTCTCCAATTGCTCCCCAAACAGAGAATTTCCCACAACAGGAAAATCCATGGCCTTAGACTGGGTATCCTGAGACAGGGCAGTACATCTGAGCCAAGCCATCCTCCGAAATGCCACAGATGTAGCCATGACTCTTGATGAAACATCATTAGAGTCCACTGCAGCATGAAATTGCACCTTGGATGCCTTAATACCATCCATAGCCACCTGTACCAGGTCCCTGGCAAGCTGGTCAGGGACTTGTTTTGCTAGGGCTAGCACAGTATCCCATCTGGATTTCTAGTACCTAGCAGCATAAGCCATATAATTTGCTTGTCTGAGTCCCAAAGATGCTGCCATGAACTGTTTCTCTGCCATAGCATCAATCTTCCTGGAGTCCTTCTCAGGAGGGTGTGAAGCTAGGGGAATATTGGCCTTGTCACAGGCTGCAGCCTGCACTACCCCCACATGGCTGCATTGTTGAGAGAGAGAATTCAGTGTCTGAGCCTGATAAGGTATACCACTTGTCCATCCTTTTATCCACAGGAGGTATAGTGTGAGGAGTTTTTAAAACTTTTACTGTTTCCTAAAAGATTTATGCATGGGAATAGACAGACTCCTAGACTCTGGAATATCCATTATTTCTACATAGTCTGGCTCCTCCTGGTCATCAACAGCTTCCTCAACACGGAGCTGGAGAGTTTCAGCCACTTTTTTATAAAACATGAAATGAGAAGGGGACTCAGAAAGTCTTGGAGGAGAAAGCCCTAGGGGTCTATCTGGAGAGGTGTCCGGATCAATGGGCACATCCAGATCTTCAAAACCAAAATTCACTCTCCTCATATTCCTCTTCCCCTCCCCGTTCATAAAATCCTCAAAATCATAATCTTGAATGAGTGGAACCGGCCGAACGAATGCTTACAAAAAGTGTCAGTTGTTCGGAACCGAAGAGACTGAACAATTTTAATTGCTTTAGCTATTTCCTCAGCAGTTGGGAGAGAACTTTTCTAAACTAGCTGACTTTCTAGCCCTTTTGATGGAACGGCTCCTCAGAACCGGCTCTTCGTTTGCCCAAGGAAGTATCGCCCTGGTCAGAGGGCACTCCCTCCGGTTCGGTTGGCACCGAACCGGGCTGGCCATCCGGGTCAGCGGACTTTTTGGCCTCCCTTTCCCTGTGCCTACCAACTCTCTTATCTATGTTGGCAGCAGGGAAATTGTGACAAATCTGGCAGTCTGAATTGAGGTGGTCAAACCCCAGACAGACACATGTGGTGTGTGGGTCAGCTTTAGCAAAAGCTTCCCCACCAACACCACAGTGTTGAAACCCAGTGGGTCCGGTTTTTCCTTTGGGTTTCTCAGACACAATGCCAGCCTAACCAACTTGCCCGTTTATGGCAATCCACCAAGCAAGACACCCTTATCGGTTCCCAACCGTGTCACGGGTCGTGGAAAAAAACGTAATGAAATCCTTTTTTTTTTTTTTAGAACCGATAAGAACCGGGAACCGCACTCTAAAAAAGGGCTAGTAAATTTTAAAATACAACCTGATCGGTTCAGACCGAACCGATGATAAATTACAAGTTCCACACAGAATAAAATAAAAGTAAGCCTATCTATTACTTACAATACCACAGACAGAGCTTGAACCGACCGGTTGCGGTTTAATTTCGGCTAAAAAAAAGAAAAATAATACTTTAAAACTGACAAAATGAACCGAGCAGGAGAAATCTCCGGATCGACTGTTCAGTGAGGCAGAGTAAAGAATCTGATAGTTTACTTTTGAAGCACAACAGACAGAGTTTCTAACTGAGCTCGCGCTCTAGGTTCCATGCCTGCATGGAAAAGTTAACTATTTCACCTCCGGAGCAGTTCTAACCTGCGGGCATGCTGCAATTGTCATAATATAGCAAGACTTCATGTTGTTTGAAGTGCTTTACGAGACATCCGGTTACAGAAAGCAATACAGTTGGCCAACCAGTTGAACAAGGACTGAAGAAACAAGGGTGCCCTCTTTCCCAGGGGCAAACAAAACCCAAAATGGAGAGGACTTTCCACAGTCCTTTGCGTGGGTCAGAGAATGTGAGGATTCTAGGCATATGTAAAGTATGGGGCAGCATGGCCCCTGGAGTGACCGGTCCAAAAATTAGTAAGGTGAAATGTAAATTAACCACAGATACCACCCATGGAAGAAGACTGTTAGGAGAAAGACACAAACACACTACATCTTTGGGAAGAGAGCAAATACAGAGGCTCACACAAGAGAGCCGGCAGCACCAAATCCTGCTAGGAGAAGGGACAGTAATGCAAATGATTGCTTTCCCAGAGAGAAAGCACGAGCCTCTATTCATGGCTGACTCAAAAAGAGCCAATGTATCCCAAAAGAAATTCAAGGCCCAAGCTGTGACTGGATGTCGTAGCAGGAGGTGATATATAAAAAATGTCTAAGAACGTATGTGCCACGGCCAGATGAGAAATCATACAGGCAGCTTCAGGCACACTGAAAGCTGACGACAGCTAGAAGCACCTTGAAAAAGGAATGGCGCTGGTCCAGTCTCAGAACAAAAGCCGACTAATTGCACAAGAAAACAAGGTCAGGTACAGGACACAGTTCACAAAGAAAACTAACTCCACTGCAGGAACCACAATAACATCTGCCACGTCCGGGAAGAATCCCCCAACAGAGAAAATGGCTGTCAGGAGCCAGGTGCACAGGATCAAGGATGACAAGTCCAAAAATACTACAGTACTCCTGTCCTGTGACAACAGGCCCTTGCACAGAGACTGGAGGTTCCACTGCTAGAGGCATATGTATGCAACACCATAACCGGCAAGGCCAGAGGGAAGCAATGAGTACTAGAATTGCCCCATCCCACTGGTAGCTTGATTAGAACGCTGTAGGTCAGCGGAAAGAAAGGAAATGCGTACAGAAAACTCCCTTGCCAAAAGAGGGACCACGTGTTCACCAGAAAACTCCAGACCATGGAGCAATCGAGCAAATCTGGCACAGGTGCGTAGGAGGACGACTCAAAAGAGACCAACTATGGATGGCCTCATCTTACGAAGAAGCAGTTGGCCACCGAGGCAACATGCCCCACTCGAGCACCTGGGACTAGTGTCTGCCTAGCATGTCTACCAACAATGGTTGGACACCTGGGACAGGAACCACTGAGAATTGTAAACACACAGCAGAAAGAAAGGAGTCCCCACCCCCCCATGTTAATACACCACAGTACATGGAGAAGACTGTCTGCATTAACAGCAGACGCAGACAGGGGTCAGAAGCCATATAGGCTGCTCTGAGGTGCAAAACATTAATGTGTACGACACACACCACCTGGGGCACACCCTGTCACATGGTCATCGGAAGATCCTGGTGTACCCTCCAGCAGGAACTCAAAGCATCCATGGTTAAGTGCTAAAAAGGGCAAGGAATCCAGCAACAACCCCCCCCCCAGAGAACAGAGTGCAGTAGCTGTCCACCAATGGAGCATCCCACAGAACAGAAAAGTTGTCTGGCAAATGAGAGTTGCAGCCATGAGTCCCAGCAGGCAGAGGCATGCATCCTTGCTGAGACGTAATGTCGGAGGTATACCAGTTGTGCTAGGGCAAGTGGGCTATCCACCCTGCCAGAGGTAAGAAAGCAGCTAACTGGTTAAGAGCCAATACGGCCAGCGAACCTCTGTATCCACTTCGAGTGCCACAGGTAAAGACCAGACAAACCTGGAGCAGGTAATGACGAATCCATCAGCCAGAGGCAGACAAAGGCAGAGAGGCCTATTGCGAAACCTTCAGGGTAAATGGCCCAGGACTAGGTTAAGACCCAGAAGAGCATCATGGGAGCCAAGATGGCATATGCGAACTTGGCAGGAGTCCCTCTCCAGTCTTCAGCTTGGACAGGGTCCGCTGGTACCTCAGCGTAGTGGATCAGGCAGCCATAAACCCAGTATAGGATGGAACTCATGAGGGGTGTAGCAGACGACACCTAGTCGGTGGATGTAGGCAAGGACAGCACGTATGTCGCCCATGAAGAAGTAGGGTGCAGGTGGAGAGGAACAAACGCCATGAACCCACTGACTGCTTAATCAGCTGCCCCGTGAGCAAGGGCAGTTGCCAGACAATGACAAACAGCAGCAAACCTTGTGGAAGAATAAAGAGACGTGGGCCACTTGCAGGAGGCCAACCCTGGGCTTGGTAGTGTTAGATATATATGTTTTACGGTAGTGACTACCAACCCAAGGTATCTCCCCTCCTGGATTCTGCAACAAGAGGCAAAGAAAAGATGGAAATTGGTGCCCCGCTGGAGAAGGAACAGGCCTAGCAGTCCCACACAGAGATGGAACAGAATTAATGTTCCAGGCTCAAAATAGGCAGATATACAGATAAAGTGTAGGACAGATGACCCTCTGAACGCCTGGACCGGGCGAGTAGGTGCATAACTCCAGATGTCACATGGGCTCATTATGAGGCCACACTGCAGCTAGGCCAGGGTTTGTCAGAAGACAAAAGGCAGAATGCATCAGCCCATCAGGGAAACAGGTGGCATGGAAGTCAAGGCATGCCCCCACTGCACAGGGAGCTATTCCCCCAAGGCTTCACCTTGAGAGGAAAAAAATGGGAAATTGGCTTTGCCACAAGTCCCCACAGAACCCTTCATTGGAATCCTTAGCCTCAGACCTAAAGGAGGGACCGCTATTTCAGGGGATGGGATGACAGCTGGTGCCCTGCACAGATGGGTCATCCACAGCTGAAATCTCATCCAAGGCAGAAACATCCTCCAGCATTGGAGTAGAAGAAAATATCCACCCCGCAGCACATCTTAGCGGCAACAGGAAGAAGAGACCCAGCCCATGACACCAACGTCAGCTAAATAAGTCTAATGTAGTAACATATAACTGAATGCTGCCTGAGCAGATGCCACTACAGGAGAGTGCCTTGAGCACCCAAGTTGATGGCGGGGATAACAAGCCCCAATGATGTTGGTGACATACCGCCCATAACAGGCATGGTAGCATCAGAAAGGAAGCCTTGAACATGTTGACTGTCGATGGCTAGAGGGCAAAAACTCAACGATAGGATGACCCACGATGACATGCAACATGCAAGCCACACAGGCGCAGCAGTGTAGAAGCCAGACTCAGGCTGTGAAGTGCTGGTAGCAACAGCCTGGAGGGCAACAAGTCGATGGTGGGCAAGAACCCAGTGACGATGGGAACAGACCCAAAGCAATCCCCAACCTAGATGTCTGAACAATGTTTGGGAATGCTGAAAGGAGACGGCGGGTAGAATTCCATTGATAACTACAAACACCAGCCAGACAGGAACAGTATGCAACCCCCAACCTAGATGTCCGAGTGATGGTCAGAATGGTGGGCACTTGATGGTGGGCTGACCCATCGGAAAGGTACAGATGAGAAACTTGCTGGTCCCAGTGTAACTGTCTGAACAACGGCTGGGTGAAGAAAATGACGACGGCAGACAAACTGAAGACCCAATGAGGAGTCTGGAGACAGCGGCCACTTAGCAGCTATGTGGAGACCCAACCCTGATAGACAGAAAAAAATGGTTGGGGAGGCCAGCAACAGTGCCTGAAAGGGAGACGGCATTTAAGTACTTTACCGGAGAAAATGCCAGCGACCATGAAGCAGTCGGTAGAAAATGGTAGAACAGCATTGCCCAGAAGCTTGAAGGCCAAGTCCAGCAATCCTCTCAGGTGGTCCCAGGGAGAGAGGGCCTATAAACTAGAAGACCAGCAACCGGACTCAGAGCTACTACAACAGGAGCAAAATGGCAACAAAACTGCCTGCGATGTATTAAGTCACCCAAAAAACAAGAAGTAACTGATTTTTAACAGAAAAGAGGAAAAGTGAATAGCAAAAGCATAGCTGCTGAAGAGAGACATCTCCAAAGTGGGTCCGAGCATGGCGACAGCAGGAAAAGAACTGAGGAGAGGAAGGGCCACCCACATTTATATCTATATGCTGACCCATGACCTTGTCATGGGCGGCCCGTCTGACAGCTTACAAAAGTTTGTTGGATCCTAGCACTGACGCAGGTATAGTTCCAAATGTATGGCCTGATCAGAAATATCCCTGAAGAAGATTCACAGTTGTAACAGAATCTGGAAGGCCAAGTATGTGAATGCTAGAAGTCTAGGAAATAAGATTCCAGATCTAGAGGCCATCATAGCAGAGACTGACCTGGATATTGTGGCCATTACAGAGTCACAGTGCACTGAAATCCATGTCTGGGACAGGACCATACTCTGTTCAGGAAGGACAGGGTGGGAAGGAAAGGAGGGAGTATGGTGCAACCTCCCTTCTGGAATTGCAAAATAAGTACATCCCGAAGATTGTTAGAAGAGTTAGAGGAACAGTAAATAAATGGATCACCCCCACTTTACTTTGGTTAATGAAATCCAGGGATGCAGCCTGGAAACTTTTTAAAGTAACTAGTACTAACATATTTTAATAGTTCTAGGAAGATTAGAAATGAATGTAAAATTAAAATTAGGCAAAGTAAATCTAAATATTTCCATGACCTACAGACCTCTGAATTAAATAATCCTAGAAAGTTTTGGTCATCAATAAACTCCATTATAAATCCAAAAACCAAAGAGCATGCTTACGTATTCATCAGAGATGGTCATGTGGTAAATACACAGGGGACGATTCCTTTTTAGATCAGTTTCTTGATTTGTCTAAATATACATAATCTCTTGATCAAATTTCAAATAATGACATTTATGCAACAGATGTCAGGATAAAAACCGACACATAACTTCAGTTCTCAGTCAGTGTGTGGATAAATGGGTGGTGATGTAATCACTATGTGGATAACTTCAAGTTATCCACATAGTGATTACATCATCAATTTATCCACACAGTGACATCACTAATTACCACCACCTGTGCTGCCTGCTCAGCAGTACTGCCTCCCAGTTTCTCTTTCATCTTCTCACAGTGCTCTTTACAAGCAAAGCTATCACAGCCCCAAAGACTCACAAAATGCACACCCTAACCAAATCCCCCCCCAAAAAAAGCTAGAACCACATTTTAAATGAAAACACTCGAGAGAAAAAAAAAAAAAAAGCCATTTTTTCCTCTTTCTCAGCACAGCAAACCTGCAAACCAAACACAGCAACCAGGCACAGAGAAAAAAAACATGGACAGAAACTTAAGAAAAAAATATATAACAAAACCGAACCCAAAAATCCTGTTGCATAAATTAAATAAGCATTAGAGGCACCTGTGGGATAACAAGTTATTTGTACAGTAGCCTGTATCAGTAAACTTCACTTGTGACTTAGCCACTCATGAGGTTACTGGGGTCAAGCTACTGTACAAATAACTGTTATCCCACAGGCTCCCCACGCATATCCCATATATATTCTAAAAATTCAGATGCATGTACCACTTTTTATTTTAGAGCCAGAAAGCCACACCAGGTTCATAAATTGTTACAACACATATCTGATACAAGTCCAGGGGCTAGCGAACTGGAGCCAAGGTTTTTAAAATTAGTTGCTGATTTTATTACCTATCCGCCAACTTTAATTTTCAATTTGTCTTTTGTTACAGGCTGTTTCCCTAATCAATGGAAACAGACTGTAATAAAACCCATTTACAAAACTGGTGGCACAGGGGATATGGACAATTATCCAATCTCCCTGCTTCCACCACTAGGTAAAAGTCTTGAAAAATTGGTAAATGAACAAATCATCTAATACCTTCAGTCTGTTGGCCTCAGGGATCCCGAGCAGCATGGCTTCTATAATCTTCATGGCACAGGTACGGCCTTGGCCAGATTCACGGACAATATCGTTGTGGCTATGGATGATGGCTTACTCACTGGTGCAGTGTTCGTAGACCTGCCCAAGGCCTCTGATTTAGTAAACCATTGCCTTCTGCTTGGGAGCCTGAGGAATATCGGACTGGCAGATTCTCCACTTGATTGGTTCCATAGTTATTTAACTGAAGCGGCCCCTGGTGACCTTTAGCAGTAGTTTATCTATCTGTAGGACGATGGAACAGGGAGTGCCCCAAGGCTCTATCCTTGGGTCTCTCCTGTTCACCTTATTCATTGATACCATTCCATCTAAAATGAAACACAAATTGCTTGATTGATGCTATTATTTTGTATTGTAGCTCAGCCTCGATGGAAGCAATAAATAGTAGATTAAGAATTTTTATGTACTGAGTAACTGGTTAACAAAAAATCTGCTGTCCTTATGCTCTATGGTTCTAGACAGAGATTAGACAAAGCTTCTGATTTAACAGTAATTGATTCTTTTGGAAATAAATTGGAGCAGGTTACCCAATTTTAAATACTTGGGAGTCCTGTTGGATTCAAACTTAACTTTCTCTAATCAGATAACATCAGTAAGTCGACGGGTAAATAAATCAAAGGCTGGGTTTAATGTTCAAATTTCAATCATCACTTACTCTAAGGCAAGGATACCAATAGCGAAGGGAGTACTTCTTCCTATTTTAAACAACAACTCTCTTCTCTTTACAGATATGACTAAGCAGGATCCATCTCTTTTGACTTCAGCATTTCACAGTATATGTAGATTTACATTTAAGTTACCATATTCTACTCATCACTGTGCACTTTACACACATTCGGGATGGTTCCCACCAAGGCTAAGCACTTTACACAGCCCATGCTGTCCAATGGATAATGTTCTCCGTCAGAGGGAAAATCCTCCCCCCCCTTTATTCATTACTATATATTAAAAATGACGGGGAACTTCGTTCCAGTGAAATGGTTAGGTTTACTGTTCCTAAAACAAAAACTAAAATGGGAGATCACTCCTTTTCTTTTAGAGCAGCTAAAAATTGGAATGAGCTTCCTGTGTATTTTATGGTAATATTAGCCATCAAATTTTTAAAACTAAGCTAAGGAAATATTTTCATAGTCAACTATGTTGTAACTGTTTTTGACTTCCAGTTTGGATTGTATTTATGTTTATTGTGTTTTACTACATGTAACATCTATGGTACCGAGTCATGCATGAAAACAGGCCTTTGTCTCATTGCATTTACCTAGTAAGCAAAAGTTAAATAAAATAAATTATGACAGGAAAAGCAAAAAAGTGACAGATGCATGGAAAAACGGGGAAGGGGTCAGAGGTGCTGTGGGTCACCCTGGAGAAGGGGAACAGAGTCACTATTCACAGTGGTATGATCTATAGACCTGTAGCACCGGGGAGGTTACCTGAGGTTCTGGTGGAAGCCACTGCCATGACGGCAGAAAAGGGGGAGATCCCGTTGGCAGGGGACTTCATTCTGCTAGATGTAGACTGCAGCCCTCCTAGCTGCAACTTCTGCTGGAAGCAGACATCCTGGACTTCCCCCTGCAGGGGGCGATCTTCAGGCAACTAGTCAGTGAACCCACTCATGATGTGGCAGTACTGGACTTAGTAAACACTAATTGGGACAGTGTTGAGGACTTCAGAGCAGGAGGCCACTGCAGACCAGTGATCACCATAGTGTGTAGCTCAATATAAGAATATCTGCAGAATCAAACCACACAAGAGTGAGGGTCCTCAACTTCAGGACAGCAGACTTTATAAAGAACGGTGAGTACCTCAGGGATGACCAGACGGGGAATGACATGGGTGGAGTTGAGGAACAGTGCATAAAGATAAAAGGGAGCACAATGACTGCAACAAACCTCTGCATCAAGAGAGTAACAGTAAGAGGAAAAGAAGACTGCTATGGTTCTCAAAAGACATGACTGAACAGGTAAAGGCTAAAAGGACAGCATTCAAAAGATACAAGGAGATGCAGAGGGAGGAGGAGGATGTGGAGGTGCATCAGGAGAAACAGGGAAGGCTGTAAGGAATGCGAAGGCACAAACTGAAGAGAGACTATCCCATGAAGTAACAAAAGGGCCAATACATTTCTTAGGTATCATGTAAGTAAGAGGAGGAAGGTCAGGGGAAGGGTTGTAAGGTTAAAAAGGAATGTGGGGGACTGGGCAGATGGAGGAATCAGGAAAAGGCAGACATCTTGAACCAATACTTTTGTTCAGTATTCACAGTCGGACCACAAAAAGTAGCAGTAGCTCTAGAGGGAAGGAGATGGACGTTGGTCCTTTTTCGGAGGAGAAAGCCCTAAAGGGACTCTGTAATCTGAAACTGGACAAAAAAAAAAAAAAAAACAGGACCAGACTGGGAACATTCCAAGGTGTTGAGAGAACTTAAGTGAGGTACTGGCTGCACTTCCGACAGTCCTATTTAAACAGCTCAATGGAAACAGGAGTAGTTCCGGAGGACGGCAGATGTCTCATATCACAAATGTGGTAACAGAGGCGGGGGTTTACAGACTGTTGCCGGTACTGGGCAGGGGTTCTGTGTGTGCACAGCTCATACGGCATTTGTGGCAGGATCCCTCCTGCCACATCCGGTTCTCTCCTACAGCCCCCTGTGCGCAGCACTATGTGCACTACTGTGAATGCTGTGTAGTAAGGGCATGCCCCCTCTTCCCCCAGGCCACCCTAGTACGTAGCTGGCTGTGCGGACGAGGAATCAGAGTACACACCTGGCCAGTGCACATTTGGTGAATGCTACCAGGGATCCACGAGACCCCTTGCTGTGTGGCATTCGTGGGTATGTATGCCTATGCTCCCGGTTTACACTGCACAATGGCATAGGGCCCACAATAAGTATCTTGCTCTACTGTACAAATCTGGTACCATTTATGCATTTTAAATTGCTAGTGCCTTCTCTAGGAACTCTCACTTCATACACCATAAAAGCCGACGGTGTCCCTTTAAAAACACAGTATCATTGCTGCACACGACAATCATTTTTCTTCAAATTGTCTTTGTTCATTCTTTACATCGCATAAGTAAGCTATAGAATAAAAGTCTTTTTTTTGTATTTTAATTTTGGGCTGATGCCTGTATGCTGAGGGATCAATGAACTGTTCTCCCCGCTGTCCGCAGCTACAACTGTTTGCATAAGGAACTGATCATATAATATGTTGTATAAGCCAAGCCCTAGTCCAGTATTTATGTATTTTTGTTTTATGAACATTTGTATGCAGTGTAATGTTGGTGGGGGTGTTTACTGCCCATCTGTCTGGGGGGGTTGCTGGTTGTGTGTCTGGGGTGATGGGGTTGTTGGCCGTGTGTGTCTTGGGTGATGGGGTTGCTGGCCGTGTGTGTCTTGGGTGATGGGGTTGCTGGCCGTGTGTGTCTTGGGTGATGGGGTTGCTGGCCGTGTGTGTCTTGGGTGGTGGGGTTGCTGGCCATGGGGTTTGGAGTGGTGGTTACTGGCAGCGTGTTTGGGAGTGTGGATGTTTCTGGCCATTTATGGTGGGGCAGGGGACTGTCTTTGGGGGTTGATGATACAGGCATCTGTGTGTGTTGGGGGTAGCTGGCTGGCTATCATTTGAGAACTGGATGCTTGGATGGGGGCTCACTGGGGAATGATTGTGTTGGTGGGTACTGGCTTCTTTGTGTACAAGGGCTGTAGGTTGGTAGCTTTGCGGGTATTTGCTTGGATAGGGTGTGGGTGCTGTCTGGTGGGGCGATCAAATTTTCCATGTCTGGTGGGGTGGTGAAACTGTGTCTGGTGAGTGGGGGGATTGTCCGTGTCTGGTGGGCTGGGGGGGTGCGTCTGTGCCTGGTACTGTGTACTGCATGCTACCACACATCTGTCTTTGCCAAAAGTTTAAAAAAAATTTTTTTGCTGCAGAGATCAAGATCTATCTGTGTGATGGTGGCCATTTGGGGGTAGTGTAGAGGTTGGTTGTGTTGGGGTGTGGTGGAGACACTGGTCATGGTGGGGACACTGGGCATGTTGGGGTGGGGACACTGGCCATCTGCTGTCACAGGACAACTACTGCCTTTCTAAGGGCCTGACACAGTCTATTAGGTTTTCTTTCGGGGGGAAGGGATAACCCTGCTGCTGTCTGAATGGGAAAATGCAAGGGAGGGGGTATGTGCATAAGCTGGTATGCTTAATTAAAAAAAAAAAAAATGACACTCCTGGGAAGAAAATGTTCGATTGCATGGCCAGGTGTCCACGAGATGACCATTTGGGAAATTGGGAAGAAGATTTTTTTCTGTGTGTTCATGAACTGTACTGCATACAAGAAGAGTTCGTGAAATGTACTTGTCCTGCCTAGACCGATCCTTGGGGGTATACTTCTGCTTTAAATTTCCATCTGTTGAATAAAGCCATGCTGCACAATCCCAGTTACTGTTCTGGACATTCCGATTATTGCTTCTGGTTGTGTGGATTTACTGGGGCCCCTTCGGCAGGTTAGATCTAGCATATGCCTAGCTGTCTCCACCTAGGACCTGGGTTGTAATGTTTAAACAAGGTTCATGTTTTGTTTCTGTATCCCCACCCCTCTCTTCCTCTAGAAAATGTGCCTGGTATACATCTTAATGCCAAGGGTGGTATCAATCCTTTTGTACAGTAAAATGATATGCCAGTAAGTGGGCACCAGTGTTCCAAATTTTAATGGGGGATGTGCTTACTAGTTAAAAAGTGGCCTGGGGGTTACACACATGCTGGGGAAAATGGTTCTGGCCTCTGGTGATAGAGCGGGGCGGATGGGCATAGAACCATTTTTTCCCCACATGTATGCCAGTCCACTGGGTCTGTGCCATGCTCCAGTGGCTGGCTGTTGATGGAAGGACGGGCTGGGCAGACTCGTGCACATGCTGAAAAAAATGGTTCTGGCCTCTGGTGACTGAGGAGGGCAGGGTGGACAGGCGGAGGAGGGCGGGTTAACAGGCAGAGTGGCACAGAACCATTTTTCCCCACGTTTTCCAGTCCGCTGGGTCTGTGCAATGCTCCAGTGGTTGATCGTTGATGGACAATGGAAGGACGGACTGGGCGGACTGGTACACATGCTGAAAAAAATGGTTCTGGCCTCTGGTGACGGAGGAGGGAGAGGTGAATGGGCAGAGTGGCACAGAACCATTTTTCCCCACATGCATCCCTGTTCACTGGGTCCGTGCCATGCTCCAGTGGTTGGTCATTGATGGTCGATGGAAGGACGGGCTGGACAGACTGGTACACATACTGAAAAAATGGTTCTGGCCTCTGGCGATGGAGGAGGGCGGGGTGGACAGGCAGAGTGGCACAGAAGAAAAAATTACTCACCTGTAGTATTCTTGTTTCTTCCCAGGCATCCACTAATATTATTACTCTTTGCAGTTCTCTTTGAAGTCAGGACTGCTCCAAAGAAAACAGAATGATATGCTAATCATGGAATGTTTAGCTAATGCATCTATTTTCAATTATACCATGGACCTCAGACACCAACTAATTAGACGGCAGGCTGGCACCTTACCTCCATTGTAAATCCTCTGATAATCGCCGCAAAAGATGCCAGCCAGCTGCATCTTTAAAAAAATAAAAATAAAAAAATAAAAACAATCCGACGCCAAAATCATGGAACTGCGACTGCCATCTTGCTCCCCGCTAAGCAGAGACCAAAAAACAGCAGCTCCGTACATCAGGGAAACACAAAATAAAAACACTGCTTTAATACCGTGTGGCTTCTTAAGAATTATACCAAGTACTGCTGTTTTTAAAATTAAAAAAAAAAGCAGTACTTGGTATAATCGCAATAAGACTCAGGGGATCTCTGTTATCAGGGGATTTACCACGGCTGGCGCCGATTTACCCACTCGACGCAAACCATTCCAGCTGTGGTAAATCCCCCAATAACCCACACCCCCTCGTGGCTTATTGCTTAAACAGCCTTGTGCCAAGTGTCTACATTCTACCTCAGATTTCTTAGAAGCCTGCAAAGAGGCTATAACAACATGTGAATTATAATTAAATAACCATAAAAGAAATGTAAATGCCCAACAGGGCCATTTCTAATGAGTAGTCATGGGCTACCTGAAGCACAAGTCCCCTTTTCTAAAGTCAGATAGCAGGTGGCATATCACTCCAACTGTGTATCTTAACTGTGGAGAGTATTTTTCTAGTTATCAATTCTGAAGGGGAGGATGAGGGAGGGGAGTAATAATATTAGTGGATGCGTAGAAAGAAACAAGATTACTACAGGTGAATAATTTTTGCTTCTAACCCCAGGAATCCACTAATATTATTACTCTTTGCAGATTATGTAGCAGTACCACTAGGAGGTGGGCAGAATCTATTTAGGAAAAAGACTCTGCAAAACAGCTTTGCCAAAACTGGCATCACTACTAGGCTGGTCATCCAAACTATAGTGTTTAGTGAAGGTGTGGGCTGACCTCCAGATAGCTGTTTTACATATTTCCAATAGAGGTACCTCTCGGGCAGCTGCAATAGTGGCAGCTGTGTCCCTTGTAGAGTGGGCTTTAAGACAAGAAGGAGGAACCTTGCCTGCTTTTGAGTAACAAAACTGAATACATTGGACTATCCATCAAGATAGTCATTTTCAAAGCAGGAGTACCTTTACCTACTTCCCCATATGTGAGGAACAGTCGTCTGTCCTACCTATGGTCTATGGCATGAGTCATGTAGTTACTCAGTGCTCTTTTGACATCCAGGCTATGCAGTCTGTGCTCACCTGATCTGGAGTGCTCAGTAAAGAAACTGGCAATGTTATTGACTGGTTCAAGTGGAAGTCAGGGCCCACCTTGGCGAGGAACTTCCTATTAGTTCCCGATACTACCTTATTCCTGTGAAAAGAAATGTAGTCCTTTTCCACACAAAAGACCTGTAGCTCACTAATCCTCCTGACAGAAGTGATTGCTACCAGAAAAAAAAAAAAAGACTACCTTCCAAATAAATTTAAGCTCTGCAGATGCCATAGGCTCAAAAGGCAGAAGCATAAGCTGGGCAATGCAAACATTAAGATCCCATGGTAGCACTGGTTCCCTGTGAGGGGGGAAAACAAGTGACACTGCCTCTTAAAGAACCTCTTCAGTATGGGATTCAATGCCATGGAGGTATCCTTTTAGGTGAGAGGTATGCTGAAACTGAAGCCATGTGCACTTTCAGAGTCTAGAGCTGCAGCCCCAAGGAGTGCAGATGAGACAAGTAATCCAGAAGGGTTGGGATCCCGGCCTGGGCTGGGGCTACACCCTTGCTGTACCCGATGGAAAAATATTTTCCATTTTGAGGTATAGGTTTCCTGTAACACCTAAAGACTTCCAAAACTGCTTCAGAGGATTGGCAGTCTGCTTATTCTAAGTCCTCAAGAGCCATGCCCTGAGAGACCCGAGGTTGGAAAACGCTACCCTCCCCTGAAAGGAAGTCAGTAGATTGTACCTCTGAGGAAGGTGAATCAGCTTGCCCACGGGCACTGAAAGCATAGGCAGTACCAAGGCTGTCTTACCCAGTCTGGTGCTACCATGATCATCGAGCTGGTTATGACCTGGGCTTGATGAGAACCCTGAAAACCAGTGGAAAGGGAGGAAGGGCATAAAAGTATCTGCCTGTCCAATCGAGAATCAGGGCATCCATGGGAACTATCCCTTTCACTGGGGCCCTGCAACAATACGGAGGCAAGTGGTGATTTTGGTGGGAAGCAAAAAGGTCCATCTCTGGGATCCCCCACCTCTTGAATAGAGCATTCACCACATGCCTGTTCAATGCCCAATCGTGATGGGCCTGAATTATCCTGTTCAAAGCATCTGTCAGGGTGTTGTCCTTGACAGGCAGATGAACTGCTTGTAGAGAGGTGTTTAGGGAGTAAACAAGGCTCCATATCTTCATTACCTCTGTACAATGAGGAGTGGACCTTGTCCCTCCTTGTTTGTTGATGTAGTACATTGTTGTATTGTCTGATTTGACCTGTACCACCTTTCCCAGAAGACGACAAGAGAACACCTGAAGGGCCAGGTACACAGCCCTCAGCTCCAGCAGATTTATGTGCAGGCGTGAGTCTTCACTGTCCCAGGAGCCATGAATGGTGTGATCCCCTAAGTGGACACCCCATCGTGACAGGGAAAATGGAACCCCTTTCCTTACGCTTTCTAGTTCCCTCCACCCTTGGAGGGCCTGTAGCAAGGTTTTTGTTACTGGTACTGGCTCAGAGTGAGTCTCACCCCTGGCACCAGTGTGCTCTGAGGTGGAACTGGATATCTCTCATCCAAAATCTGCCACCTATGACTGTGCTTGCTGCTGAAGCCATGTGCCCCTATAGTTGAAGGAAATGTTTTGTTGGCTTTGGCCAGCCCAGGGTGAATGAGCCTGCTAAGAGCCGAATAGCTTCTGTCCTCTCAAGGGAGAAAAACTGTTCCCACTGCTGTATCCAGTTCTGCCCCTATGAACTGCAGAACTTACACAGGGGTCAGCACTGACTTTTTAGTATTGAGAAGGAATCACAGGAACAGCAGCATATCCTGGGTTATCTGTAGATGGTATGACACCTGTTGGTTGGGTTTCCCCTATGATTAGCCAGTCATCCAGATAAAGAAAGACTAACACCCATTCTTCTAAGGTGTGCCACTATCACTGCTATGCACTTGGTAAAAACCCTTGGTGCAGAAGTGAGACTGAAAAGCAATGTTGAAAACTGGTACTGGCCTGAAGGGAGTCTGAATACGAGATATTTTTGTTGTTGGGAAATATCTGGAATAGAACATGTGTCCTCTTTGGTTGTGGGGAATAGGCTCAACTGCTTTTGCCCATAATAAGGCCTGTACCTCCTGCTCCAGCAATTCTCTTACTGAGAATGGAGCTGGTGCAAACTGTTTAAACCTTGGAGGAGAAAGGGACTTGAAACAAAGGGAGAGACCCTGACTCATTTCCAGAACCCAATTAAGTTTGATCATTCCTGGAAATAGCGGGTGAGTCTGCCCCTTACAGGATTGGGAGAAGCAGTCTGAGGGGAAAAAGGCAGGTGTTCTATCTGCTGTGGTTAGTACTGCTGCTAGTGACAGCCTATACCTGTAAGAAAGGTCTCCTAAAGGAAGACCTGTCCCTGCCTCACCTAGAATAAAAAGTCAAAAGAGAGGGTCCGATTCTAGTTGAGTTACTTTTAAAAGTAGCTTTATATTCATCATTTTTTTTTTTTTAATTATTTGTTAAAGCTTCAGTCTGGGCAGCAAAAAGAGTGGCCCTCGACTGGAAAATCCACTGCCATAGCTTGTGTACCCTGGGTGAGTTTGGTAGCCCTCAGCCAGGCAAATCTCCTCAGAGCTATTGCACCAGCCATCCATCTTGCAGCAGTATAATTAGTGTCAGCTGCCATTTGAAATTCTTATTTGGAAGCCGTCAAACCCAATTTTGCTATATCCAATAGCTCTGAAACAATTAAAGAGGGGTTAGCCTCGGCATTGTTGACAACTGACTACCAGAGAACTTTATGGTAGAGGGCTGCATAGGCCTGGTAACAAGCTTGCCGGATTGCCAGGGATACCAAAAGGTACCACCTTTTTAGCCAAATTGCTGAATTAGGAGCCTTAAGGATTTCTAACGCAACGATTTTTATTTTATTTTTATTTATATTTATATACACGTAAAAAACTTTTGAGGGTGTCAGCCCCAGAAGCTCCATATGTTGTGCCGACTCTTCATCAAGGGTCTCTACCATTTCCTTCACAAAGAGAAATGAGGGAAAAAAACATCTGTGAGTCGGAAGTGTTAACTAAACTCCTGTTCTGGGACACCTCAGGTTCAATTCCCTCTCATTCTGGTTACAGTCGTCGTCGTCGTCGTCATCCAAAGTAGCAGTAGGCACCAGAGGGGGAACAACAGCTGCTTTTTCAGCAGGAGTAATCACAGGCTGCTGAGGTGGAAATAACCCCTGCAGCTCCTGAAGTAAAGCCAACGCCTGTGTTAGATCAGCAGAAATGGGAGCTTTAATAGGCACCTGAGGGACCCCTTGAGGCATTTGAGCCGGGGTGTCAGAGTGGTTTGTTTTCTTCAGCTTTTTTGGCAGGCACCAAAGAGTCAGCCAGCTGACTGCCTCTCTTGCCAGAGCCCTCGCCTGTATCAGGGGTGGAATTAGAGGCTCTGTCAGGATTTGCCACATTCATGAAGAGGGTGGACTGGTCAGAGCCCAGGGAGCCCTCCTCAAGCCAGAGCCCTCACCCATATCGGGTGGAATTAGAGTCTCTGGAAGGGCTTGCCACATTCATGGAGGGGATGGACTGGTTAGAGCCCAGGGACCCCACCTCTAGTTTCCTTTTAAATCTCTCCCTGCATTTTTCCCCCACTGTTTTACCACGGAAAGACTTACACATATCACAATCTTCATAAAATTGTTGCCAAAGGCAGATCAAGCAAAGATCATGCTCATCTGACTTTGCAAACACCTCAGCACACTTTAACAGTACCTCCTGGTTTTAAGAATTGTTGAACAACTTAAACATTTTAAACAGGGTTTTATTTACTCTAAAAATTGATTAGCTTTTTGCTTATAAAAGTCCAAAGACATCGTGAGAAATGCATAGCACTTACCTCACTTTGTTAAACGTAACGCTTCTAGAAAACCTATATAAATACTTTCTCAACAGTACTGCTAATAAATTGTATAAAAATCCTACTATGAGGAAAAACAGTAAACAATAGACAAGGCAGAAATGAAAAATAAGACAAATATACTTAAGTTTTTTTTGTTCTTAAATAATCAGATGGTCTTGTTTGAGAGAGAGATCTCTATGGCATCTGCTCTCTACAGCAGGGAGAAGAAATTTGAGGTAGAATGTACATACTTGGCACAAGGCTGTTTGAAAATAGATGCATTACCTAAACATTCCATGATTAGCATATCATTCTACTCTCTGGGGCAGTCCTGGCTTCAAAGAGAACTGCGAAGAGTAATAATATTAGTGGATTCCTGGGGTTAGAACCATTTTTTTCCACACGTATGCCAGTCCTCTGGGTCCGTGCCATGCTTACCCCCATTGTAAAAGGCACTGCTGAACACTGAAGATAAGTTTCTGTGTCAAAATTAGGGACTGTTGGGAGGTATGAAATCCTACAGTAGAAAAATGGTGTATGTTTATGTAGTTTCACATTACTATGTGGTTCAACAAGTTTTGTGGCCTGTCCTTATTTAGCACCCTAGCCTGTGACCCAGCCAGTCCTGACTGGGGCAGGTCTGTTTGGTGATCTTGGGGGTGGTTTGCTGGGCATGTGTCTAATTGTAAAATGCATTATTTCATTTACTGTGTTGTACTGTCTGGACCTGCTTCACAGTCTCCATCCTGAATGTAAACATGGATGGTTCAAAAAAAAAGTTCATTTGTGGGTGGTGTGGGTCTGTGTCTGTAGAAGAATACAGACAACGGCAAAAAAACTTTATTCAACCACGTGAAACTGAATCAAGCATGTTTCATCTTTGCCCTTCAAAACTACAGGATGAGAATTTTGAAGTAGTTGGTGGGGGGATGCATTCGCGACAACCTGGGCTACCACAACCAGGCCCACCACCCACAGTTATAGGTGATGCTAATAAAAACCACCAAGTACTTACCTTTCAGGGTGGGTCCTGTGTGGCCGTGCGTGGGTATCTGGAGGTGTAGTTCCAAAAAATTTCCTGTGGTATCTGTTCTCTTAGGTGGTGTGG
Source organism: Neoceratodus forsteri (assembly GCA_016271365.2). NCBI lineage: Eukaryota > Metazoa > Chordata > Ceratodontiformes > Ceratodontidae > Neoceratodus > Neoceratodus forsteri. The sequence goes on from CM057449.1 coordinate 624,201,001, forward strand.
TGGGACCACCCTGATGCCAGGGCAGTCCATGTTTGCTTGGATGGGATTGGGGAACTATGGAGATGACAATGAGTTCTTAAAGGATAACTATTGGCAGAGGTGAAACCCCAACCGCTGTACAGATCGTAGCTTTACCTCACTGGTCCCCCCCTGCAGGCACTATATTAAATAAATAATCTTTGCACCTGATCACTCAAACTGGTACATTCTCCAGTGTGCCTGGCATTTTAATTTTGGCACTCATGAACATCCCACGCTCTCGCTCATGAACTGTTGACGCTGCCTTGTCCCTGCCTCAATAGTGCCCTTATGCACAGAGAGTGAAGTTTATAACCCCAATGCCCTTTTATAAATCCCATGGATGTGCCTAGGGCACTATTGCCCTGCCTACTGAGGAAGGGGCAAGGCAGCGTCAGCTTGCAGTGTTATGAGCAAGAGCATGTCATGTTCAATGGCACCATAATTAAGATGCCAGGCGCATCAGGGATACCACTTTGTACTAGTAATCAGGCGCAAAGATTTATTTATCTTGACTACAGGGCGGAAAGGAGAGATGAAGCCCCCATCTGTACAGTGTTCATGGCTTCACCTCTGCCAGTAGAACTCCTTTCACGAGTTTAAGCTCCAACATGAAAACTAAGAGGCTCCTTTTTCATGAAGACCAAGTCAGAAAGTGCCCAATTTATTGTGGGTATAATTGCGGATTCGTTTATTACTTGGAAAAGATTGTGTATCTCTCCATTAGCATCCTCAATCACTTGTGGATTTTTTAATTGGATGCACTTTGTTTACAAATAAACCAATTCAGGCAGCTAAATTTCAGATAGGGACTGAACCGACTGAGTCCACCTTGGCGTCTGGTGGTTCAGCTTAATTCATGTCTGAGCTCTGACAGGCAAGCTGGGTACATGGCATTGGGCGAGTACTGTTGTGATTCCACTGCAGCCATCACACCTGAGAGGTGGGGGCTCTCCAGTGCTGCACCATTTGCTATCACACCTGAAGGGTGGGGGCTTCAGTGCTGCACCCCCTGCCGTCACCTGAGGGGTGGGAACTTCAGTGTTGCATTGCCTGCCATCACATCTGGGGGGGTGACTTCAGTGTTGCACAGCCTGCCATCACACCTGAGGGTTGGAGGCTGCAGTGATACAGTTTCTGCCATCATACCTGAGGGGTGAGTGCTGCAGTGCTACCATCACACCCATGGGATAGGGAACACAGAACTGCTGCTGTCACACCTGAGGGATAGGGAATGCAGTATTGCTGCAGTCACACCTGAGGGATGGGTGATGCAGTGCTGCTGTTTCCATCACACCTGAGGGAGGGGGGTGTCAGTGCTATTGCTGCTGCCTTCACACCCGTAGGATAGGGGCCGCACTGCTGTTGCTACTGCAATTGCACCTGAGGGATGGGAACCATAGTGTTGCTTCCATCACACCTTGGGGATGGGGGCCGTAGTGCTGCTGCCTTCACATCTTGTACCTAAAATAATTTTTAATTGGTATAAGGATGGATGGACGTACAGTAGTGGAGGTCAACATTGCTTAAATGCATGTTAATAGAGTTTAAAACTGTTAAAGTACACAAAACCAAACACCGGTAAAAACGGATTTTGGCTTAGCAGACACTGGTGACAATACCATTTTTTACAATGTGCAAAACGGAATTTACCCTTTCTCAATCCCGGTAAACCAGTGTCCCTGAGCATAATGACTTACTGAACTCTAGTTCCTTTGTGATTACTGCTGTACTGTATTTTGGACAACTGCTAATGATGTGCCTTCTAAAGACAAGTTTCTTGTTTTTTTCTATAGTTTGTTTTGATTCAAAATGTAACTGTTTTTACAGTCAAATGCAGTAATTAGAAGGGCGGAGGCTCAAAAATAAAATTAATGTTTGTTCAGGAATGAGATTGGGCTGCTGGAGGGCCAGCAGAGGGAGGATGGCTGAACATGGCATGGACACGTCACCTCAGGGGTAGGCGTGATTCTGATCTCTGCTGCAAGACTGTCACCTGGGGTGACCCCAGGTGGCAGTGCTGCAGAGCGGTGCACCGGGGCATCAGCGTTCTGACATAGACATCAGTCGCGAACATCCTTTGCGATGCTCAGGGAAGGGAAAGAAAAATGGAAAATCCCCAACCCCACAGGATGGCACCAAACGCTCTCTCACAAGTCCCGCACTGCCAAGTGAGTCTCTCCTCGATAGACACTGCTCAGAGGTAATGGGTGGCCTACAGACGACCATACCCATGGGGGTCACCCATAGGGGAATTCAGGAGAGAGGTAAAGTTCCAGAGAAGGTGGGTGATGGGGCCGGGCAAGGCGGAGAGGCTGAAGGGGCTAGTCGTGTCAGGAGGTGAAAAGTACATTTTTAAAAAAAGCTAGTTTTTAACTGTACATTTATACTATTCAAACTGTACATTTATGATCTGAAAAATCCTAACTAGTTTATAAATAATTCTAACACACAATACTATGAGTCTCAACTAATGAGGCATGAAACGGGGGGGTGTCAGACTGGCAAATTCCACAGTCGTTACCCTCTTCTTCATAGTGCTTGAAAATTATTACCCATTCCTGGAAGTATGGGTAAAGGCTCTTGCAATAACAGATCATTTGATGGTGCCTTTCCTGAATAACACCATGACTCTATAACACTATCCTAATTTTATCAGGAATTCTGCCCGGATAACAGACTTTAGAGCCAAGGTTAAAACATTATATTAAAGCTTACTTTTCTGTTGATTAATAAACCAAAGTAGCATGCTTTTGCTTCAATCTTGTGTTGCTCTGTATACAGACTTCTAACTTGGCAGTTTATTGTTTTGCAAAATGCTTTGTATACATGTGCAAACATCTGCACTATAGAAAATAAAATGGCAATGACTGTATTCTTACTGTGTCTGAATTTCCTTCCAACAGGACGTTTATTGCTCTGTTAACATCTCCATTGCAATCATGTAAAGCCACTATACATTCATCCTGGTTCTTGCCCGTCACTTCCATTAGCTATAGGGGGAGGGGAAAAAAATTATTCATGGAAGTTGTCATACGATTCATCCAATTACCTAACAGATTCAGTACTGGTCAGCAGACTAACAAATATACACCACGTACCAAATTTAAGGACTCATGTGTAAAAACATTCTATGTACCAATTTCTTGCAATACCAAAAAATGAAAATTGCATACTTAGTAATTCTTGATCTTCCAGAATATCTTCACCATTTATCACTGGTGGGTTCAAGCCGGAGGCACTAGACTCCGCAAGAGTGTATAGCTTTAAAATTTTCAAATGGGGAGCCGAAGGCGGGGACGGCACCACCCACAAGGTAGACCTATGACGTAGTGCTCGTAGACTGGCCAGTAACCGATGCTGCCTCCCCTTTCTCTTCAGTTCTGTCACCTAGAGGAAAAAAGGGTAGGAAAAACAGAAAAGGGTGGAGCAAGGGAGCCCAAAGACAGCAAAATGGATATAAGATATAAAATTAACAAAATTATAAAAACTGACCAGAGAATAAGAGGTAACAACGCTAGGCAAAGGGGCTTAAAATGGCCTGGGATGACCAGGACAACTCAGCAGGCCAGGGAGAGAGAGGGAAGGGGCCCATGACCTCGGCCAGAAAGACAGTGTCAGAAGAACTGGCTTGCTCTCATTCCAAACACAGAAAAGACTGACACCCCCAAAATGTATTCCAGCAAAGAAAACTGCTCCAAGAGGGAGCATCTCCTGAAGGGTTGCAAGCAGAAGAGTACTTCTCTGAGGCAACAAACATGAGAAAGCTGTATGAGCGCTACAGCCATGAAGCCAACCCCAGACGGCTGTCCGAGGAGTATGGGGCTAAGAATTAAATGTCCCATATGACCATAATGTAATACAGGAAACGATATGTCTTTGAATTCGAAGGTCTGAGACTAACCAGGGTACAGGCTGGAATACCTCACTGCCTAAGAAGAAAACAGGGAGAGAAGCCTTCCTAATAGCCAGACCAACAACGTAGGTCCTCCAAGATCAGATAAAGATTGAGAGGAAAACCTCCCCTTTCACAAAAGGAGTCTGTGGGAGAATCTCAAAACTTAATAAAGGAAGAAGAATGCAGCAGACAAAGGTTCAGAGGATTATTCAGATAGCCACCACTTCCAGTTCAGCCTATTTACTTGAAAACAGGTTCACAAATAGATAACTTGGTTCTACTGCCAAGTTCTGTCCCAGAAGGGATCAGAAACACAATCCAAAAGCAAAAACATAGATCCTCCAAAGGACAAGGGTGGAGAGGAGGGGGAGTTGCTTTAGCAGAGACAGCCTGATCTCCTTCTCGGGAAACAGATGTCTGAAAAACGTATTTTTTTTTTTTTGAAAAAGGGGACCAAGGGGTCCACCAGAAGAAACGCACACACACACACACACAGTTAATCCATTCATGTTTGTATTGCTCAAATGCTGTCCGGATTATAAAACTGACAAATAAGCCACAGCATGATTCATACTGTACAGTAGTGTAATACAAAGGCACAATTCTGCGTTGAAAAATTTTATTGCACACATAATTTATTCCATTCTACATTTTAAGAAGTTTTTTTAAAAGTTTTTCATTTATTTTATTCAAGTAAATTATTCTGTTGCTTTAAGGCCAACAGTAGCAGCACTCAGTTATTTTATTTCAGGTAGGATTGGCATGCGACTATGTTGTGCAGTACTTATTCTCTTTACACTTCAAGATAGATTTCTGCCTTTCTGCTTTCTTCAGGGAGGGTGGACAAATAGTTACAGAAGAACTTACCGTAAGAGTAAATCTTAGAGATTCCTGCAGTAGATCTTCACATATAGGACTGAATACCAAGCAGTCTAACAAAAAGGAGGAGCCAGAGACGAGGTTCCGGGAGAAGAAAAATGTCTGCCAACTAAGGGTCTGTTTTAAGACAGAAGACCAAGCAAAACTGCAAGGCCGAAACTAGCTCGACGCCTAGGGGCAATGTCCAGACTGTAATGCTTAGTGAAGGTGTGGACGGAAGACCAAGTGGCTGCAGCACAAATATCTGCAGTGGACACATTCCTGAAAAAGGCAGTAGAAGTGGCCATGCTACTAGTGGAGTGACATTTGACCACCCACGGAAGGGGTTTCTCGTACTTCTGGTAAGTGTATTGGATAGAGTTAGCCAGCCACCTAGAGAGAGTCTGTTTAGTGATCGCCTTGCCCTGGCACTGGGAGGCAAAGGCCACAAAGAGCTGATTCGACTTTTCAAACCTCTTTAGTCCGACAGGTATACCTCAAAATCCTGTGCACATTGAGTATGTGCAGAAGATATTACCTCCTGTTAGAATACCCTGGGAAGAACAGCAGCAGTTCAACACTCAAAACTCCGAACCAACTTTCGGAAGAAAAGGATTAGTCCGCAGGACCACCAGGTCCCTGTGGAAAATTAAATAAGGCTCTCTACAGACTAGAGCTTGAAGCTCTGAAACCCTTCGAGCTGAAGTAACTGCAACCAAAAACAGTGTCTTCCAAGCCAGGAAGTGCATTTCACAACTTGCTGCCGGTTCAAAGGGGGGGGCAAAGTAAGGCAAGGCAAATTTTATTTTTCTGGCACCCAATCCCAGAGGCTTTGGGCACCGTACAAACGCACAAAAATTTAAACACTATATATACACACACACACATATATATATATATACACACACACATATATATATATATATACACACACATATATATATATACACACACACACACACACATATATACAGGTTACTCACCTGTAACAGGAGTTCTAGGAATGGTATATGTTGTTCATCCACACTCATTGGCAGTATCCTTGCACGCTTTAAATCTTGCGGAAGGTCTTCAAGCTTGCTCCTCCCACCCACCGGTGGATAACTCTCGGCTCCGCCCCATGGCGCCAGATCTCGCCCGCTGGAAGCTCAGGTTGTCGTCCAGGCTTGGGAGGTCAATGGGTACGAGATGAACAAATATATACCATTCCTAGAACTCCGTTACAGGTGAGTAACCTGTATTTCTAGGACAAGGATATGTTGTCCATCCACACTCATTGGCAGACTCCAGCAGTTCTCCGGGAGGAGGGAGGCAAGACGCACACCCCATATACTTACTTGGGAAGAGAGACTGGAGAACCGAGGCCCCAAAACCAGCATCCCGGCGTGACTCAAGGTCGATTGGTAGTGGGTAATGAAGGTGTTGCTGACTTCCAGGTAGCAGCCCTGCAGATTTCCTGGATAGGGCGTCCCTGGAGCAGCCACCGTTGCAGCAGTATGGCGGGTAGAATGAGCTCTTATCCCTCTGGGAGGCTCCATGCCCGCCAACTTATAGCAGAGATCTATGCAGGAGGTTACCCACCTGCTTATCGTCCGGCTTGGCTGCAGGTCTGCCAGATGCGGCTTCAGCGTGAGGTGACAAACAGCTGGCGAACCTCTCCCAATTTCAGCCGTGCGCTCCTTATAATAGCGGCGCCCTTCTAGGGTCAGAGTATGGAGCCTATATTGACCTCCGAGGTGTGATTGGGTAGAACACCGGCAGAGTCAACACCTGGTTAAGGTGAAACTCCGACACCACCTTGGAAGGAATTTCGGTGGGGCGCAGGACAACCTTGTCCCTGTGGAAGACCAGGTAAGGAGACTCGATGGAAGCGCCTGGAGCTCTCCCATCCTTCTGGCTGACGTGGATAGCCACCAAGAAGGCGGTCTTCCACGACAGGTGAGAGAGAGCACACCTGTGCATAGGTTCGAATGGCTTGCCCATGAGCTTTGCCAGTACCAGCAGTAGATCCCACGGAGGTGGGGTTCCCGCACTGGAGGAAATGTGATCAAGGCCTTTGAAAGCGCCAGACCACCTTCTCCTCGCCCACCCTTCCGGCCCGCGCCGCGGAAGCGAGATGGCTGCCAGGTGCACCCTAGGGTCGTCGGCCTAAGCCCTTGACTAGAAAGGGACCATAAATAGTCCAAGATGCTTGCCAAGGAACAGGAGGAAGGGTCCAAGCCCTTGCCCTGACACCAAATGGAAAACCTTTTCCATTTGAAGGCATAGCATTTTCTGGTCGACTCCTTACGGGACGCCTCAACTACATTGAGGACCTCGTCGGAAAGACCCAAAGCCTGGAACTCTAGCCGCTCAGGAACCAGGCCGTCAGGTGCAGGGATTGAAGGTCCGGATGGAACACCTTCCCCTGATTGACTGAGAGCAGGTCCGGGCGAGCTGGAAGCTGCCGGGGAGTCCTGGAGCTGAGACTGAGGAGATCTGGGTACCAGAACTGGCGAGGCCAGTCTGGGGCTATCAGAATCACCTGCGCCTTGTCCCTCCTCGCCTTGAGAAGCACCTTGTGGATGAGGAAATGGGAAAAGCGTAAAGGGCCGGGGTCCATTGCCTCGAGAAGGCATCCCTGCAGCGAGCCCTGCTGAGGCGCGGCATGAAACAGACTCAGCCTGCTTCTCCATGGAGGCAAACAGGTCCACCTGAGGTGTGCCCCAAAGGGAGAACAGATGCTGTACTACCTCCGGCAGGAGAGACCACTCGTGGGATGCAGCCCCTATCCGGCTCAGGGCATCGGCCAGGGTGTTGGAGGCTCCTGCCACGTGAATGGCTAGGAGATCCGCCTCCAGGCTGCGCCGAGTGACCAAATGCGGAGGCTTCCTTGCAAGAAGCATGGGCCGCGTTCGCCGGCGGTTTAGATAGTACATGGTCGCGGTATTGTCCGCCTGACCTCGGACCACTTGACCCCCGGAGGAACGGAGCAAAGGCGTGAGAGCTAGCGGACCGCCGGGCTCCAGCAGGTTGATGTGGCATCGACTCCAAGGGACCAGAGGCCATGAGCCCGGTGTTCCCCAGATGGGCACCCCAACCCATCAGAGAGGCATCGGTCGACAGAGAGACGATCGGCTCGGGCGGATGAACGGATGCCCTCCTGCAAATGATCTGGAACGGTCCACCACTGGAGCGTTCCCATCCCCTGTGTCACCGGCACAAGCTGGTCCAGGGATCGCAGCGTTGTGACCACTGGCTGGCCAGTCCCCACTGAAGGGGACGATGTTCCAGCGGGCCCAACGGACCACGCTGGTACAGGCCGCCATGAGACCCAGAGGCGCAGGAAGTCCCGGCGGGCGCGAATTGCCCAACCAGAAATGATCGGGCAAAGGAGGAAAGAACCTCGGCCCTGTCCGCGGGGAGCCGCTCTGCGAAGAGAGTCGAGCTGCGCCCGATGAATAAAATCACCTGCTCGCTCGAAGTTCCGACTTGGCCTCGTTGATAAGGAGGCCCAGTTGAGAACAGACCTGGAGGGCCAGATCTCTGGACCACTCCGCCTCCTTCCTGGAGGAGCTGCTATCAGCCAGTCGTCCAGGTGAGGTACACCGGACCCTCGGGCGCGAGGAATGCTGTCACCACTGCCATGCATTTGGTGAAGACCCTGGGAGCTGGAGACAAGCCGAAGGGCATGGCTTGGAACTCGAAGAGATCCTTCGCTCGGAGCGAGGAATCTCTGGTGAGACGGACGGATAGGGACGTGAAAAAAGCGCGTCCTGCAAGTCCAGAGAGCAGAACCACACGCTGGCGTTCCAAGGATGGTATTATCTGAGCCAGAGTGACCATCCTGAAGGTTCGAGACCTTAGGAACTTGTTTAGGTCGTGTGGAGGTCGAGAATGGGGCGCCAGCCCCGTCTGTTCGGAACCAGGAAGTACCTGGACACAAACCCTGGGTCTGAAAGAGGGTCCACCACCTCTCTTACCACCTCCTTCTGGAGGAGGCGATGTCGGCTCGACGAGCCGCCAGTGAGCTGGGGATCTGAAGCCCCGAGGCGCAGCTCCTGAAGGGTGGTGCCTGCTCGAATTCCAGAGGCAGGCCTCTTCCCACCACCTCCAAGACCCACCTGTCCGTGGTAACAGCGGACCAGGCGGAGCGGAAGTGCGGGCCGTCCCCGCGGGGACCCAGGGAGTAGGTGGCAGGGGATGGGGGCGACACCCTCAGCCCGTCACTGGGCAGGCTTGGAGGA